>CAJQZJ010032076.1:5691086-5707033 GCA_907164525.1 Lophiomys imhausi | reverse complement strand
CACACACACACACACACACACACACACACACACACACACACACACACACACACACACATCTATATCTGTTTAGACATTGCCCAGAATTCCTTCTGCCTGTGTGTCTCATGTTTCCTGCAGGGATCATTGCCCAGCCTAAAGGAAATCCCTTTGATTTTTTGCTAATGAAAAAATTGTAATGTTTTAAATCACTTTTAAATTGCAGCTTATGCAAAATGCTGTGTGTGCACCGTGAAGGTTCAAGAAACACAGGTAACCTAGAGAAACAGCAAAGCAGTTTTGGAGGATGCTCCTCCTGAGAAAGAGAAATTAATGACTTCCCTGTGAACATAGACACACATACACACTGAGTACTGAGCTCTATTAGCTCTAAGTACCAACAGCCACTTTGCATGAGATTATAGGTCTCTATTATCTGTGTATTAATGGGGATAAATTTTAGAAGGTTTCTTACCTGCATTTTTCACATTTTAATAATTCTACTAGACTATTTTCTCCTGTTCTTTAGTCTTCTTCCACAAAAGTTATTGTTAAAAAATTCAACATTGGCACAGGAAGTCTGAGTTCCTAGGTAATAAGTGAGCAAGCATTTGTTCTGCTAAATTCCATGCAGGTGTCATGAATATTTTATGTGACGTTTAAAAAATATTTTTAATTGAAATAGAATTGCATCATTTTCCCACAACCCTTTCCTCCCTACAGCATCTCCCAGCTACACTCCCACAAACCCTTCCTATGTCACTCCAACAACTCTTAAGTTGATAGCCTCTGTTTTTATTATTGTTATAGATATATGTATATATGTGTATGCACAAGTATATATAATACACACACATATACATACACATATATATATACAACCTACTGAGCACATTTTTGTTGTGTATGGTTTCAGGGTTGACCACTCTACATTGGACAATGAATAAAGTGTCTCATCCCTGGGAGAGACTAATTTTCCTTCTTTCCACAACTGGAAGTTATTTGTCTAGGTTCTTGTCTAGGATTGGTAACCCATAAAATTTACCCCCTTCCATGTTAACACATCCATTGATATGCCTTTCAAAATCTATTAACTAGCTGGGTGGCACACCTATAATCCCACTGCCTGAGGCTGAGGGTTCAAACTTTGAGTTTGAAACCAGACTGGGCTATGTAGTGAGTTACAGAGTAGCCTGCTCTACAAAGTGAGTTCTTGTTTCAAAAAAAAAAAAAAAGAAAAAAGAAAAAAGAAAAGAAAGAAAGAAAAAAAAAAAGGGCCTAAAAATTTATATTGCAGCAACAACGTATAAGGACTAAACTTTGAGACTCTGAGACACTTCTTGAAACGTTAGTCCTCAGTAGCTTGGATTAGTATATGGCATGTTTTCTTCCCTGTTGACATGCAAACAGCTCTTAACCTGTAGCCTCTCCTCTTCCCCTTGCTTCATTTATCCCACAGTCTTTTCTATGACTTGATTTCTCAAGCATTTATTTGTTTATTCTGCTTGTTTCCTCCTCTAGCCTGGAAGCTTGATGGAATTAGACTTTTTCAAAATGATTTAGGAATGGAAGACAATGCAGGGCACACGGTAGCTGGTAAATTGAGGAACGAATGGTGGCACAGATCTCTCGGGAGGCTGAGGCAGGAGGTGAGCCCAAGAGCTCAAAGCCAGTCTGGGCAATGTAACATTACCCTTCGCAGGGAGAGTAAGACACTCATTTCTTCTATGCATAAGAACTCGGGAATTACCAAATGGGGTCACAGCAAGAGACCACCATTTGCAAGCCATGAATAGAAGCAGAGTTGTAACTAGAAACAGAATTAGTGGCAATGCATATCTGTGCCTCTTGTCTATTGATCACATCATGAAGTCATGGTAAACTCTCCAGAGTACATGGGAGAACATAATCCTCTTATCTGTCTTCACTCACAGCCATAATAAAAGTGTTTCTGACTTTAATATCATACCAACTTTGTTTCATTGGCTTCAGCAGTGATGATTGTGGTGAAATTGAATTGCAGAGCTGGGAATAGGGCCCTGAGTGCAATTTAGTTTAATATCTTTGTTTCCTCTGTGGTAGAAACGGAATATCAGATGAAAATCAACATTGACCTGAGAAGGTGCAGAAAATTAGTGAACAAATTGGGGGGCACTGAACCTTATTTTACAGCTTAGAAAACAGGCTTAATTTGGGCTTCCTGCACTTTTTAGGTATAGGTGTACATGGGTAGTTATTGTGTGCTATCAGATAGGGCTGCTCATGCCCTGCCTCCCCTGGCCTGGTCATAGCATACATGGTGCCCCAGCACACTGGCATATGCTCTTCTGAAACTTTGACTCAGAGCAGACAACATCTCCAAGATAGAAAATGGGGGGCACAGCTTTGGCTTACTTTCAGCTGTGTCTAAGCCAGTGCTGTTACCCATGGGCTCTTATGCCAGAGACCCATGCTCAGCATCTGGTAACTTCCAAGCATATAGAGGAATGTTAATCTAGCAACATGGCTGCTCTGGTAAGACATTCAAAGACCTTCTAGGTCTATGTGATCTGACTGGAATGCAGACACACTCTGGATTACAGTATGATCTGGCTGGAATGCAGATATACCTTTAATATACATCTTCAATCCTGAACAATGAAGATAAAGTTAGTTTATAGAAGGAAGCAGTTATGGTTGAAAGTGACATCTAATTAAGGGGCAGACAAAGTGATGAATCAGAGAAAGATTTTACAGAACAAGTCAGGGATAGGATACACCCAACAAGAGAGAGGGGCAGAGAGAGAGAGAGAGAGAACAATACAGAAGAAGAGTATGTAGTACAGGAACAGGGTCACAGTATCAGAATAGCATAGCAGGCCACTAAGAGTACCATCACTAGAAACCAAATAGGCTATGACATTTACCTTGAACTTCTAATCTCAGGAGCTATGAGAAACCCTCTTGTTCCAGTCTCTGGATGTTGGTTATAATACAATTCTCATTCAGGTTAAAACTGTGTTTGTTAAGAGTAAACTTTGCCTAACTAGAGCAATTGAACTAAAGCTACAACAGAATTCCAGATGCTTGCCTCCTGAGTCTACAGCATCTCCATCCAGATTTGGAGGTAACATGGGTGGTTAATACAAAAGCCAAGGTGACTGTATGTTCAATTTTTTTGTCACCAAAAGGCCTGACCTGATATTTACAAACCAGAAAGTCTTTCTACCCAAAGTAATTCTAGTTACTTTGGGAAGCAGAGTAAAGCCAGCATACACTGAAATGGCAGGTTCCTCCTGGACATGGGAAATGGTGACAATAAAACTCTTCAGTATCTTCAGTACCTGGACACTTGCTCAGAGTGAGCATACTGAGGTAGCTACCCAGATCGCATTGTAATGTGAGTATGGACAACCAACTGGCCAATGGCCATACAAGAATGTAACCCCCCGTGCAATCAGTAGGAAGCTACTAAAGAAATGGTCACAATAATCAAATGTCAGCGGTGATATTTAAAATGATTTAGCACTGTACCTACAGATATGCAGAAACTTGGTGTGAGGTATATATTCAAAATGTTAACAAGGATGTGCACCTGGCTACACAGATTTCCATGTTCCTTTGCCTTATTTTGTTTTATGCAGCATCACTTTCTCCACAGTGCCTATGGAGTATGATCATTAAAATTAAATTAAAACTGAATAAATCCAACTACTTAATCCACCTCACCTACACCCACTAGAAAAACCAAGCCACTCCTATAAAGTTTTGTTCTTCCAGCCCCTTTGGCAATCTGACCAGGGGCCTTACGCCTTGTCAACACACTCTGTCTCACCAATGTTTATGTCTGTTTGCTCCTCTACCAGTTCCCTATTCTAGCAGCCCCAGAAATTTCAGTCACTCTGACAAGACTTTGTTTCTGCTCCACTGTACTTTGAGTCCATGAATTTTCCTGGTATGATAATAATTGCTCTGGAGCTCTCTGGAGACCCTACCTGGCTGACTGCTTAGTTCAGAGCTCCTCAGTTACATGCACAAGGCTGTGAAGAGTTGAGAGCAGTGCCTGGAAGCCTTGGGGCATTGAAGTGGTGACAGGCACTCCTGTGACTATGTCAACTGCACTAACAGGCTGTTTGGGGAAAACAGACTCTGGGTTTGTGAGTTTATACACCAAGAGCATTCAGAATGGTGCAACCCCCCTGTAGATGTGGACAAGACCTGGGGTGGAAAGCCCTGGATACAGAGATTTCCGAGTGAGACAGTTGGCCCGATGGTGTTAATGTGAGAAAGACCCTTTTCAGTGTGTGCTGGCATGTTCTTGCACAGGGTGTTCTGGTTTTCTTTCTATCGAAGTCTATGACCTAATTCAATGTAGGGAGGGAAGGGTTTATTTGACTTAGACATCCTGAGTCATAATCCATTCATGAGAGGTGTCAGGCCAGAAAGTCAAGGCAGGAAGTGAAGCAGAGATCATGGATGAATGCTGCTTACTGACATGCTCCTCATGGCTGGTTCAGCCAGCTCTTCTATGCAACCCAGGACCACCTACCTAGGGGTGGCATTGCCAACTGTGGGCTGAGCCCTTCCATGCCCTCCCACATTCATCACTAATCAAGAAAATGCCTCCCACAGACTGGTCTGCAGGCCAATCTGTCAGAGGGATTTTCTCAAGCAAAACTCTGTCTTCCCAGATGACTAACTTGTGTCAGGTTGATTAAAACAAAACAAAACAAAACAAGACAAAAACAAAAACTAGCCAACACCAGCAGGAAATCAACCCGAAAAATAATATAAAAGAATGGATTTAGTGAGTAATGTGTGTGGGGAGAGTGGGATTTGGAATCTAAGTCATTTGTTTTTATTGTTGTCGTGTGTGTGTGTGTGTGTGTGTGTGTGTGTGTGTGTGTGTGGTTTATGGACACAGATGTAGTGGAGGTTTGGATTTCTTTGGAAACATAGTTATGTTGAATGAATATGTAAGGGATTCTTAAAAACAGACTCATAAAAGAAACATACAAATCAGCCTGATGATTGGCACCTGTAGGGAACACCTGGCAGAGCTTGTGATCCTGGTCAGCGGGTAAACCTCCTGAGGAGGGCATAAGGCTGGCCAATGAGAAAGCATCCTGATGCATAATTAGAGAGAGCATATTTAAAAAAAAGAAGGCCCAGAAAACTCTAGAGGGCTTTTTGCTTGGCATTGCTTCTCTTTTTTTTTTTTTTTTAATTAAATACTTTATTTTTTTTTTCTTCAAGTTACATCTCAGTAACAAACCCCTCCTTATTCCCCCTTCCTATCCCGCCCTTCCACCCTCTTCCCTCCAGAAGTTTCCCCTTTCAGTCCAACAGCTGGTTCCTTCTCTTATAACAGTAAGTATTATACAAAACAATAGATATAAATTTGCCACATTTATGAGATTAAATTGGCCCAGTATACCTTCCCAATGTTCAGTTTATACCTATTTGGCCCCTGACTTTAACATTCTACTATCTACCCAACTCCATGAGTTTAAAGGTCTATATGTGACTCAACATTCATACTAACTTGCAACACACTTTTAAGAGTATCTTCTTAGATCTATAACACCCTCTTGATTCCTAAACAGTTCAAAATTTAACTATAAGATTCTATCTCAATGTTGCTCATTGCTGCTTGCTGCTGAGGAAACTTGTGGCAGAGGCTGGGCGGGGCCCAGGTGAAAATCCTCACTTGGAGTCATAAAAATGGCCAGCACTGAGCCAGCCAAAGAGTGCAGACCTTCCCAGAGACCTTGGTGCCCAGTGAGGTGCCAGCAACTGCCAGCTCCAAGGCCAAGACAGAGAAAGGCCACTAGAGGCACCTGCCCCTACCAAGCCCAGGCAGGCCGAAGAGCCCACACAGCAATGCCTGCCCTATGGAGATTTAGATGGGCAGAAGCCTCAGCACCAAGGCTCAGGCCACATGCATTGCTGGACCTGCCAAGAGGAGGTTCAAAAAAACTGGATGGATTTAAGAGACCTTGGCCACGGAAGCTCCTGCTGATTGCATCATTCCTGCAGACAGATTGCAACTGTTCTTGTGTTCCCATTGGCTGACTTGTATGGACTGCTGACCAGTTGCCCCCAAGGGCCTGAGCCAGAGGACATCTTGGTATCCTTTCTAATGTGCCTCAGGTTGGTGGGTTGGAAGGTGTTTAGAGTTATTAATAGTTTAAAGTTATGCTTCACGTGGACACATTTGTGTGTGTGCACATGTGTGCTCATGGAGGAGTGGGTCAGAAGTCTATTTGGGTGTCTTCTTCTATGGCTCCCCATCTTATTTTTGTTGAAATGAGATTTCTCATTAAATCTAGGCCTTACCAGTTTGACAAGACTTACTGACCAGCAAAGCCCAGGGATCTGCCTGTCTCTGCTCCTTCCCAAATTGGCATGCAGGCATGGGCTGCCATGCCCAGCTTTTTAACATGGGTTCTGGGGATCCAAATTCAGGTCTTCATGCTTGCAAGATACAGTACTTTACCAACTGAGTCTTATCCCCATATCCTCTTTTATGAATATTGACTCTCTGTTGGCTTCTGGATTATTACTGCCCATGTATAAGCCTTAGTTTCCCCCTCTAGAAAGACAGGAAACAGCCCCCAACAGATTAGGCAACCCATATTTATGTCCAGATCCTGAGGCCCATAAAGAGTGTCATTTTCAATGCCTAGGAGTTTGTGTTTCAGTGCAGGTGCCATCCCAACTTTGTCCCAAATGATTGGCATTTGGATTTCATTTAGGCTGAGGACCACTGAAACTGCAAATTAATTAATTAATGTAGTTATTAGTAAGTATAAACTGTAAGATTAGGCCGGTGGAGCAGCTGGCGGCTTGGCAGAGGAGTGGGTGGCCTGGCCCACGTGTCTTAACCAGTTGCCTAACTTATCCTAGAGAAAGAGCCCCGGGAACAAGGGTGGCCTACACCACCTGTAACCTAAGCTCTGTTAATTAATATAAGTTGTTATAGTAGGTCCATGGAATTACCAACAGCTTGGCGGCAGCTTCATCTGGGCCCCAGGGGAGTCGGGAATCCCAACGGCCCAGGACTGCTTTGACTGAGGGCCTATAAGCTGCCGCAGTCTTTCCCCAATAATTAAACACACCAAGACCCTTTAATGTTTTAATGTTTAGCCCTTAGCTGGGCAGACTCTCAATTAGCTACTGTAAATTAACCCAGATCACCTAATCCCAAACCACCATGTGCCTGCGATTACCTTCCAGCATTCTCCAGACATCTGTCTCCTTCTGTGTCTCCCAGCAGAAAGAGAAAGAGTCTGTATGTGCCCAGAGTTCCTGTTCTGATCTCAGGAAGTCCCACCTTCCTATACTCTTTCTGCCCAGCTAATTGGCCATAAGCGACTTTTATTAACCAATCAAGATAATGCCTCAGAAGGGGCGGTATCCAGATCTCATTGAATTCAATGTATCAGAAACAATACTAGACCTCCCCTCAACAGACTACCCCTCTATTTTGTCACTGACTAGTGACAGACAGCTGTGGTAAAGGCTGCCTTTGGGACGCCTTCCAAGGTGCTCCAAACACATGTTGACTTTTGGGATTAATGATTCCCATGGGATTCAAACATCATCAAAAGGACAGCAGTGGGGACATGTTAGATAAGAGCCAGAAGTTTCTGTATGCTGTTGCAGCATAGGATGAGTTTGTGACTGAATGGGCAAGAGAGGAGATATTCTATACATTTATCAGACTACTGAATCAAAATGACCCCGATGGCTGGGGAGATGGCTCAGTAATTAAGTGCACTAGCTGTTCTTTCAGAGAACCTGGGTTCAATTCCTAGCAACCACATGGCAGCACACAACTGTTTGTAACTTCAGCTTCAGGTGATCTGGCACCTTTACACAGAACATATATACAGGCAAAATATCAATAGATATAAAATAAAAATAAATCATTTTTAAAAATGACCCCAAGGAATTCCATGCTGGGAGAACATAAAGGCCAGAGCAGCAACCAGAGGAACAGCCTGAGTCCCAACAGGAGCTTCACACAACTAAAATGAACATGTACATAATTCCTGGATTTGGCTTCATCTTTTCTTTAGAATTGGTAACACTGCTGTTGAAAGATTTGGCTAATCTGCAACTGAATTCATTTTCCTTTATCAATTTGTCTAAGCGAAGAGGCTGTGGGCTTATAAACTACATCACCATTGGCAACAACCTCACATTACAAGACTATATGGTAATGCATCCCAGAAGAAAGGATTTGAAGAATTTTTACTGTAAGGATGATAAATGTTTGATGAGACAGAGAAATTGAACACAGATGTGTCATGCTTTAAGCATGATTCAATGTATGCATATATCAAAACATCATATTGCCCACAAATACATATAATTTTAAGTTTTATGCATCAGTTATTTTTTAATTGAAAAAATAGTTATTATGTGAATTTAACATCATGCACCCTGTTCCCTCTCATCTCCCATTTCCCCTCAGACCCACCCTCCACCTTTGCAATCTGTCCCAGCATAAAAATAAAATCTCATTGTGGAAGCTGTAGTGTATCTCACTGTGTCCCACAATATTCCCTTTTGTCTACACATTTTGCTTGCAAATGTTCATTAAAATGACTCCTTGATGTGGTACGAGGCCTTTGGTTTATGCTACTTTGTCAATACTAGAACCTCACTGGAACTACTCTCAGATAAGCTGTAACTATCCTGTGTTATGGAGATCCTTTTGTTTTGGGTTGTGGAACTGACCTCTTCTTGCACTTCAGCAGTTCATCTATGGGGTAGATGTTGGGGTGGGCCAACTCAAAGCCCTGGTTCTGGACCTGCAACCCTCACTTGCATGGCTAGTTCTACTATGGAAAAGTGCAGGGCCTGCTCTCCCTAGTGATGCAGCATGTGAGGGGCAGGGACAGATCTCTTGCTCTTATGACCCCATCTTGGCCAGATCTCCTGTAGGTCAATGGTGGTGAGGACAAAAGGGAAGGGAGGGCATCTCTCCCTAGCCAACACCACCACATAGCAGACAGAAGGCAGGGCTCTGTCTCCCACACTCACTCTCTCAGGGCTGGCTCACCCACAACACCCACATCCAGGGCCAGGCAGAGTTCTTCTAGTTTCTGGCTTGTTTCCTGTCCTGGGAGCCCATCTGGTGCTTGCCTGGTACTAGTCTGGTAGTCATCACAGGCTATCCCATGGTGCCAACATTGTGTTGGTATCCAACTTGCTTTTTCCCCCCCAGGAATGTTAAGCTACTATTCATTCAGATGTTCATAGGTCAGAACACTGAATGTAGATATAGCCTCTCTCCTCTCTGCCACCTACTGATGCACATGTGACATAGCAGTCAGATCTGCAATGCCTCTAGGGGTTGTGTATCAGTTATTTTTTAAAAGTAGGAAGCTCCTCACGCTCCACATTCAAAGCCTCCATGGTCCTCTTGAAGTAGGGTAAAAAGGAGATGCTAACCTCTCGCCAGCTAAGTGAATAGTTCCAGCACAGTTAAAAAAATTGCTGTGAAGGTTGCCTACATAAAAATATTCTTTTTTTATATGGAGATAGATCAAATAATAACAACAGTGGACTGTGCTTAAGGCCCAAGTATATATGATTTTTCATGATGGTCCTTTCCTTTCCCAGACATAAACCTGTAATTTTCAGAGAATCTCACAGACAATATTATAAATCTGCTTTATAGTAAAATGACTCTTGACTCCCTTGTCCAACCCTTGGGGCCTATGGTTTCAATTTTATCAGATGTAATCCTACCTAGTCTACCCAGTGAGTCTGAGGAACCACCTATTAACTCATTTACCAAAAGAAGGAGGAAGAGGAGGAGGATGAAGAAGAGAAAGAAGAGAGAAAGAAAAGAAAATAGTTCCTTAGAATTGTTCGAACAAGGTCACTTCAGAAGCCACCAAAATTGTATACATGCCTGTTGCTAAGGCACTTAAGTATGACCTTCTCTTGAAAAGCCCTCAGCCAAGCTTAGGTGTGTTATATCCCCTTTTCCTAATCTCCTTTTATTAATTCCTGTACTGAAATCTATGCTGAAACCTTTTCTTAATAAACTCCAGCTTGCTTCGCACCTGTTCATTCTGCAGTTCTTTCCTGCTGTGAAGTCAGAATCCCAGCTTCACCCTACCCTGAAGAGAAGTCCCCAGGCTTCTGTGTGCATGTGGCATGGCCTGGGGGTCTCCAGTCTCTCCCTCCCACTGCTTCTTTAAGAGATAATGACATAGGGTTTTCCCCTTGTCCTTCTGAGGGTTTTTGGGTTGTTTGTGTGTTTCTTTCCTTTCCTTTCTTTCTTTCTTTTTTTTTTTTTTTTTTTTTTTTTTTTTTTTTTTTTTTTTTTTTTTTAGTAGACATGGCCTCCTGGAACTCACTATGGACCTGTGGATTATGGTGAACTTCTGATCCTCCTACTTCCACCTTTTGATTCCTGGAATTTGAACATGTGCCACCACACCACTATGCCCAGCTTATGCCATGCTGGGGCTCAAACGCAGGGCTTTTGCATGCCAAGCAAGCACTCTCTCCCCAGCACCAGTTCCTACATTCCTTTACTCGCCACCACATCATAGTTATTATTCTTGTTAGCCATTGCCACACCATGCTGTAAAGCTCCTCTATTTTGTTTGAACTGTGAAAATTCCTGTAAATTTAGTTATTCAGTTTCTGGAATGAAAGAAAGCTTCTTTTCTAGATTGTTGATGGACCTGGCCCATGGAACAGCAGAGATTGCCAGCCATGAGGGATGATTAGGAATTTCTTGCCGGTTGTTAACTGATACTGCTTTACCCCAGCAATAGTCAACTGCTAGCCAAAAAGGGAAACTCTTTGACTCCTTGCCTCTTTCTGCCCTATACAGGATTACACCAGCTTGTAAGAGGTGGGTTCTGATTCTTACAGAGTCCTACCCCTTGCAGGTTTCCTTCCCAGATAAAGAAGGCCTGTACCCCAGGAAAACTAATCTCTCTCTCATCTGTTTTTCCTTCTCATTGATTTTTTTTTTTTTTAGTTCTGTAGAATCACATTTCTTCTCCTTGTGTGTGTGTGTGTGTGTGTGTGTGTGTGTATGCATGTGTGTGCATTCATATATATGTATTCATGTGTGCATGTGCGTGCGTGTGTGTGTGTGTGTGTGTGTGTGTCTGTGCGTGTATGTTGGGTAGCAATTTCCTTGGAACTGAAACATCCTGTCAAGGAGATAAAAGAAAAGTCACTAAGACTCAGACATTAAACAACTTTACAAGTCCTGGAGAATTATATGCAAGATTCACATGGTCCCTCTCCAGGGCTATAGAAGCAATTGCTGAGGAAAGTTCTGTGTGTGCATCAGCTGAGCTGCCTTTGACCTGTCCAGCTGCCTACATGTCCTACAGAACTCCTGGATGAAGGTTTCATGAACTGTCACCGAGATTAGGGTGGACTTTGTGGTGACACAGCTGCCTTTGAGTCACCCTTGCTCCCATAAGTAACCCCTCACTTACTTCCTCTATGTAACCCACTGAAGCAATGGTTCAACAAGTTGGACATTGGTAGAATCGTTTTGGTTTGTTGGTGGTGGTTTACTCTCTAGGTGAGTAGACATTTTTTTTGGTTTGGTTTGTTTGTTTTGTTTTTCCATACAAGGTTTCTCTGTATAACATCTCTGGCTGTCTTGGAACTTGCTTTGTAGACTACACTGGCCTCCAACTCACAAAGATCCATCTGCCTCTGCCTCCTGAGCTGGGATTAAAGGCCACCATGACCAGCTTGTGAACAGACATTTACTTGTGTCTCATCAAGAAAAGTTTCACAGGACAGTGTATCTGTGTACATTCACACACATGTACACGTGCGTGCAAGCCTTTGAGCAATTGAGAAGCCAGAGGAGAATGTTGCCTCATATCCTACTTCATCACACTTCCTTCAACACAGGATCTCTCACTGAACCTGGGACTAGTGGCCAGCAAGCCACATTGATCTTCTAGGTGTGTGTGTCCACATTCAACTTTTACATGGGTGCTAAATTCCAAACTCAGGTTCTTATGCCTCACAGCAAGCTCTTACAGAGCCATCTCTTCACCCATTTCCCTCCTTTTTCACAGTCAAGTTCCACTCCATGGTACAGATGTATCAAAAGGAATCAACTTGCTTTAATTGTTTCTAATTTATTTAGCTGTGAACACCTTGTCTACACTTGCCTTCATTTGTATTTACCAAGCTTTGTCAAATGACATTTGAGTTAGTATTGACAGATCATGGATCACCATGAATTTGAGACCAGCATGGACTCAATTCTAGGCTTGGAGAATTCCAGGTGCATGTGCACATGCACACACACACACACACACACACACACACACACACACGGCAGATGGTGGTGGTAGTGGTGGTGATTTGAACATTCAGACAAGGTAGCATTTCCCTATAATCCTGAAACTCAGAAAATTTAGGAGACTCTCAAGTTTCAGGCCAGCCTCAAGGTCCTGTCACAAACAAACAAGCAAGCAAACAAATATAATGTGAGCTAGCTCAAGAAATAACAATAAAATTATTTTCAAAATTTGGTGGAAAGAGATTGTTTTGCTGTTGTGAAATCAAGGAGACATCAGAACTGTGTACAAGCAACATCATATATGAATAATAATTAAAGAACTCCAAACACTAATAGATCAACATGGAACATGATTTCACAAGCAGACTGATGGATACCAGCATTTCCTTCCTGAAAGTCAGCCACTGAGGTACTCGCACTCCATTAAACTTTCCTCTAGGTCCCAACTTCCCAGTGCAGGCTCTGGGAACTGGCCTTCACCAATGGTAAGAGCACCTCTGATAACCTACATGAAAGAGTTTCAGAACAGCCAATGAGACCAGTGATCTATGGAAGAGAAGGCACTTTAAACACAGAAGCCCCATTCACTGTAATAGCAAACCAGCCTTGTCTTTATTCAGTCTTATTCTTTGAAACTAGAAGTTTGTATTCTGAGCCCCACTTCTGCACATTCATCTATTCTTACCTGTGGGTTACAGTCTCACCCTCTAAGGCACTGGTTCTCAATCTTCCTAATATTGTGACCCTTAGATACAGTTCCTCGTGTTGTGGTGACCCCCAACCATCACATTATTTTTGTTGCAACTTCATGACTGTAATCTTGCTACTGAGCGGTACCTCAGTTCCTAGGACCATGGGAAATGCATGTTCTCCAATAGTCGCGACTCTCAGATTGAGAACCCAAATGGATTGAAGGAATTTGATGATAATGCTTTGCTTTCACTTAATTTGGATCTGGAACTCTAGCTTCCTCACTGAGGCTCATCTGGTGTCGCTTTTCAAAGGGATTGCTGGGTAAACAAACAGGTGTGAGTGTCTGAAACTTGGCTGCTGCTAGAGCAGAGGGCTCTCTTACCCACTGAGCCACTTCTCCAGCCCCACACATTTGATCTTATGTTATCTTCTATTTCTTTCTGGTGTGTGAATAGATGACATATATCCTGAGGAGACTCACCTTCCAGGATGCTTCTTTCTTTCAAGTATGGTAATGAAGACTAAAAGTAACCCTTATCCAAATTTTACATTGTAATTTACTAATAAATATACTATTTGGCACTGACTAATTGTCATTTATAAATGTGTTAATTATCATTTCAATTGTTGAGAAAACAAGTTTGATGTCATTGGAGAAACCTCTAGATTGTTTTGCTGCAGAGGAGGGAATCTTAGATGGTACTACAGCAGATGAGCCTCTCTGCCCCTACTCCTGCTAAGCCCACATAAAGCAAAGTGATTTTCTATTTTTAAAGAGCAGAGGTTATAGCCACTCTGGAGAGAGCCCCTTTTAGCAGGTACCTCAGGAAGATGATTGGCAGGTGTCCCTGAAGGTTGATGCTAAGCAGAGAACATCATCCACTCTAAAAGACCTCAGGAGGCCCAGACTCAGCACACCTGCCAGAATCCTAAATGGTGCACAAGTGACCATTTAGGCCATTTCTACTGAGGGCCAGAAGCATATGTTTTCCTTTTTAGAGAAAGAATGAAAATGTCATCAATAAGATTATTTCTGTAGTTATTAATATTACTAGGTACTTTTAAATTTTGCTAACTGTTACTATGCCTTACTTAAGGCTGCATAATTATGCTTGTTTGGGGAACAGAAACTGACATTAAAATTAATCCAAATAAGTAAAATGAAGACAATAGTCTTGGCCATCTTCTCTATTATTATTTCTCCACTTCTTTTATTGTTCTTGTTTTCACCCCTTTATAAGGTGGGGGTACTTAAGGCCTACAGAGGTGGGAAGGTATTGTGAAACAAGAGGAAAATAAGAGGGAACCCTTGTAGTAGTCTGACTAGCCCAAACCATGATTGTAGCCTATCACAGGAATCCTCTTCTTAGCAAGGTTGAAGTGAACAGAGTTGTACAGCATGAGAAAACATGGGTTATTGGATGAAAACCTCAATGGCAAACGCGGGCTTCCTTCCTTGGAGTTTTTGTTATTTATTGTTCAAGGAAGCCCCAGAGACACCCCAAAACAAGATCGTCTATTGCCATAGCTCTCACTTGTTCATCATACCAAGAGGCTGAGACCCTACTACTGAAAACACAACATGCTTCACTTGCAGGATAGAGAAGCATCTTGAACTGACCAGGAAACTGTCTCCCTACTGTCTGTTTTTTGTAGAACTAGAAAGGGCCATGTGGGCTGCTTTGGGGAAATGACATGAATGTTGTGATCTAGGGCTGGATCCTGCAGAGTACAATGATGACTTGCCAAGCAAGCAAGGTGTGCCCACTGATACATTAGTAGCAAAAATGTTTGTGGGAATAACCAAGCACTCTGTTGGTTAGGTTTGAGACCTGCACCTCAGGAGAGAACTCATGCCTGGTACTGAAAACATGGTCAAACCCATAGCTAAGGAGTCATGGGCCTTAGGAGAGATCCTACCAATGTTGTTTTACTGAATGGTCCTGTTGTCAAACCCCTTTCTAAGTATTTATACTTATAGTCATAGATTTCTGCTCTCATCCTTGCTGAGTGATGCTCCTTACTGCAGAGGCTAGGGTGATTGCAGAGACTCACAAGTATTCAAACTATTGAGAGTAAGTGGCTGTGAGCACCCAGTCACAGATAGAACATCTATGTCAACCGCCTCCCTGATGCCCAGGGTTCAAGGAACATTTCAGAAGGGGAGCCTGAAAGAATGTCAGAGCTGGAGGATGGGGAGGAACGCTGTGAAACGCTGACCTCTAAACATGGTGTGTCTGTCACACATATGAGCTCAGAGTTGACATGATTGCTTACACAAGACTGCCACAAGATAATGAGAGTTAAAAATTCCAGCACAGAGGGGGAAAAGGCTCCAGACGCCTCACCCCTAGCTGAGTAGCTAATAATGACAGTTGATGGTTACTGAGGGACAGTATGGGGGTGTGGTCACTGATAGGTTGTCATTGCCCTACTGGATGTGACCAACACATGTGCATATATATATGGACAGAGCTAATTGGACTCAGTGGGTTCTAAATAAAGGACACAAAAGTGGGCAGGGGATGGGAGGAATTCTGAGGGGTGCAGGGAGTTGGAGAGAGGAAATGGGGGATAGATATTAACTTGATATAGTGCATACATACATAATGCACATATACATCATATGTGATGTTGGATTTTTTGGTTGTTGTTGTTGTTGTTGTTGTTAGTTTGTGGAGACAGTGTCTTTCTGTGTAACATTGGCTATCCTGGAACACACTCTGTAGAGCAGGCTGGCCTTGAACTCACAGAGATCCACCTGCCTCTGCCTCCCAAGTGCTGGGATTAAAGATGTGTGCCACCACAGCCCACCCAGCCATAGGTGGAGTTTGAAAATATTAAAAATTAATGGTAGAAGCACATGAAACTGCAGCTGTGGATTTATTTTAGAAGCTTCTGTTGTATCTGCAGCACGTGTCACACAGCACGGACTCAGCAGCCTTCTAAATGTGATTCTCAGGAATGCTGTCTACAT
>CAJQZJ010032076.1:5664381-5691076 GCA_907164525.1 Lophiomys imhausi | reverse complement strand
CTAAATGTGATTCTCAGGAATGCTGTCTACATGGACTCAGCAGCCTTAGTTCTAATCACGAAGCTCAGGAATGCTGTCTACATGGCCTACTTTGCTTTGAGGTGAATGTAAAAACGGCTTTCAGGTTAAATTTTATTTTCTCCAATTAGCATGTAGGTATGTAGATGTCTCCTCATGCGACTTCTGTTCCAGAAACTGAAATGGTTACTTCTTTCAAGAAAACATACACTGCTTGCACTTGGACCCCAGGGTATGGTGTCTATTATGTGACTATTTTTAACTTTAACAGTCAAATTAGTACATACTAATAATGTCCTCTTACCAAAAATTATTTTATTCCATCAAAGGTATGCCTTTAAGTTCTGTGTGCACGACAGTGATCTTGGCACTCTAAAGGAGCAACCCCCTACCTCCTTCTATCAGCATCATAGTTAACAAATTTGGTGGATCAATAGGCGTCTTTAAACTGTAAATCTGTGTTAGTAACTTCTGATGTCATTTACTTAAATTTTTTCATCAAGGCATAGAACTTAAAAAAAAAATCTGTGGCTCTTCAATTCAATTCCATTAATCAACTGGTCTGTTTCTATACCAGTACCATGCTGTTTTTATTACTACTGTTCTGTAGTATAGCTTGAAATCATGGATGGTGATACCTCCAGATGTTTTTTTTTTATTGTACAGGATTTATTTAGCTATTCTGGGTTTTTTGTTATTCCATATGAAGTTGAGAATTTTTTTTGCAGGTCTATAAAGAATTGTGTTGATATTTTGATAGGAATTGCATTGGATCTGTATATTACTTTTGGCAGGATGGCCATTTTTATTATGTTGATCCTACCTATCCATGAGCATGGGAGATCTTTCCATCTTCTGATGGCCTCTTCAATTTCTTTCTTCAAGCACTTGAAGTTCTTGTCATACAGGTCTTTTAGTTGCTTGGTTAGAGTTACCCCCCAGGTAATTTATATTACTTGTGGCTAGCTGAAGGGTATTGTTTCCATAATTTCTTTCTCAGCCCTTTTGTATAAAGAAGGGCTTCTGATTTTTTAAAATTAATTTTGTATCCAGACACCGTGCTGAAGGTGTTTATCAGTTGTAGGAGTTCTCTGGTGGAATTTTTGGCCCAGGGCCAAATGGTTTCAGCATGCTATTCTATAAGACCTTCAAAGAAGAGCTAATACCAATACTCTTCAAACTCTTCCACAAAATAGAATCAGAAGGAACGCTGCCAAACTCATTCTATGAGGCCAAAGTCACCCTGATTCCTAAACCACACAGACCCAACAAAGAAAGAGAACTTCAGACCAATTTCTTTCATGAACTTAGATGCAAAAATATTTAATAAAATACAGGCAAACTGAATCCAAGAACACATCAAAAGTATCATACACCATGATCAAGTAGGCTTCATCCTAGGAATGCAAGGATGGTTCAACATAGAAAAATCCATCTATGTAATTCACCATATAAACAAGCTGAAAGAAAAAAAAAACACATGAACATTTCGCTAGATGCTGAAAAAGGATTTGACAAAATTCAACACCCCTTCATGCTAAAAGTCCTGGAGAGAATGGGCATACAAGGACCATACCTAGAAATAATAAAGGCGATATACAGCAAGCCAGTAGCCAACATCAAATTAAATGGAGAGAAACTTGAAGCATTTCCTCTAAACTCAGGGACAAGACAAGGATGTCCACTTTCACTATATCTCTTCAACATAGTACTTGAAGTTCTTGCTAGAGCAATAAGACAGCTAAAGGAGATCAAGGGGATACAAATTAGAAACAAAGAAGCCAAATTATCCCTATTTGCAGACTATCAAATTGAAGACCCAGAAATGAATCCACACAACTATGGTCACTTAATTTTTGACAAAGAAGCCAAAACCATACAGTGGAAAAAGGACAGCATCTTCAACAAATGATGCTGATCTAACTGGATGTCGACATGTAAAAGAATGAAATTAGACCCATACTTATTACCTTGCACAAAACTTAAGTCCAGGTGGATCAAAGACCTCAAAATAAAGCTTGGCACACTAAATCTAATAGAAGAGAAAGTGAGGGAAAAGCCTCAAACTCACTGGCACAGGAGACAACTTCCTGAACAGAACAGCAATAGCTCAGGCTCTAAGACTAACAATCAATAAATGGTAAATCATGAAAATGAAAAGCTTCTGTGAGGCAAAAGACACTGTCATTCGAACAAAATGGCAGCCTACAGACTGGGAGAAGATCTTTACCAACCCTACTTCCGACAGAGGGCTAATATCCATAATTTATAAAGAACTCAAGAAATTAAACATCAAGAAACCAAATACTCTAATGAAAAAATGGGAAACAGAGCTAAACAGAGAATTCACAAAGGAGGAATCTCTAATGGCAGTGAGACATTTAAAGAAATGCTCAGCATTCTTAACCATCAGAGAAATGTAACTCAAGAAGACTCTAAGATTCCATCTCACACCTGTCAGAATGGCTAAGATCAAAAGATCAAATGACAGCACATGCTGGTGAGGGTGTGGAGAAAGGGAAACCTTCCTCCATTGCTGGTGGGAGTGCAGGCTTGTGCAACCACTATGGAGGTCAGTCTGGTGATATCTTAGAAAACTTGGAAAAGCTCTGCCTCGGGACCCAGACATACCACTTCTGGGTATACATCCAAATGACTCCTCACCGAATCACAAGGAAGTTTCCTCATCTATGTTCATAGCAGCCTTATTTGTAATAGCTTGAAACTGGAAACAACCCAGATGTCCCTCAACCAAGGAACGGTTAAAAAAAAAACTGTGGTACATCTACACAAAGGAATACTACTCAACCATCAGAAAGAACGAAATCGTGCAATTTGCAGCCAAATGGATGGAACTAGCTGGAGAGCTGGCTTTGTGGTTGAGAGCACTCACTCCTCTTCCAGAGGACCTGAGTTTGGTTCCCAGCACTCACGTCAGACCTTTCACAAGTGCCTGTAACTCCAACTCCAAGGGATCTGATGCTGCACTGTGGCCGCTGTGAGTATGCACAAACTCACACCCCACTCCCCCTAAAGAGCAAGGAGCAGGGCTTTGCTCTCACATCGGGCATGCTTAGTCAGAATTGTTAGGGACAGACCCAGTAACTTCCATTTTAACAATCTCTCCAGATGATTCATGAGTGTGATGACTAGTGCTGATACTGGCACAAAGATAAATCACCGTAAATGATGCTTACAAAGGGGATGATGCAGAACACGAGTAAATGTTAACTACTTTCTGCATAGAAAGCACATTTGTATGACCAAGTATTAAGATTGAATAATACAGCAGGGTACCCTTTTGCTGGAATATGCTGACTGGATATAGATTCATGAACTATATGCTGATGTGGACTCCCTTTTTAGTAGATGTAATAGCTAATCTTGCCAACCTGATTTTATTTCGGATGCTTGGAAGCCAACCATGTCTGTGCGGGGGTTTCTAGATCAGGTTACTCGCAATGGAATTAAGCCATTCTCACCATGGGCAGCATTATTCTGTTGGGTGAGGATACGGAAAAAGGAAAAGAAGCGAGCTGAGCACCAGCGCTCGCTACATTCTGCTTTCTGACTGTGGATGTGATATGACCAGAGGCCTCAGGCTCCTGCAGCTGCCATGACCGACTGCACCATCAAACTGGGAGGCAAGAGAAACTTCTCTACCTTAAGTTGCTATTGTCTGGTGTTTTGTTGCAGCAATGAGAAAAGTAACTAACCTGTATTTCCCAAACCTGTATTTTCATTCTCTAAGATCTTTAATAAATCAAGTAATCAAAGGCTCTCTAGATTATGGTAAGTTGCTGATCCAATAGTAGGTTAGCAAGCTTACTATGACTCTGTTATAATTCTTGCTCAGAAGGCACAGAAGGAACCTTGTCCAAACTCATGCACAGATTGTGTCTGAACTCACCACCTCTCTCAAGAACTCAAGGCTGTTGATACTCAGGGATGTAGATCTTTGCTGGAGGCAATCTCACTCTGGGTTCAAATGTAGATTGGCAGGATAATAAAAATTACATTCATTTTCCAAAATGCCCCTCTGAAACTCCATTCCTTTTTTCAAACTTACAGCTTGTTTTCCTTATCCTTAAAAATAAATTGTTTCCTCTCCATACAAATAAATCTGGAAATCGATCTGTTGTTTATTTATTTGGTAGATCTACAAAACATGTCAATGTGCCTGTGGGCATGAATTCTGTATAAGTCACAAGTCGCAGAAGTGACACACAAATTAATGAAAATGCAGGCTCATATGCTTCATATTTAATGTTTTCTTCCTGTTCTTAGGAGAAACTGACTAAGATTTCATATTCATTACTTTTCCCCCCTTTCTTTTCTTTTTTTAAAAAGATATTTTACCTATTTAATTTTTTGAGACAGGGTTTCTCTGTATAGCCCTGTGTCCTGGAATCACTTTGTGGGTCAGGCTGGCCTTTAACTCAGAGATCCACCTGCCTCTGCTTCCAGAGTGTTGGGATTAAAGGTGTGTGCCACCGCCGCTGCCACCACCACCCAGCCTGTATTCATTTCTTATACATATGGTATTCACACTTTTTTTCTTTCACTGGACAAAAGGGACTGTATGCAAAGATTAATTGACTAATATAAAACAAAAGTCACTATTCTGCCATAGCCCAAGTGACCGCCCTCTGGTGCAGGAAGTATCTCCTTTAAGTCCGCCATTTTACTTTTCTGTTTTTGCTTCTGTGGATGATGATATGGAAGATAGCTGCTATACACTGAACCATTATACAGTGAGCACATCGTGATCTTCTGTAGTTTTGGAGGGCTTCCTGTGAAAGCTTTCATATATTCTAAACATTAATGCCCGGGGTACTGAAGTGGGGATCTGTCCTCTCTAGGCCCTTAGCATATTCCTCAATGTGGTTTTTGGTCCATGCCTTATACTCCAACCCAGGGGGAATTCCTTGCCACTTCTCCCTTGTAAACTTTCTCCCCATCAGTAACCCTGGACACAGTCTTCTAGAAGAAAATATTCTGCTCTGAAAGTCAGGCCTCACTTCTCATTTTGTTTTTTTTGTTTTGTTTTGTTTTGTTTTGTTTTTTGGTAGAGCAGGGTATAGTGTGGTAGACACACCTTTAATCCCAACACATGAGAATCAGAGGCAGGAGAATATCTGAGAGTTCCAGGCCAGCTGGGGCTACATAGTGAAACCCTGTTTCAAACAAAACAACAAATAAAAGCCAGTTTGTGGTGATGTGATATTTCCCAGTAATTCAGTTGTAGTGATGACAAGTCCCTGTGCTCACACAAAGACACACACCCTGAAGCTTTTCTTTTTTTTTGCCCCCAACGTACTATCCCTACTGATTATCTGGGAATTTCATACAATACACCCCAATCACACTGCTTCCCCTTCCTCTCAGGTCCATCTTCCCACCTTTGTTCCCTCCCCAAAAATAGAAAAAAAATACACTCAGTCCAATTTGTGTTGCCCATATACTCATTGGAGCATGGTTCAGTGGCCAGACTCCCAGTGGCCAGCCTCAAAAACTGAGTCGGTCCTTCCCCAGCACCCTGCCAGAAGCCATTAACTGTGAAGGGCTACATTTTTGGATTTTTGTCACATTTTTAAAGGTATCTCTTCAATGGCTTCCTGTATGGACGGTTTTGTTTGTTTGTTTGTTTGGGGGGGTAGATAGAAGCTGTCACAGAAATCTTCAATGTTTCTCAATGTCAATTATGAGTCTGCAGTCATGAACACCACTGCGATAAAAGCTTTTCTTGCCCATAACAGCCACAGGCAGCACAGACCATGTAAGCCCGATGGCGTTTGGCAGTGGTATGGTCAGCAATTGTATGAATTCTTCACCTTCAGCTTACACTGATTTTAGATTTTGAACCACTAAAACAGTGGGACAGTAAAAAAAAAAAATTTAAAGAAAGATAATCAGCTTCAGGTATTTCATTATAACAAACAAAAATTAGATTATTATGTCCCCAAACCCGTGGATGTGGTGATATTTGGAAAAACATCTCTGCATAAGGAATTATGCCAAGGATCTTAAGGTGAGATCCTCCTTCATTGCTTAGGTGGGCTCTAAACCCATCGACAGATGTCCGAATAAAATCTGGAGGAATGGAAGACAGTGATGATGGAAGAGTACACAGGGAAGAAGAGATCACAGTCATACATGCATCTGGGAAGTCCAATGGTGTGAAGAGCCATGGATAAGCTGGAGAGGAGTGAAGAATGTTCTAGAGCATCTGCAGAGAGCAAGACCTGCTGGTCTGCTGATAGCTGCCGGCTATCGCTGAGTGGGAACCCTTTGTTTTAAAGTCATCACATCTGCGGTATTTTGTTAGGAAAACTCTTGGAAGCCAATACATACATTTACAGAAACAGTAGATGGAATAAAATAAGCCAAATTTCTCATCAATAAGTAACAATAACATTACCTTGAAACAAAAAGAATGTACTTTGAGAGACCTCAAGAAAAAAAGTTCTTTCGGGATGAGTTCGTAACAATTTAGCGTTAAGTCTCGCTGGTAGGAGTGGAGGGATAGGGACATTTTGGGGAAGCCAGCACAGGTACTGAATCACATGTGCTGTTTTTGGGTCTTGGGAGGTCACAGTAAGCACACACTGGCGTTGCCAGTGAGGTCCAGGAACTTTCCTTGTGAGGAGCCCACAGCTTTATGAGCTGATCTGACTATGTTGAGGCAGGTTTGGTGAACTGACCTGTGAGGCTGGGAGGCCCAGGGGCTGGAAGACAGCACCTACTGCGGCTGTGTGGGCTGGAGGTTGACCCTGGAGGAGCCATCCTTTGGGGTTAAGGCTGGAACTTACTTTGAGATATTCTTTAATAGTTTCAGAGTACAGTTGCTGCAAAATATAGTTGGAGCCTGTCTTAGTTAGGGTTTTATTGCTGTGAAGAGACACCATGACCACAACAACTCTTACAAAGGAAAGCATTTAATTGGGGCCAGCTGACAGTTTCAGAGGCTTTGTCCATTTTTATCATGGTGAGGAACATGGCAGAGTGCAGTCAGGCATAGTGACAAAGGGTGAGCTGAGAGTTCTATATGGGGATTCTCAGGAAGCAGATAGAAACTACCACACTGGGTATAGCTTGAGCATAGGAGAGCTCAAAGCCCTCCCCATAGTGACATACTTCCTCCAACAAGGCCACACCTACTCCAACAAGGCCACACCTACTCCAACAAGGTTACACCTCCTAATAGTGCCCCTCCCTATTAAGGGGTATACACCCATGTGAGGTGCAGAGAGGCCAAACATCCACACACATGAATCTATGGGCCATTCCCTTTCAAACCACCACAAAGCATGGATTAGCTCTGGTACAGCCTGTAAAGCTGCCAATAGCATCGCTCCTGTGGGAAATATGGAACTGTGCTCCTGCGAGCTAATGGCCATGTTTACATCAACTGATTGGTGCAAAAGTTTGTTTAATGTGGCTTCCTATTTAGACGCCTCATTTATTCTATCGCTGGTTCAGGAGAGGCACTGACGTGCTATAGCTCACGCCTGAGCAAGCTTTTCCAGCACGCGGGTTCCCCTCCCAGGTGCCACCGTCCTGCGTGTAGGAAGGCTAGAGAGCACTTGTGTACTATGTGGGGGGACACCTTCAACAAGAAATCCATCAGTGAACAGCACCAACATGTAAAGACTGGCACAAAAGAGGCTTTGGAAAGAACACTGCTCTACCCTTTCCGAGAACCGTAAATGAACAGCAGAGAGCAAGAGGGCTTTCATTCACCTTTGGGGACAAAGCCTGAGGCAACTCAAAAGTTTTTTCACCTGCCTTGTTTCTATAAATGGCCACGATAGTGCCACTAATCTGCATCTGGGGGCTTAGAAACACATTTTAAGTAGTAGGCAACTTTGCAAATATGGAATCTGCCAATAGCTAAAACTGATTTGCTTCTTAGGCTTTGTGAGGTGCAGAGAGGACCAATCACATTCTCCCAGTTTGGGAGTGATCTCCATGGGTGCATGAGGTCACAGTCCCAACCAGGGGCAATTGTCTTAGCACCTGAGGCCTCAAACCCAGCAGTCTGTGTGGACGGGAACCTTCAAATGCGCAAGTCAAAATAATTTTTTCTTATTAACTTGTTCACCTCAGCTATTTGTTACAGCATCAGAAAACTAATACGGACATTAAAACAATGGGTGTACTTTTTATTGAAAATATTCTTTTCTGATATAATATATCCTGATTATAGTTTCCTCTTCCTCTAGGCCTCCCAGTTCCTCCCACCTCCCTTCTCCTCCGAATCCACTCCTTTTCTGTCTGTCATTACAGAGATTAGAAAAGAACAGGCTTCTAAGAGATAGCAACTAGGACTGGAGAGATGGTTCAGAGGTTAAGACACTGACTGGTCTTCCAAAGGACTTAAGTTCAACTCCTAGCACCCACATGACAGTTAACAGTTGTCTGTAATTGCTGGTCATGGTGGCATGTGCCTTTAATCTCAGCACTTAGGAGACAGGGGCAGGAGAATCTGTATGAGTTCAAGGCTAGTCTGGTCTACAGAGTGAGTACAGGCCAGAGATACACAGAGAAATCTTGTCTTGAAAAACCGAGAGAAAGAGACACACAGAGAGAGAGAGAGAGAGAGAGAGAGAGAGAGAGAGAGAGAGAGGGAGGGAGAACAACAAAACATAACAAAATATAATAAGATAAAGCAAAAACTATCATATCGATGTTGGACCTGGAAGCCCAACAGAAAGAAAAGAACCCATGAATAGGCATAAGAATCAGAGACTTGTTCTCACACTCAGGAGTAATGAGCATATGTTTGTATGTATTTTCCATTTTTTCCTTTTTTCATTGTTTTGCTTTTCTTATTTTATCCATTCCTTTTTGTTCTTTTGAGACATAATATATTTTGAATATTCTTTGTGGCCCAGAACTCATATGACCTTCCAAGTCATCATATAATAGATACACAACAATATGCTTGGCACGTTTTTAAAAAGAAATTGGTTTGCTTTGAAAAAAAATCTGCATTGAAAAAAATGAGGTGGGAAAATGTTTTGTTTGATTGAGGTATGGACTTTTTTGGTGCTACAATAAGAAGTGTGGTTGATGCATTGTTGAAGAAAATGTATGGGGCAACAAAAATTGGACTTGATGTTTTTAAAGTAGGACATAGTTGGGAGAGTTAGGAAGGGAGGGTGAATGTGGGAGGCATAGAGAGAGGGGTGAATCATCAAAAGAAGTCTGTATGAAGTTCTCAAAGAACTAATAAAAATTATTAGGGAAAAATAAATAAAAAATTATGAGGGAAATTTAGGATGAGGGAGGAGGAGGGCTCTTGTTTGAGTTTCTGCAGCTGTGGGTCTGTGACAGAGAGAGGAAGTGTCATTCACTAGAGAGTCTAGTTCACCTTCCAGCTGGTGAGCTTCTGTCCAGCAAATACACTTGGCTGTCCCCAAGCAAAGCAGAGGATACATAGAGGGAGTCAAGCTTACCCTAATCCACACCCAATTCAACTCCCTCCACATCCTCCTGGACTTGTCTAGTAATATCCTCTAAGATGTTCTGGCTGATCTGGGTGGGTATGTTGTCAGCAGCTTCTTCAAATGACATCTGACAAGGTCCCTCTGTACATGTTATCTGGAAAGAAGAAAGATGAGAAATGTGCCACAGCTTGAGACACAGATAGCGTCACAGAAAAAGCCAATGCTGTTGATATTAGACAGGTTAAGCATCCCTTATCCAAAATACATGGTAATAGAAGGGATTTGGGTAGCAATTTTGTGGACATGAACAAAATAAGATAATTTTGGTATGGGACCTGTGTAAATATGCAAATAAATTATTTTTCCTAAGTAAATTATAGACATATCTTGAAATTAATTTTATACAATATTTTCAGTGAACCTGTATTTCAACTAAGGGCTTTTCTATGCAGTTAGGTAGGTATGGGATTTTCCACTAGTGCTGTCACCTGGGTGCTCAAAAATATTTTGACATGGGAGAAATTTGTATGTATGTATCTGGAATGTTCAACCTATACTAGGAATCATATCAGGAGGTGGGACTGGCTGGGGTGTCCTCTAGAGGAGTAGTGTGAGGAGCAGATGAATTCTGAAGTCTGGACCATGTCTCATTGACATAAAAAACACCACATCAAGAATCCAATGCCTCAGACCCATGGGAATGTCAAGGCCTACCACTCTTCCTAGTACAGATGTTGACAGTATGTGAAGAAAATAATGACCTCAGCTTCCTCCTCCCAAATGACTGCAGCCTGAGACTGCTCCCATACGGAGACCATACCCCACAACCCAGGCTCATGGTATATCAGAGTGCATGGCCCACCTAATCCCAGCTTTCCTGCAGTTAAACAATGCTCTACCATTGAGATACACCACCCTAACCAACCTCAGTTTTCTGTACGTGCGCCTGTCATTTCTTCATTCCCCTCACACCATTCAAGTCAATCCCAAAGCCATGCAGATCTTGGTAGAATAGAGTATGATTTTTGTTTCCATGATTTGGCCTGGTGACCCAATTTGGTCTCTATAGATGGATGACAAAGCACAGTCTGACCTGCCATGCTGAAGGTGACAAATGGAGACTGGACATCAGTTTGTTTGTTTTTTTTTTTTATCAGTAACTCTTGGATTTAGAAAGAAGAGAGAGAGAGAGAGAGAGAGAGAGAGAGAGAGAGAGAGAGAGAAACATAGAGAGAGACACACAGCCACATACTTACACATATACATATGGAGAGAATGAGACAAAGAGAACACACACAGGAAGACACACATAAACATACACACAGACACACACAATAAACACACAGACACATGAGCACACACACACAGTTTCAGAGTTTAATAGTTCTATAAGGAAAGCACTGGTGATAGAAATGAAGAGGCAGGAAAGAGTGGTTGTTGCTACAGAAAACAAATGTTTGGAATAAACCAAGGCCGGACTTGAGTTCAGTGGCAATGAGGAAGGACAGCGTGAGTGTCTGCCTCTCACAGTACAGAAGCAGGAAGCCCAGCGCACTTCCTGCCAGCGCTGGAGCCAAAGTCAAAGCAAAGATGCTCACTAAATAGCATAGTAGGGATGCAACAGTGGAGCCACAGCAAGAGACCAGAGCCTTGGCCCCAACTCCAAAGAATATCAGAATCCAGTCCCTAGGCCAAAGCTGGGAGACAACAGAAAGTAAACAGGAAGTCAAAGAAAAGAAGGGTAAGGTTCTAGAGGATAGACAGGAAAAAGAGGAGGGGAGGGAAGAAGGCCAGTCACATAATGGAGGAAGTGGGAGCGGCAGGAATGAAGAGAGACTGGAAACTGGGTATTATAAAGCTTGACCTCATTTTTTCTGAATTCTGAAGTTAGGAACCCCAGGACATCTAGAGAAGTGGGTGTTTGAAGCCAGCATGCTTAAGAGCAACACTTCTTTATAATGCCTCCTATTCTTGGGGCGCAGATGACAACTATAATGGTCTGAACAAGAATGACCCCATAGGCTCATAGGTTTGAATACTTAACACCCAGTTGGGAAGGATTAGGTAGGTGTGGACTTGTTGGAAGAGGCAAGTCACTGGGGGAAGTTTGGAAGTTTCAAAAGACTTATACTAATCCCATTGTTCTCTCTGTCTCCTACTCTTGGATCAAGCTGTGAGCTCTCAGCTACTGCTCCAATGCTGTAATTGTCTGCCGGCTGCCAATCTCCTCTTTGATGGCCATGGCTCTCACCCTCTGGAAAGAACAAGCCCTAAATAAACATACATACATACATATCTAGATAATATATTGCCTTGGTGTCTTATCATAGCAACAGAAAAGACAAGCGCATGTGACAATTGGCTCAAAGAACTACTCTCTTTTAAAAGTTACCTGCAGTAGAAGACCAATTTCTCTACAGAGACTAACAGTGTATGAACTGATTAACCTGTTTGTAGAGACTACCAGCTTTTGGAGCTGAGCTGTAATAACTCGATCAGGTAATTATTGGTGTCATCCACTCTTTGGGACAGAGTCCTTGACCCTCTTGATACACTCCCAGGTAAACAGTTCATAAATTTGTGGTAAGTTTCCACTCTAAAGGATGAGAGACAGGCAGACATAGTCTTTGCTGCCCAGACAGTTGTACATGGGTCAGGTACACACACTGTATCAATGCACCTTTTGGGGACCCAGATAGAGGAGAGAAGTTAATACCTGTTAGAACTGGTCATTCTTGAGTGTTAATACCTCCAAATCATATGACCAAGTTTGGGCTGTAGTGAGGTTTTTTTTTTATATGTTTATTTATTAATTCAAGTTATATCTCAATCACAGCCCCCTTCCCTCTTCCCCTCCAGGTCCCACCCTCTCGCCCTATACCCATTCTCCTACTTATCCTACTCCTCCAGTGTGGGGAGACCCCTCATATTAGCCCCCTAGTTAATCAGTCACATGAGGGCTAAGAGAATTTTGATGTCTTTAAACATGTTTTCATTTTAATCCCAGGTATGGGCTATGGGAATGCTTCAGATTGTCCACATCAGCTGACTAGTTGCCTCGTTTGAGCTCTGGTAGGAGTGTGATTCTGCCAGATGAAGATATATTAGCTCTAGGGACCATAGAGAGGGTCTAAAAAAGACCAGAGTCCCAAGAAGGAGTGTGTTGCTGTTCCTCCTGCTGGTTTCTGCTCCTGCTGTTGCTGGTTTGTAAAGTAGTCATGAGAAAAGAGATGGTAAGAGAAACTGGAAATAACCTGACTAGACAAAGATTGGATTTTCCCCAAGGAACTCAGTACCCCCAATCAGCAGGAAGAAGTCTAAAAAGGCCCCAAAGCCCCCTCTCCCTACTAAACCTTCTGTCTCTTTTACTTGATGTTGGGATGTAGGAAGGGATTATGATGGGAAAAGAGTTGGAACAAGGTAGAGATATAAGAGCACAAATAAAATAGATTTTTAAAAATAGCACCAACAGAGCCCACTAAGCAAATAACCCAGCCAAGATCTACCACACCTGCAGACACCCATAGGAGCACAGCCGTCTTAGAGAACAGCAAGGGTCACCCTTCTGCTTCCAAACCGAAACTGCCTTCAGGTGCCTGGTGTTCTTCCAGACTTGTCTGCTCAGGGATACTGCCTCATAGGATGGCAGGGCTGTCTGCAGGTCTCCTGAGAGCTCCAGAGAGTGTGAGGAACCACAAATTTGCAGCGCTTACAGGGTGGACGTGTGGGTGGTGGTGGGGCAACAAGTGTGGGCAGAAGCCAGCAGCTCTGGGAGGTCCAGCATTGAACTTAATCACTGGCCATTGGAGAGGTTCCTGGTGTTCAGAAGTTTCCCCGGAAGAGGCAACTTCAGGGCTCCCAGGTAGAGCCTGACGTTGGCAGTGCCTAGGCTCAGTACCCAGTAAGTATAAGGCACAGCAGCACTAGGGACCAAGGAATATCAAGGAATGTCTAGGATGCTCCAGGCCTGCAGCCCCCTGCTGCACGTTCATGCCACAGAAAAGGAGGTGGACACAATGAAGACTGGAGGGTGTTCCCTGCACATGTGTGTCTCAGGTGTGTGGATGGTGCATGCTCCTCCAGAAGGGCACACATCCTCTCCAAAACGGCTTGTTCAAAATAAGCACATGTCCGCTTTTCCTGTGTGGAAAATTCACGTCCATCAGTGTGTCTCCGTTGCTCTCAGAGAATTTTGTAGCTGTAGATCAATGGTTTGAGTTTTGGCCTCAACTTAGGGATTCTTCAACTGTGATCCTACTCTGATGTCAGACAAGTGATTTCCCTGGGGGGAGTCTACTGTACAATCGAACATGCCTTGGGACTAGGACTTTGGCCTGCTTATTTCTAACGCTCTTTGGAAGGCAGAGAGCCCTCCTGGCATCATATCTAAAATGTTCTGTGTGTGAAGCTATGACATAAAGGAGGACGAGCGTGAGCAGTGCAGCAGTCTGCATGATTGGTATGGCCAGTGTTTGTTCCAACAGATGAGTTTCACCAAGGAAGTACACACATATTACAGTTCTGAGCTGTAGTAGACTCATTGGCTCTGTGAGCTGTGGGATAGCCTAGGCATAACAAAAAGTCTATGGCCACTGACCTAGAGAAAACATTTTTTTTCAGAATTAAGTTTAATATTATATATATTAGTTTAATAAAATATATACATATGTATTTGCATATACATACATACACACACATATATATACATACATGCATACACACATATAATATATATATCTGCTTCCTAGGTGGTCACAGAACCAAAAAAATCTCTGGGTTTTCTTGCATACCTAGCCTCCAAGAGTGAGCTGGATATAGTATTGTGTGCTGTTAAATGGTCCTAAGGAGGATTTCAGGTAGCTATGTCAGGGATTGTGTCCTTGGTCCCTAGGAAAATAGGATACAAATTAACTGCTAAATCTCCAAATCACACATAGGCAGTCAATAAGACCCTGTATGCTGGCAAAGCATTCTGCAATATGCTTTCTCCCTCTTTCATAGACAGAATAGAAAGATTTTGCTCTTTAAAAAAAAGAAACCATTGCATGCCATTAGACTACTATCTAAGAAGCTTAAGGTTTGCCAGGGAATTCAGAACTTTACTCAGTGGCTCAGAGATTTATTCTGAGTACAGAAAGGGAAGGAGTGATTTTTCAAAGGTGTTTCTGCAGGAAATTCTGAAATACAAGGTTCCAGAGATGTGTCTGCTACAGTAAATCAGTGTCTCTGTCCCTCATTCCACATAGTAACACTGAAGAATAGTTAATATTTGAACATCACCTGGTGCCTTTTTATATGTGTCAAGAGAAAACGTATTTGAAGCACAAGGTGACTGGAGTTGTAGACTCTTCCATGTGCTGTTCAATGCTCTGTCAATGAGGTCATTGGTCTACAGAGAAGGATGGCCTTCACTTGGTGCAATAAATGGAGATCAGACCAGACTGTAGAAATGGGAAACAGAGTTCAAGCTAAGGCACATTGCCATTGCCATGGATTTTGACTGTATTTCTTTGGAAATAGTCACCTATAAGCAAAGGATACACACTTCACTCTTAATATACATTTGATGAATGTATGCAGTTATTCAAATTTAGTACCATTGCATGGAAAGTTTTAGAGAGAAATTGCTATGGGATTTTCCTTTAAAGCAATTTGTTGTACTGGATTGGCAACTGTCTCCCTATGGGTGGTGATACCTTGTTAATTAAAGAATAACTATTTACTAGAAGTCCAGGCACACTCAAGAATTGTAGATAGAGTGACAGAATTTTGAACAGTTCAGATTTGTTTTAGGCTGAAGATTGTTCTAAATTGTTTAGTGGACTTTGTGGGGAGGCGTCTAAGCAATGCATTTTGAGAAATTGTAATTCATTAACTCTAGAATGATTAAATCTAGAGTTAGTTGTTATGTAAGTAGATGCTTGACTATTGCCTGGACTCCAATTCTGGCTCTGCCTCTTCCAAGGCATGCAAAGAGTTGTTCACCTAACTTAATTGAATCTCCAGTTTTCTCATCTGCAAAAACAAGGATGATGATACATATTATGATAAATTAAGTAAGTGATACAAACATTATTTGAGACCAGTCTGGCGTGTATTAAGAATTGAATCAATGCTAGCTATTGTTATTCACATTACATTTTCTTTCTGTTTCTGAAATAACAATTTCCTTAAGCTGTTTGGAAGGAGTAGCAAGGCTGTGTCTTGTGAAGATATTTTAAAAGAGATAATTAAATCTGGTAAATAATAACTTGAAAATTTTTGAATATTTTAGGTTTCCAAATTCAATAGCTTGTCATATAAAAAATAGAAAATGGTGATTTATTTTTTTCTAATTTGAAGCCCTATAAAGTGGGTAACAATTTTATGATGAGAGCATGTCATAGGATATTCTTGCAAGCAACACTCTAACTTGTGAATTCTGGGAAGGCACTCACTCATTTCTTCATGTCTTAAATACTTTTGAGTCCCTATCCTGCCTGGAGCCTGCTTGAGAGAGTGTTTAATTCATCCTTCCACTCCTGGCACTCACCAGAGTAACAAATACACAGCATTAGTAACTGTTTCTTCAGTGAGCTGCTGCTTTAAATCGGGGTTTTAAAAATCTTGCTAAAATAAAACCCAAAGCTCTGAGGAGAGCACAGAACAGAGCAAAGACATTTAAGACACTGGCTTTACTTACAGTCTAGAGGGATGTTTTAAAATGTGGTGTATTAATAGAAAGCTTGAGATATAGCAAAGACCAATTTATTAGGGAATCTGTGTTACTGAATAGTTTACCCTGCCTCCAGTTCCAAGACGAAGGTGTATTCTGTTGGAAAGGGCCTAAGAAAAATACCGGGTCAGTTGGGAATTGGAATGGCAGGTGAAAGGGGTGGTGGTGAAGCAGGGCAAGCAGGCTTAGCATGGACAGTTTGGATGCCTTCAATAGGCTCTGGAGTGCAGGGCCTGTCTCTGCTTGTTAGAGATCTGGTCCTGGAGTGATTAGAACAGATGAAGAGTGGTCCAGAGCAAAAGGAAGCCCCAAAGGTTGAGGTTGGCCTATGGATAGTGCTTGGCTTGGTTTTGGAAGCATCCTCCAAGGGGAATTGGAGGATTCTGAGAGGGATAGCGTCTCCCCAGGTGAGTGAGGTCAAAGCATCACACTGTTAGGCAGCATGCTGAGATAGAAGCAGGAACATGCAGGGCAGGTGAGTATGTGCTGGCAAGGCCACAGGGCTTTCAGATAAAGGCTTTCGATAATAGTATTTCTCACTTAAGAAAAACACCGTTTCCCCTTTAAGTATAAACAAACCAATCCTAGAAAAAGAAGGAAGATAAAACTGGGCATGGGGTGTGGGGAGGGCTTACCCCTCTGCTTGCCTCAAAAGCTCTATGTAAGTCCCATGCTGCTTAGGGCTTGAACTTAGGGCTGAAGCTGTCTTAAAACAGTGGCTAAGGATAGGCCTGTGTTTTTAAGAGAGATTGGAGAAAATGTCTTCTTCCTTTTGTCTGTTTAGAACTGTCTTTTAATTAATGTTGAAGAGTTAGAAACATGTATGCATAAGCCTCACACACAGCAAAGATTAAAAATGAAGTGTATGTTTTATCTCTGTGATGTCATACAGGGATGCTAGGGTCTTCATTCCTTAGTCAATGTTCATCTCATTAGATGGGGAAAAACAAAAACAGCAGAAGAAAAGTCAGAGCAAAAACAGCCTTTGTGTGGCAGGAATGCTATAATCTTCCTCCATGGCATTGCGTCGGGGTGGGGGTGGCACCGAGGCCTATAGGTGGGAAGCTGAAATAAGATGCCCATATAGGATACAGACCTATGTTTCTTTTCTTCAGCAAATGTCCCCTGAACACATGTTGCACAGATCATACCATGAACAGTAAGTGAGCTAGATGAGGATCTCTCCTCTAAGCAGGACAAGATCTAAGGATGCAGCAAGTTCATTTTAGAACAAAGTAAATATTCTGAGGAAAATGGGCAGGAGAGAACAAACTGGGATAGGGACGGAAGGAGATGAGACCAGCGTAGGGAAGGTTGGAGTGGGTTTCTAAGGCATTAGTATTGGGCCTGAGGCAGGCAGGAAGAATGAAAGGATCCAGCTAAGCTAAAAGCTGGAGATAAAATATTACAGGCTGAAAAAAAAATAATGGTAGATAAATAGCCCCCAAACAAAAGGGACTGGCGAATCTGAGAGTTAAAGTAGCTGGAATAAGGCCATAGAAGTTGTGATGGGAGCTAGTGTCCTCATTATTCTGCAGCATGACAAGTTGTGTGATTATTTGCTCATTTAAATAACCATCTTGGCCTGTTTCTGGACTCTGTGAGTTAGGAACCACGCAAGGGTCGGGTGGCAATTCCTTCTGGTGTTAGCTGGGTCATTTGTTGGATTCAGTTGGTGGCTGGTCTAGTGGGTGCCATACAATGCCTTATTATCTCTGGTTTGTTTCTGAGTTGGTGTGATATTTATTTTCAACTTAGCAAAAGCATGGTTCCTGGCATTTGGTCAAACACTCTCCTTGATGTTTCTATGACTGCTTTTGGATTAAATTAACACTGAATTTGTAGAGTACAGATCAAAGCAGGTGGCCCTTCAGTGTATGTAGGCATTATCCATTCCGTTAAAGGCCTCAGTGCAACAACTGTTCTTTCCCACTAAAGACAGGAATCTGTCAGCCTTAGGACTTGAACTACAGTACTACTCTTTCCTAGGGCTTTGTGGTGGTTTGAATAGGAATGGCCCCCATAGACTTGTGTGTTTGAATGCTTGGCCCATGGGAGTGGCACTATTAGGAGGTGTGGCCTTGTTGGAGCATGTCACTATGGGAGCAGGCTTTGAGGTATCCTATGCTCAAGCTCCGCTCACTGTGGAATTCTAGTTTCCTCCTGGCTGCCTTCAGATCCAGATGTAGAACTCTCAGCACCTCCAGCACCATGTCTGCCTGCACGCTGCCCTGCTTCCTCCATGATAATGGACTAAACCTCAGAAACTGTAAGCCAGCCCCAGTTAAATGTTTGCCTTTATAAGAGTTACTTTGGTCATGGATTCTCTTCACAGCAATAAAATCCTAAGACAGGCAACCTTAGATTGGGCAACCTTCAAGTCTGCATGAACTCATTTCTTAGGTAAATCTCTTCATATGAATGCACACATCGTGTTGATCCTGTCACCCTGAAGACCCTTAATAGAGTTGAGGTGAACGGGAGGGGAGCCTCAGCTACTCATAGTCATTTTCATGTGACCCTTCACATGCTTCCCTTTCCTCCTGCCATGGTTTCTTCCCTCCACAGGTGCCACACACAGGAACATATACTTCCCAGGTGACATTTTCCAGAGGCAAGGCAGATACTGCATGGGTTACTTATGACCTAACTAGAAATCAACTGCTGTCATCTCCATCATATTCCATGGGCCAAAGAAGACGGGTTCAATAGCTAAATCAAAGAATGTAGGGACCACGTTTTATAAGTGCTACAGACCAGCCGGTTCATATAGGATGTAACACACACACACAATCCATAATATAGTATATGATGATAACAGAAATAGCAGGAAGGGATAGGAGAACATGGGTTTTACTGTGCACCACAGTGGGCTTCCTAATTGTAGGGTCCAGGTCAGTGGCTTCTACTTTCTTTCAGTGGATTAATAAAGAACTCTGTTGAGTGAGTGGAGGCGTGGGTAAAGGCTAGAATGGCCCTCTGCGCAGTTTCTCAATGGGACACAGAGAGCAACGTGAACAAGTTCCATGTTGCAAAAGGCTCTGCAGAACTGCTAGCCTCTCCCAGCCTTTTGGCAGTAAGTTGCATGCCCTGCTCCCTTGCTACAGAGACAGTGGGGCTGTTGCTAGGAGAACTTCCTCACAGGAATGTGAGGAAGAAGCTTACACCCCTTCTCCATCAACAATCACAAAGTCAGTCCCATCTGTCACTTCTACATATCAACTGTATGGAAAACACTATCCAAATAGATTTCTTGGCCCAAACAGGGTGGCTCCTTATGTTTCCAGTCCCTTGCTACTGTTTAGTCCCAGGGTGGTATTTAGATGGCACTATGACATAGCTGAGTTCTTAAAGATGTGAGATGTAGCCAGAATCTTGCCAGGCAACTTCCTTCTTTTATTGTTAATCTTACAAAAAAAAAAAAAGAAAAAAGAAAAAAGTAGTACTTACAGGGCTTTCTCACACCTCTCCAAGAAAGATGGTTACTGTGACTACGAGGAGACGTGGTCTTCTATGCTGACATCATGAGGTGTGGTTCAGCAAAGAGGAAGACTTCCTTTCTCTTCTTCCTCCCTCAGACAACAGTGGTACCTTGAATGGGTGACAAAGGGACACCAGTTCAAGGGCCTCTGTGGCTGACTCTTAGGACACTGACATGAAAATCAATTTTTAGAAAGCTTGTTTTTCTGGCCAAATAAAGACCCTCGAAGATTCTTTTCTTTCCTCATTTTCCACAGATGCACACAGTTGTAGTCTGTCTTCAGTTCTGATGAGCCAACCAGGCAGTAAGTAAATGCCCTTTAGGAGAGAAAAGCAGCCCAAAGACCCTGTGAGGAAGTGTTAGCTGACATCATCATGTTTCTCTTAAATTTTGCAGTTTCTCCTCGAAATGAAGTTATTTGAGCAAAATGATCAATAACATTGTGTAATGCTTTTGTTTGCTTTGTGTTGTGATAGATCCTGAGATATTGTTGATTAGTTTTTATTATGTGTACTTAAAGCATATAGCATGATGTTTTATATATATATATATATATATATATACAGTGAAAGGGTTACTTTTCTCAAGTGATTGAACATACTTACCACAGTTCCCTATTTATTGTTTTATGTGTGGGAGGTGCACCTAAAATCGATTCTTTCTATGAATTTTAAGTTTCTAATATTATTAGCCATACTCCCTGTCCTATTTTCATTTCTGTTGCTGTGATAAAACACCTGACTAAAAGCAACATGGGTAGAGGAGAGGATTCATTTTATCTTCTATCGTGAAAGGAAGTCAGGGCAAGAATTCAATGAACAAGTCCAGAGGCTATGGAGGAGTGTTGCTTACTGAATTGCTCTACAGCTTGCTTGGTTTGCTTTCTATGCATAACTCAGGAGCATGTGGTCAGGGATAGCACCACCCACAGTGGGCCGCAGCCTTCCATGTCAGTCATGAAGAAGATGCCTCAGACTTGCCTTCAGGCTAACCTGATATAGACATCTTGCCAGTTAAGATTCCCCCTTTCCAAATGACTCTCCTTTGTGTGAAGTTGACAAAAACTAGCCAGCGCACTTATCGTACTATACATTACGGCTTTGGGTTTATATAGGGTACCACAATAAATAAATTATTAATCTGAAAAACCAACCTTAGGATTTATTAAATACAATTAAACTTTTACAATTTAATACTCTCATTCATTTCTTGAACATTCCATAAACATTTTGATCATATTCACCCTCTACTCCTTCCCTTCCCTTCTCCCTTCATACCTCCACCTGCCCACGCCCTCTCAACTTTGTATCATTTTTCAATAACACACCTAGTCTAATCTGTGAAGCCCATATACTCCTGGGTGTAAGGGTATCCATCGGAGCATTATCGACCTATTAGGGGCCACACCCTTAAAATTCCTCAGGAAACATTATCTATCACACTTCATGGTTAGGGGCTCCTAAGTTCCCAGCTTCATGCTAGAATGTTGACTGGTTGATCTTGTGCAGACTGAGCTCCAGTCCTGTCATGTCAGGAAGGCCAGAAGGCATTATTTTGTGTGGTCTTCCCTAATCTCTGATTTATACCATCTTTCTGTCCCTTCCTTAGAGGTGTGTGTGTGTGTGTGTGTGTGTGTGTGTGTATGTGTGTGTGTGTGTTTGTGTGTGTGTGTGTATGATAGATGCTTAGTTCATGACTTGTCTCTCTACTGACTCTTAGTCTCTGTGCTTAGATCAGTTGGGAGTTTCTTCATTAACCACTGACCATTGTACAAATTGACTTCTGAGAATCTGAGAACTACAATAATCTGTGGGTAGAAAAATACAAATTTACAGGGTAGTTTGATACTATATCCACTCAGCAGAATAATAGCAATAGATTTACCCCTGTAGCCTGTGAGTTTGCCAACCATGAGTTCTTGCCCAGACTTACAGTTATCTATAACTTATAGTTATCTGCCTATCCAGACTTATAGGCATCTGTTTGCTTCTACAGGCCTTACAGTTAATCAGAAAATGTTTGTTGACCCCTCATATCATTCATGGCATTATGGCACCCTTGAGCACATCTTTCCATGCTGGTCATTATCATTGTTCTCAGCGTTCACAGTTGTATGAGAACTTTTGAAAAATTAACTTAATAGATGAAATTATGATGATGAAGAGGCCTTCTTCCCTAACTCTCTATTGCAAGTAATGAGTATAAACTACAAAGTGAAAGAAACTATGAATCTCTCATCAGATTCATTCCCCCATAACTTTTACCCCCTTTCAATTCCCAGTTCTAAGTCATTCCTAGCCCCCCCCCCCCCCCATCGCAGCCAAGGCCTGACTCTCCAAATTTGCTTCTCAGACTGAAGGGGTTCCTATTTCTAGTGCAGAGGCATTTTAGAGGGAGATAAACTCTTTGGTCAGAAGAAGAATCTTACATCCTTTAAAAAGTCTTGTTGCTCCAGTTTGAGGGATTTCTTGGGTTCCCTACTTACTCTTTATTTTTTATGTTTTTTTGTTTGTTTTTGAGACAGGTTTCTCTGTATAGCCAAGACTGTCTTATAACTCATTCTGTAGAACAGACTGGCCTTAAATTCACAGAGATCCTCCTACCTCTGCCCCCCAAGTGCTAGGACTACAGGTGTGTGCTACCATGCCCAGCCTTAAATCACTCTTACATTGTCATATTTGTATTCATTTAACAAAGATACTCCTTTGTATTTAGTGATAGACATATTATCTCTGACTTCTACATATCTTGGAAAGTAGATAATAATGTCACTACTCCATTGGTCCATTGTTACTATCATATTGTCCTTAAAGTCTAACTGTTATTATCTTCCCACAATACCCTCTTATGTTTACACAATCTTTAGCCTGAGGTAAAGATGGACATTTAGCAACACCCCCCCCCCAAATGCCAGAAAATGTGTTTGCTCGTAAATTGAGGGAACCTTGGCTGGCTATGTTTGTAGGGTCTGGAACCCCTAATGAGCTTAGAAACCTAATGAGAAGGGAAAGTGATGAGAAGGTTGACTGACTGACAGTATCACTTGACATGGACACATTTTGGACAGAATTAATGTTTTCTAATCTTTTGATCATTACCATATAAAAACATTTACATAAAACCAATTAAAACATTTACCTTTGTAATGATTAATACTTCAACTCAATGGGATCTAGAATCAACTAGGAGACAGACCTTTGGGGATGCCTGTGAGGGAATTTCTAGGTTGGCTTTATTGAGGTAAGAAACCCCTTTCTAAATGCAGGACTCCCAAGTGCTAGGATTATAGATGTGTGCTCCCATGCCTGGCCCCAAATTGCTCTTCCATTATGGTTCTTGTGTTCATTTAGCGAAGATATTCCTTTGTATTAGCAAAAGTCAACTCCATGGACTGATTCCCAGACTGAACACAAAACAGAACATGTGCTGAGCTAGGCATTCACCTCTCTCCATTTCCTGAGTGGCACACACAATGTCACCAGCTTCCTCACACTCCTGCCACCATGCTTTCTCTGCCAGCAGACTGTCCTCATCCTGAGCCCCAGTAATCCCATCCTTCCTTAAGCTGCTATGATAAGTATCTTATCACAGCAAAGGTGAAAGCAACAGATCCAACCTTCTTCCAGTGTTAATGGCTTATTTCCAATTCCACTCCTGTTCTGTGAAGGACAGCGCTGGCGGGCAGCTCAGGCAGCTCAGATTTACCCACTAGCTTTGTGAACTTGAAAGGTATAGCAAACCTACCAGATCCTTCTTCTCTCTTGGAAGCTGGTGTCATTTTTTTTTTATCTCATGAGATCATGTAAAAAATGAGAATAATGAAAAGTGAATATGCAAATGCCTTCTGTCAATTTTGAAAGTCTATGGAGTAAAAATTATCTAATAAAAATAATTTTATGTGTAGTGAGGACACAATCTTGTGCTTTTCATGGATCCTACGTTCTAGGGCCACTTAAAAAGCACCCAAGTACTTGGTACTCCAGTGGTAGCAAGCCCACCTGGTATGTACTTGTGACTCTAAAAGTGGACCTACTGTGTGCAGCTCTTCCACACTCACTATCTGTCCAGTGCCTACCACTTCAGTTGTGTGGAAGATATTTTCTTCTGCTCCTTTTGCTGTACTGTTCCTTCTGTCTGCAGTGCTGTTCCAGGTGCATGCTCTCACTCTGCGCTTTCACATATTTGGTTCTTTCTTATGCTGTAACTCCAAGTCTGAAGGGCACACTTCAGAAAGTGCTCATCATGATGAACAGTGTGGTTCCTGCCGTACCTGTCACTGTGCACCACATTTTTCTTCTGTAACAATTTTCTCAACTTGCAATGAGACATAAAAGTATTTTTTAAAAATGCACGCTTGGTTAAAATCTTGTAGTGTCACAAGCCACAAATCACAAGTGTGTGTAATTCGAAACCTTGAGACAAGGAGAAGAGGGTTACCCAGAGGCCACCAACAAGGTTGGAGCTCATTTCCAATTAGAAGCCAGAAAGGCAGAAAGAATAAGGGCGAGAACAGGTGAAGTGGAAGGACCACGAAGGCTCGAGTGATGCATATTTGGAATGTAGTCTTGATGAAATTGAGTTCCTGGTCAGTCTCTGTTTGGTACAAAGAGCAAAAAAGGTCTCCCACTGTATTTTGAATGTAACTATTGAAAGTTGATTGTTGTCTCTGAGGAGACCTTGAGGCTGTCCTGATGATTAAAAAGCTTGCTCAACATGTTTGTTATGGGAAACTGTATTTACAAAAGAGTATATGTTTATCTTAGACAATTGCCTGTGCTAGAGTGTTTGTAGTGGAAAATTGGATTTAATCGCCTTGTTGTGTTGTGCACTGCACTGCTGTGATGAACAACTTACTAATGTTCTTCTGTATGTCTCCCCATGCCGGTGACAGAGGTAAGTTCATTTACCGATTCATGCAAATTGCTCTTACTGCACATCTACTGTGAGCCAGACCCTGTTTAAAGCACTGAGTTTGAAAACAGTGATGTGTTACTATCCATTGCTGTATAACCACAAACCTAGCAGCCTTCAATAGTACAGATTTGCTTCAGTTTCTATGGTACGGACTCTGGACACGGCTTAGCGGGCCCCGTACTGCAGAGTCTCTCATAAGCTTTATTTAAGGATTCAAGACATTGGTGATGTCTTCCCTAAGCTTTAGGGAAGGAGTTGATGTAGCTATTGACTTAAATTAGTATTTTAAGAAGTATTTGCCTGGAAGGTCTCAATACTTTTCCTGCTAGTACATATAGTTCTTTTTTTTTTTCCTGGTCTTTTGAGACAGGGTTTCTCTGTACAGCCTTGGCTATCCTGGAACTCACTCTGTAAACCAGGCTGGCCTGGAACTCACAGAGACCTGCTTGCCTCTGCCTCCCAAGTGCTGGGATTAAATGCATGTGCCACCACACCCGGCCATAACAGACAGTTTCGAGCTGCCATGTGAGTGCTGGGATTTGAACCTGGCTCCTGTGGAAGAACATTCAGTGCTCTCAATGGATGAGCCATCTCTTCAGCCCATATGTACAGTTCTTAACATATAGCATCCTGGTTAGATTTTTGTCAACTTGACATAAGCCATAAGCTAGGGTCATTTGAGAAGAGGGAAACTCAGTAGAAAAATTGCCTCATCAGATTGGCCCATGTACAAGCCTTCAGGGGCATTTTTTTTTTTTTTTTTTTTTTGTTACTAATGGTTGATGTGGAAGGACCTAGCTCGCTAGGATGGTACCACTCCTGATCATGTGGCCCTGAGCTGTTTTAGAAAGCAGGCTGAGGAGGTAGTAAGAGTAAGCTCACATCTAGTGTTCGTTCCTCCATGGCTTCTGCTTCAGGTCTTGCTCCCTGGTTCCTGCATTGAGTTCTTGCCCTGACCTCCCTCAGTGATGGAGTATGCCCTGAAAGCTGTACTTTGCAAAAAGTTATAAGCTGATATGAACCCTTTCCTCTTCACATTGCATTTACTCATGATATTCATCCCAGTAATAGAAACCCTGACTAACACTCATGGGTTTGCTTAACATAATACCTTCTTTCATCAAAGCCAAGAAAAGAAGGGCTGAGGGTGTATTAAGATTGAGAGATGCTGAGAGAAAAAGCATGAAGTTTTGGTCTTACATAACCCTATCATGGAAATGTCATCCTATGACTTTTTTCTATTCTTCACACATTGGGGAGGGGGTGTGAATAGGAGGTAGTTCTTTGGGAGCTACCTCAAAGTCACCAGCCATGAGTGTCAAATGGAACAAAGCCACCACTTTATAGGGCTTATCTCCTAGAGCCCTGCAGAGAGCATCAGAATCGTTTATTGGGGGAATCTTCCTTCAGGCCCGTTTGAGAAAAACATATTGTGCTTCTAGCAGATTTGTTGCTGAGTGCCACAGGAAGAGCCTTTCTTTTTGAAGTCAGTAATCAGATTCAGTCTGCCCTGAGACCTTCAGGTGTCTTCAGTTGAACTGCAGAACTGAAAAAAAAAAAAAAAAATGCGTATTGAAACCTAGGAGCATCTCCCAAACAGAAGAGCAGGGATCAGTGGAACAGAAAATGAGCCCAAACGCGCCTTTGGTTTCCCTGCCTTTCCTCTAGTTGAAGTGCGTAAGAGGCCCCTATCTATCCAGAAAGTTCCTGTGTTGAGGGAGCTTAAGTCTCATCTGTTGTTGGCTTCATGTCCCCACAACCTTGTGTCTTCATGTGGCAGCTTAGCCACCTTCCCTTCTTGCAGAGAAACTTTTGTTTTGTGTTTATGTTCAAACACTGTTTGAAATATTTTTATTAAGTGACTCGCAGGGGACACACACTAAACCGTGGTTTCAAAATTTGGACATTGGATTGAAGCTTTAGTAACTGCAATAGGAATTAGTGTAAGATGAAGAAAGAGAAAGACTAGAAGAAGGAAGGGAGAGAGCAAAGACACTGGACCCCTCGCTGGACTTTTTCCTCTTTTTCTCTCTCTTTTTCTCTCTCTCTTTCTTTCTTTCTTTCTTTCTTTCTTTCTTTCTTTCTTTCTTTCTTTCTTTCTTTCTTTCTTTCTTT
>CAJQZJ010032076.1:5611273-5664371 GCA_907164525.1 Lophiomys imhausi | reverse complement strand
TTTCTTTCTTTCTTTCTTTCTTTCTTTCTTTCTTTCTTTCTTTCTTTTTAGTTTTTAGTGTTTAGAGACAAGGTTTATTTGTACAATCCTGGCTGTCCTGAAACTCACTCTGTAGATCAGGCTGGCCTCAAACTCACAAAGATCTCTCCCTCCCAAATACTGGGATTAAAGGCCTGTGCTACCTCCACCTGGCTGGACTTTATCCTCTTAGGAGACAAAAACAAGCCACTCAACCAAACAAACCCCAAAATATTTCAACGAATTTTGACATTTACACCAGCATGGATTTAGATGTTTATTTTTTTTAAAAGAAATAGAGATGAACTGTGTTCAGGTTTGAAGCATGCACATGTCTCTGATCTTTAGTGGCAGAAAAATCAACGTTAAAATCCTTAAGCAGTACTATGAACTTGAACTGTGGACACTGTGTGCTCACAGCCTTACCCTATGTAGCTGATGCTCTGCCCCGGATGCCAGGGTATTTGCGAGTACTGTAAATTCATGTGAAATCCTGCCACATCTGGAAAAAGACAGATGCAGATGGCCTGAGATGCTAGAAGGAAAAAGCTAAGATGGACCTCACCCCAGCTGCCAAGATGAAGATGCATCCCCTGACAATGTTGCTGTAGACTGGAACACAAAGGCTTCTGTAGCTCCTTTCTGAACTTTCTGTCAATAAAACTGACTCTTCCTTACAAAGACACTTGTCTCTGAATGGGAAAAAATTGTTTTGTTTCCACTGGATCTGAATTCTGTTTCCTTAGGTTGTAGGAGTAGCACTTCAGAAGAGCAGAAAGCGAGACAACTACAGATGTGAATATTAAGCATTTAATTCATGGGATAATGGTTGTAGGAGACTCAACTCAGGGAAATGGAAGATAGTTCCAGACTCAGATAGCTCATAAACATTGCAAACTGGAACTCAAGCCCCTAAACATCCAATGGACATCACTTTATGAATGTATTCTCAGAAAAGATATCTAGGATATGTTCATTTCTAAATTTATTTTTATCTATTTCATTTTTAATTATGTGCATACGTTAGAGTTCATGCATGAGAGTGAAGGTGCCGTCAGAGGCTGGAAGAGAGTCCCTGGAGCTCCAGATCCCTGGAACTGCAGTTGCAGGATGCCCCTATATGACTGCTAGGGCTTGAACTTGGGTCCTCTGCAGAAGTCCTAAGTACTCTTAGCCACTGGCCATATCTGCAGTCCAGAATGCATTCTCTCAGCCAACTTCTATGGGTTTTTGTCACTTTAGTCTCTGGAACAATTAATTTAATTTTTTTACTTTTTTAAATGTCCATAATTTATTTTCTTCTATGCAGAGTACCACACATTTTCAAATTCAATATATTTTTCCCTTTTTATTTATTTTTTTATAATTTATTTCTTCAAGTTACATCTCAGTCACAATCCCTTCCCTACCCCCCCCCCCCGTCCTGTCCCACCCTTCCACCCTTTTCCCCCTCAACCCCTCCATCCTCTACCTTTTTTTTTCTTTTTTCAGTTTAAGGTAGATCTTTTTCCCCCCAACAGCTCCCCTTTTCAGTCCAACAAATGGCTCTTTCTCTTATAACAATAAATACAATACAAAACAACAGAAATAAATAGGCCACAATTATAAGAGTTATATTGCTTAGCATACATTCCCAATGTCCAGTCCATATGTATTTGGCCCCTGACTTTAACATTCTACTATCTAACCATCTCCATGAGTTTAAAGTTCTATATCTAACTCAGCTTTCATATTTAAAATTGCATCACAATTTTAAAAACATCTTCTTAGATCCAGAACACCCTCTTGATTCCTAAACAACTCAAAATTTAACTATGAGACTCTAGCTATCTATTCTTCAACCACCTCAGAGACCCTCTTTATTTTTTTTTCTTCAAGTTACATCTCAATCACAATCCCCTCCCTACTCCCCTCCAGTCCCATCCTCCCACTCTCTTTCGCCTCAACCCACCCATCCCCTTCCTTTTTTTTTAAGTTTAAGGTATATCTTCCCCCCCCAACAGCTCCCCCTTTCAGTCCAACAAAAGGCTCTTTCTCTTATAATAATAAATACAATACAAAACAAAAGAGGTAATTAGGCCACAATTATGAGAGTTATATGGCTTAGCATACATTCCCAATGTCCAGTCCATATGTATTTGGCACCTGACTTTAATGTTCTACTATCTAACCATCTCCATGAGTTTAAAGTTCTCTATCCAACTCAGTTTTCATACTAACTTGCAACACAATTAAAGAGAACTTCCTGCCCATCCCCACCTCAACCCCAAGCAAAGATTTTAATCTTTCCAGTTGGGTAGATCACGTGTTGTCAGGTGATGATCATTTCATAGTACTGCCTGCTTTTTTCTCATTGCCCCAAATTCTGACGTAGCCTCCTGATTCAGTTCTTTAGGTCTGAGATTGTGGCCCCACCATTTCTGTCATGCTAGGAAGATGCACAGGAGGGCCCTCCAGAGAGGAGCTGTGCAGCCTTAGAGCAGGAAGGAGGTTTTGTTCTTTGGAAAATATGGTCCTGGGAGTTTTATTTAACACTATTGTAATGAACTAATTGGTCTATAGCCTTTCTCATAAATTAATCAAGCTCCTCATGCTTTTATTAGTTAATTTTGTTCCTCTGGGAATAAATTCCTCCTAATTAGAACATGTGTCTGAACTTTCAAACAATAATATGACAAATGAAGAGATGCAGTTATGCTAATTCACAGTGACTCTAACTCAACATTGCTTGGTGTTGTGAAAAGGACCTGCCTGTGGGTCCCTCCCTGACTCCAGCTCTTTCCTAAATGTGTTACTGTACTTTTGGTTACCTCAGTTCTTGTGGGAAAACACCATTTTTGCAACTTGTACATTCCACCTATTCCCACAAAGCTACGAGGGCCAGCCTTGGTGGCACATACCTGCAAACCCAGTACCTGGGAAGCTGAGATGGGAGGAGTGTGGGGTGCAGGCTAATGTGGGAGACATGGTAAGAGTCTGTCTTAAAATTGAGGGAAAAGATGTTCCATAACTTCTAACATGTGGAGTTCCTTTGTAGCACAGAAGGGACACTTTTTCCCATGAAGACCAAAGAATAGGAACCTAATATTGGTTCATTTGGGCAGCCACTTTTATTTTCCTTTTATTGTGTTCTGCCCGGTTCTTGAGACCCCAAAGACCACCCAAGAGCCAACTCTGATATAAATGCATGAGGGTTGTTTATTCAAGCTTGAGCTTGGACTCCCAAGGCTCACCGATGCAGCAGGTCGAGTTGAGAGCCCCAAACTCAAAAATATAGGGTTTATTTAGGGGCTTAAACAAAGAAGGGTTTCTAGCATAGGATTGGATGATATTTGCACTGTTCCTAATTGGCTCGTTGTTGTTGTTGTTGACCATACCATTATTGATCAACTTGACCAGCAGAAAGTTTGTTTAGACTTTTTGGGCGCTTTCTCAGAGTGAGCTGTCTGGATATGACTAGGGAACACCCCCGGAATGCAAGGGTATATTTTGTTGTTTTTCCTGGAACTGGAGGTTAGCTCTGAGTTGAACCTAATAAAAAATGGAATCTTTTGTTTTTTTTTTTTTCAAGATAGAGTCAGTCAGGCTCCACAATTGAAAATAGATTTTTTTTCTCACATTTATGTGCTGAGTACAGTTACCCCTGCCTCTACTCCTCCCATTTCTTCGCCACCTACCCTCCCATCTGGAGCCACCCCCTTTCTGTCTCTGATTAGGCTTCTAAGGGATAATAAAAGAAGATAAAACAAAAACTAACACATTGGATTGTACAAAACAAACCAACATAGGGAAAAGAGCCCAAGAGAAGGCACAAGAATCAGAGACATACTCATTTGCACACTAGGAATCTCATAAAAACACTAAACTGGAAGTCATAAATATATATTCAGAGGACCTGGTACAGACCGGTGCAGGCCCTGAGCTTGCTGACACAGTCTCTGTGAGTTCATCTGAGTTTTGATCACATTAATTTAGAGGTCCTTGGGTTTTATGAGTGTGTGTGTCCTCCATCTCCTCTGGTTCTTACACACTTTCTTCCTTCTCTTGCACAAGGTTCTCTGCACCCTGAGGGGATGGATTTGATGGAGACATCATGTTTAGGGCTGAGTGTTCCAAGATGTCTCACTCTGCATAATGTCTGGCTGTGGGTCTCTGAATTTGCTTCCTTTGGGCAGCCACTTTTAAACATGCCTTACCAGAGCAGCAATGCCACTGGCAAATAAGAACACTCAAAAATGCAATCATTTGCATTATTGTAAAGGAATTTTAATCCAGCAACATGGCAAGGGATCCCCTCTGGCAAGGGATCACATTCAAAGACCTCCTATGTTTATGTCATCTGACTGGAATACAGACACACCCACCAAACACCTTTAATCTCTCTGGCTGAAATACAGACACACCCTTAAAACACACCTTTAATCCCTCTGGCTGAAATACAGATACACCCTTAAAACACACCTTTAATCCCTCTGGCTGAAATACAGACACACCCTTAAAACACACCTTTAATCCCAAACAATGGCATCTAATTGAGGGACAAAGTGACAAATCAGAAAAAAGCTAAATAATTAAACCCTCAAAGTTGCCCTACTATACTTTGAGATCTACTACAGAACCTCTGCAATTAATAAAATGTTAAGATGAATGAAATGGACTAAAAAGTCTAGAAATAGACTTCAGATAAACCAAGTACAGATTATACATGTGAAACTTCAGGTTAGCAGAGTAAAACTGAATTTCTACATAAGTGATTCTGAGGCAACTGGCTGTGCATTTGGAAAACATAAAATTATATTTATAATTCATATAAAACAAGAACTCCAGATGGCTCAAAAATCTAACATCAGAGTAAGGTTATTGGGCTGGAGTGTAGTTCAGTTTGTAGAGTGCTTGACTTGAACGTGGAAAGCCCTGGGTTTGATCTCCACTATAGTAAAACACCAGGCCTGGTGGCTCTCCCATGTAATCCTAGCATTTAGTAGGCAGAGACAGGAGCATCAGAAATTTAACATCATCCTTGGATACATCATGGGCAATTTGGGGCAGGAAGGATTTATTTAGACTCTGGCTTTGAGAACACATTCCAAGGTGCTGGGGAAGGTACAGTGTTGACACTGTGGTGACAGGAACCTGATGATGCTTGCATCTGTGTGGACTAAGAAGCACAGAGAGAAATATCCAGAAGCAGGCTGTAATCTCCAAGACTCAAATGCCACAAGACCCATTTCCTCCACTGAGACCCCACCTCCTAAAGTCCCATAGCCTCCCAAACAGCTTTATATTGTATTCATTATAGTTCTGAAATTTTAAATACATTACTAAAGTATAAGAGTAACTCTTATTTTCCATATGTAATTGTTGTCTGGGTGATTTACTGCTTTGTCTGCTGGCTTGGTCTAGTCCTGGAAGCTTCAAGCCTCCATATAATCTAATCTAGGCCTAGAATGTTTTCAGCCTCTGAGACTTACTGATGAATAAGAAGATCACCAATCTAGCTTTTTCTGAACTCTGGCTGGCTGGTTCAACTCAGCTGTTCTGACTTGAAAACTCCTCTCTGAGCTGACTGACTCAAATTGGCTTGCCTTAGCTTCTAACTGAATTGCTCTGCTTGGCCTCATACTTGGCAATATGTTCTAATTTTCTGGCTCATTCTCATTCTCTGGCTCATTCTGTCTTACTCTAGTTTGTTCTCTCTCTCTCTGCAGCCTGTCTCTGTACAACTCTCCCTGTAAAACTGCCTCCTCCCTTTCCCTCTCTCTGTGCTGCTCTCTCAAGTCACCTCTCTTTCCTGTCTTATTCTTACCTTGTGTGAGATGGGCATTTTGTATTCCATCAAATCTTTCTCTGATTTGTCACTTTGTCCCTAGATGGGCATTTCCTATTCTATCAATCTTTCTCTGATTTGTTGCTTTGTCCCTCAATTAGACATATTTGATTAGGGTTAAAGGTGTATACTAAAGGTATGTCTGTATTCTAGCCAGAGTGATTAAAGGTATGTGACAAGTCTACATTCTAGCTCGATCAAACAGACCTAGAAGGTCTTCAGATATGATCAAATCAGCCATGCTGTTGGATTAAAATTCTTCTATACTAAATTCTTATTTTTAGAGGGAAAAAAAGCTGTTAGCTAATTCAGAAAAAAAATGGAGAAAGCATAACTCTACCAAACTGTACTGGCAAGGAGAAATAAATATTAAGAAGAAAATTTGAAGAACTGAAGCTACTTTGGACTGCTTAGTATAAAAATGCAAGTATAAGTAATAAGTAACTTTAAATGCAGATTATAAAGTTGACCCTATTAAAGGTGATAAGTCAAAACAGAATTTTTATCATAAAAGAAAAGAAAAAAACAAGAATTATTTTAGAACAATAAAAACATCAAACACACCCAGATAGTATTGCAGTGAAAAGCTTTTGTTTCATTTTCTGAGACGTCTTGCTGTATAGCCCTTACTGGCCTCTACCTTGAAATCCTCCTGCTTGTGCTGCCTGAATACTAAAGTTCCATGAGTTCAACATTTACTTTCTCTCAGACCCATTAAAGACTACATAATATTAAGAATATTAAAACTCTTCCAAAGTAGAGAAAAGTGGTGTTTTGAGTGAAAAATGGCCCCTAGGCTCATGCATTTGAAAACTTGGTCCCAGACGGTGGACTTTAAGTCAAAATATTTTTGATTACATTGCTCTTGGTCATAGTATTTTGTCATAGAAACAAAAATGTAGCTAATACAAGGATATCTTTATAAAACAAATTATCATCAATTCCCCATAGGATAAAGAGTTCATAAAAATTATAAGTCAGTCTAGTTATAACACAGAAGTAGTAAAGAGATTAGATAATGTTCAACACCAAACCTTCTAGAAGAAATAAAAATGAAACTATGTTGTATTATCTTTATTGCTACAGCTCAAAAGCCAGTGAATGTGGACAAACTGACCTGTAACAGTCAGGAACAAGATAAAAATAGCTATTGTCTCTGTTACTCTTCAGCACCAGGCTTAATGTGTTTGCCAATGAGATTGATTGAGAAAGCTGTTAAAATATAGTCAACTTAAATAAGGAGGTAAATTTGTCTCATTTCTTATCTCTAACTCATGGCAGAATGAATGGAAGAGCAGCTACAATCCATGGAATTTCATTAGCTGGCAAGTCAGACAATGTGAAGATTGATTACCAACACACATGCAAACAAAAACAAGCTAGATAATGAATAGAGGAGAAGATTTGGTGGTGGCTTGAATGAGATGTGTCCCCACCTGGGCATTTGAATGCTTGTTTTGAGAGCTTCAGGGTTCTACTTGCATTTTACTCTTTCAATTCTGTGCTTTCAGTTCAAGATGTGATCTCCCAGAATCCTTTTCAAGCCTATACCTGCCTGCTATGGCCACCCTGCCATTATGGACTTCAACCCTCCAGGACTATACACTTAAATCAAATCTTTCTTCTGTAAGTTGCTTTGGTCATGTTTATTTTTTATTTTTTATCACAGCAACACAAAAATAACTGATGCAGCCTCCACCTATGATATTAACAGTATGAAGGAAAAGCTCCGCACCCCAATGCACAGAGATGCCTGCCACACTTTTCCCAGTATATGACATAAATATCCTTGAAAAAAAGAAAGCAGCTGCAGCAGGCTGCTGGGATGAGAGTCTCGAATGTGCTCACATGTCTTTTACTACACAGATTTAACACAGAACCTCAGAAATAAAATTCTGGTATTGCTGCCTCTGTCCAAGAAAGGAAACTTATATATGCTGATCATGTGGAAGGATACAAACTCCATATGAGTTGGGAAAACATTGCAGAAGAAGAGAGACAAATAAGTGTAGATTAGACCTACCTGACAGTCATGTGTTCTACAAAATATTAATAGTCAAAGACTTGGGAAACAGGTCAATGGGAGAGAATAGAAAATCCACAATAGACTTAGCTGTGTGTGGATTTAGTGACAGTAAAGATAGTCATGCAAATAATTTCAAGCAGGTAAATGAATGTTAGTGGGATATGTAGCTAAACAGATGAAAGATGACATTAATTGTACTGGTTTATTAATATACCTCTGGTTAGATTTAGAAATTAATAGTGAATTTATTTTTTCATAGCTGTGACCAAATACATCACAAGAAGTAATTTATGGCAGGGAGGACTTATTTTGATGCTGGATCTGAAGAGTTGTGGCTCATAAGAGGGAAGGCATGGTGTTCCTATGGTGACAAGAGCCTGAGGTTGCAGGGAGAGAAACTCCCAGAAGTAGGAGATCCATTTCCTCTAGCATGGCCCCATTCTGAAGAGGTTCTATGGACTCACAACCAGTGTCACTAGCAGGAGACTAAGTGTTCAAACTATTAGCCTATGGGGGATATTTCACATTCAAACTATAACAAATACTAATAATTTAAATTGAATGAATACTGGAAGAAAGATGGACCAGTCTCTGTACCACAAAGCTAGGAAAAGCTTTCCAAAAGGCTCAATATTCAGATGCGACAAGGAATAATATGAATTCATTTGATTATTTTAAAATTCATGTGGTAAAATAAAAAAGGTATTATAGAGTATATATAAAGTATATAAGAGGGAATATGACAATTTGGGGGAATAAAGTTCTTGCACCTCATAATACAGAGGAAGGTTTGTCATTCCTATTGTGTAAGGTGATGCTGAGGTAGAAAACAGAACAAAAGAGATACTGGATTAGAAGTGATTCACAGAAAGGCAGATGTAAGCAATGGTGCCTATTTGAAAAGAGGCTCAAATCTAAACAAGTTTACATCAAATTGAGTTACTATTTTCACCACTCACATTTGGAAAAACTCTCTTGGCAAGAGAGTGAACAGTCCACTATGTTGTGGTAGTATAACTTGGTGTCATGAAGGCAATAGCCTACTTGTAAAGATCTGTCTGTAAGGAACAGTGACAAATTTTAAGAAGAGCTATTCCTAACCTATTTTTTGTAGCATTATTTTTAGAGTAAGTAACTCTAAAAAGTTAATGTCATTGATACAGGCACACTTGGAAAAAACCTATATTCATAAAAAGGAATATCAAGTAGCTGTCAAGAAGCACAGTGAATATGCAGAACACACACACAAACATACGTGCATGCAGGCATATGTACGTACATATGCATAAGTACATACATACATACATACACATACATGCATTCATGCATACATACATACGCACATATACATATGTACATAATATACACACAGACGCAGACACACATACATGCTTGCATGCATATGTACATATACACATATGCATACATACATGCATACATGTATACACACATGCACACACTTATTTTTGTGGGCTGACACCCATGTAATATATTATTTAGCTAAAAATAAACTGAAAAGGAAAAAGTTTGTGTTGTTAAATGCTATCAACCAACTAGGCAAGTCAGAAGATCTATCACCTGTCTGTCTGTGTAGTAATTACTTATAATTTGAAAATAATATAAAGATAAATTCTTAAAGAAAAATATCTGGCTGTGATAGTATACAGTTGTTTTTCCAGTTATAAACATTTCAGGGCACCAGGAATTGGATATATGGGTTTTATTTGTATTCTTATAGTGTACATAAATCTAAAATTATCCCAAAATTTAAAAAAATCAAATGAGAAAGATTGTATGTAAGATTGGTCATGTAAAAAACAAATTAAAAGTCATGCAGAGATACCAACTACAGTTGGTTGCCTGACTCTTGGAGATGAGTCTTGCTTGACCCACTGAATGTTTTAAAAAGTTAAGCACATGTAAAGTAGTTGAGAAATTCATACCAAAATCCAGCTTCATGAATTCTCTTGGGAATTTTAGTGTCTCCCCTTTGGCTTGTGTGCTGTTCTGCCAATGGGGTGGTTTGCTTCCACACGCTGTTCATATTTCCCATTACTGTGTCTGTTTCCTGGGTCTCAGCTCAAAGCCTTCACGCCTCTGCCTGGCCCTCCCTGGCATTTACTTCTGTGACTACCGTATATGCATTTCACAGAAATACAAGAGCTTGGGACAAGCTGGAGAGAGTCCCCGCAACCAGGGCACTAAGGAACAGCAACTGAAAAGCAAAGGCAGACCAGAAGATCATGAGATGTGTGGAACAAGGCATGGCACATGTAGGTGTTTAGGAAACATTTAAGGTAATTAGTGAGTTAAATTCATTTGGCTAGCAGTTACATTTGCTTCCTTATTTTGCTGTTTCCAAAACTTCTCATAGCTAGAAAGATGAAGTGAATCTCATTTGTACTTTCTTAGGACTTCTTTTGGAAGAGGACAATGGTTAAAACTGGTCAAAAGTCAAGAGGCAGTGGGCCTGTGGGACTACTCGATAGAGGGACTTGGTACAAAGGCTGACGACCTGAGTTTGAACCTCCGAACCCACATGGTAGAAGGAGGGAACTGGCTCTTTCAAGTTGTCCTGTGACACGCAAACACATGTTGTGGCACCTGCAAGTGCACATACAGATACAAACAAACTCATTAAATCTAAATTTTAAAAAATGGGACAAAAGTCTAGAGAGGATTCCAGGGAAGATAGGAGTATAGAAGATGACCTCTGTGAGCTACTGAAGGAGAACAGGAAATAATGGATCTATTCCCAAACAGGGAAAAACAACTGATGTCATAATAGTGCTCGATTGAAATGTTCCATTTTCATCCTAGATATGTTATCCACAGTAAAAATCAGCAGAGAAACCTCAGAGGTAAGCAAGCTATACCTTAGATGAAGTGGAGTTAGGGGATACATACCAAACATTGTTGCCAACAGATGACCAATACACACTCCTCTCAGCAATGCATGGAACGTTCCCTAAAAAAGACCACAGTCCAGCCCACAAATCAAGTCTCACCAAATACAAAATTATCAGAATAGTTTTTTTTTAATATCTTAACAGATTACAGTGCAATAATACTAGAAATCAATGGGAAGAAAAGTGGAAAAACTACTTGAGTTCATGGGGACTGGATAAAATACCCTTAGATAATCAGTGAATCATTAAATCATGGAAGAAATCAGAAAGGAAGTTTAAAATGTTCTAGACTCAAACAAAAAAAAATGTAACTTTTCAGGACCTTTGAACTACACAACCAATACAGTTCTATTTATATCTATGAGTGGACACATCAAAAATTAGATCTCAAATAATACAGTGATATGTCTCAAGATGCAAGAACAATCCCGACCTAAGAAGCAGTGGCAACAAATAATAAAATCAGTCCAGAGGCTGATAAAACAATTTAAAAATACATAGAACATGTCAATTCATTGTTTCTTTTGAAAGAACAAGATGGGAAAAGCACCAGACACACTGACCTGAGGAGACCCACATTAATTGGATTAAAGAAGGAAAGGGAAGTACCTGCAGATTTTAGTGAAATCCTGAAAACATATTCCAGAAAAACTAGAAAAGCCAGAAGAAATTGTTAAATTTCGAGATAAACATGACTACCAAAATTAAGAGAATGTGAGCAGCTAATTAAAAATAAATGAACCATCATTGAGGTTAAAGCAGTAACTGAAGGTCTTCCACAAATTTTAAAGTCCAGAACTGGACACCAAGGCTCCTCAGAGTCTTCCATAAAATAAAAGAGAAGAAGCCACACCAGTCATTCTATGGAGCTGCATAACCCTTATGCTAAAATAAATACAGGTAGAAAATTCAAGAAGCATGCAATGAGGGTTCAGGGCATCCAACTCAGTGACTGCAACACAATGAATGTACAGTAGACATAAGAGTAAAAATTACATGATCATCCCAATTCATTTATAAAAGGATTTTGTTAAAGACCAGTAAACCTCTCTGACAAAAACTCTGAAAAAAAAAAGTAGAAACAGAAAAAATCACACACACTCTGAAGCTCTCTCCTCTCAATACAGTACTTAAACCTCAGGTAGAGTCGTAAAATGAGAGAAAAATGGAGAATATATAGCCACAAAATAAGTAAGATTATTCCTTGTTGTAGACAACATACTCCTGTTCATAAGAAACCCTTAGGACTCCACCAGAAAACTGATAAACATTTTCAGCAAACTATCAAGACACAAAATCAACACACATACAAAAAAAAAAAAACCCAACAAAGCACACAAACTTTTCTGACTTAATCAGAAAAAAAATCACAGCAGTTGTTTAAAAAATAAAAAAGAATAAAATACCTAGGAATAAAACTAACCAAGGAAGCAAAAGATTTCTACAGTAAAAACTATATTATTTAAAGAAAGAAATTGAAGATGCTGGAAGATGGCTGGACCTTTCAAGCTCACAGATTGGAGGTTTGACATAGTGGAAATGGCTATATTACCAAAAGTGATCTGCAGATGCAGCACAGTCCAATTAAAATCCCGACAACATAGAAAACCAGAAAAAATTACAACTATTTATTTGCAAGCACAAATGCCTGTCATAGCCAAAGCAACCCTTGGCAGATAGAACAATACTGGAAACATCACAATTTCTGAACTCAAATTACATCACAGAGCTACCGTGATAAAGCACACATATAGACAAATGGAATAGAATATAGCAGGCACAGCAGTAAACCCACCTAGATACAGACACTTAACTTCTGACAAAGACGTCAAAAATATATTGAAGGAAAAGACAGCTTATAAAAGGCTGCTGGAAAAATTGGATCTTCTCAGGTAGATGAATGAAATCAGATCCATATCTAACAGTCTACAAAAAAAAAAATCAATTCAGAATGGATCAAAGATCATAATGTATGACCAGATACTGAAACTGCTAGAGGAAAACATAGTGAAAACATTTCATGATGTAAGAATAACCAAGGACTTTCTAGAAGAACCCCAATACCACCAGAAGCAACTTCTAAATCAACAAACCAACAAATCAACAAATGTGATTACATGAAGTTAAAAAACTTTGGTGCTGCAAGGGCAGCAATCAGGAGTGAAGAGACAGTCCACAGAATGGGAAATAGCCTTGCCAACTACATCAACTACATGAGATGGGATATATATATTCAACACTAGAAAGAGAAACTGCAGTCCTGGAATGCAGGATTCCTTTAAGAAGGCTGTCAAGTTGTTGAGGCCAACGGTTTCAGATTCCTGGCCAAGAGCTCTAACACTGGGTAGCTTTACGGGGGTAAGGAATCCTGAGACTGTAAACCTACACAAGAATCCCAACACTGCTGGCTGTCGAGTAATTCCAGCCTGTTAGCTGCAGTACTAGCTGCAACCAAAGACCCAGCAATACCTGGAGAGTTTAGCCCAATGGTTCTCAACCTTTCTAATTCTGTGAACCCTTTAACACAGTTCCTCACGTTGCAATATATGAAGTTATTTTCGTTGCTACTTCATAGCTGTAATTTTGCTACTGTTCTGAACTGTAATGTAAATATCTTATATGCAGGTATATGATATGCAACCTCTGTGAAAAAGCTGTTCCACCGAAAGGGGTCACAATCAATAGGTTGAGAACCACTGGTTTAGATACCAGTAACCTGCACGAGGACTGTAACACTAGGGGGCGCTGCTTGCTGCTGCTGCTGCCACCTGCCCAATGCCTCACGCTTGCTGTTAGCAAACATGATGGTGGTGGGAACAAAGGCTGCCAGAGATCAGTGATTATCTAGCTCCTAGACCTGTGAACACTCTGCTCGCGGCTCCATGAATCTCGAGTTTTCCTCATATGGCCTGTAGAACAGAAGCTATTCTCAGCTCTCAGCCTTGTGCGATCTCTATTCAGTTTCCTCAAAGACTTTTAGCGTGTTATGGTCGAAGCCTAAAGCGTTTTTCTCAGGTGTGCGCAGAAATGACTGACCTGCAAATACGAAGAGTAGAGGTGGGGCTAACAAGGCTTTCTGGCTCCCCTCCCCACTCTTTGTAACGTTCTTCTTTCTGGTAATCTGTGCCAAGAGCTCTAGATGCTTTGGTGGTCTGGGACGCTGTAACCACTCCCTTCATCTAGGACTTTGTTGTGCCTGGCCAGGGCTGAACGATGGCCTAGAGGCTCTCAGGGCAGTCAGTCAGGGAAGTCATGGGGCCCACTTGTTTATTTATCCAGTCTCACTATTATTTGGTGAATCGTAAACCAATTGCTTAAGAGTAGTTTTTAATTTATTTTTCTTCTAACTGGAAACATTTTCCAATCTCTGTAACTCTGGCACATTGCTGGGGATAGGGATTAGCAATTATCTTTCTTTCTAAGATTTACTTTTATTTCTTGTATTTATGTAATGTGTGTGAGTCTTTTGAATGAATGTCACAGGTGTGTGGGTGCCTACAGGGGCCAGAGGCATTGGGTCTCTTGGAGCTGGAATTACAGGCAGTTGTGAGCCACCCGACTTGGATGCTGGAAATCAAACTTGGGTCCGCTACAAGAACAGATGCTCTTAACCACTAAGCCATTTCTGCATCCCCACAGGAACCTGTCTCGAAACAAAAAAAGACAAGTCATGAAATTAATGGGAACACATAGGCTATGGTTGAACTATCCCTTTTGTTTCTCAAATTGTTCTTCATTTGGCTTTTTCCAATGTCTAGCCATAAAAACTGTTATTCTTTTAAAAAGACATCTTACGGATTTTTATTCAACATGTCCTACATATTTAAAAAAAGGTTCTAGTGCTCTCCCTTGTGTCAATCAAAATTTACACGTGCTTTATTCTTTCTGCCTGAAGAACTTTAACAATGCAGGTATACTGGCAATGAGTTGTTTCTGCTTTTGTCAATCAGAAAAAAAAACATGCTGTCATACACTTATATTTTTGAAATGTGTTTCTGTTGGTCCTATAAATATGTAAATATGTGGGGACAAATTTGTAGTGTGTTTTATTATGCTGTCTCTACAGTACCCTCTGGACTTTATAGTTCTTGCTGAGAAATCTGATGTTTTCTGTTCTCTGCTTCACTCTCTACTTATTTTCCTCTAATCAACTTTATCTTTAATTTTAAAAAATGTTATATATATATGTGTGTGTATGTGTGTGTGTGTGTGTGTGTGTGTGTATGTGTATCTATGCCACATGTGTGTGGACAAAATCTCTTGTATCTGTATGGAAACTTCACTTGTCAATAATAAATAGGATGTCCTAGAGCCTAGACAGGAAATTGGAGAGCAGGCCCTGTCTTTGCACATGTTGGTGTGTGTGCACATGTGTGTGACTAAGAATCTCTGTGTTTGCCTGCATGTGGAGGTTAGATCTTTATCTTCCACAATTGCCTTTCCATTTGATTTTTTAAAATTCCTTTTTTAATGTTTATTTATTACTTCAAGTTACATCTCCATCACAGTGCCCTCTTTCCACCCCTCCCAGTCCCGCCCTCCCACCCTCTACCCCTATTCCTTCCATCCCACTCCTCTGGAGTGGAGTGTCCCTACATCACAGTCCCCCGCCCCAGTTCAGCAGTCATATGAAGGCCAAGAGCCTCCTCATACACTGGGGGCTACAAGGCAGCACCACTAGGGCAAAGTGTCTCATTGACAGGAAACAAAGTCTATGTTCCTGTTCCCTTTGGTGCATTGGTTGTAGTATAGTTATCTTGTACTATATGGCTAAAATCCAATTATAAGTGAATAGATGCCATGTGCATCCTTCTGAGTCTGGGTTAGCTCACTCAGGATGAACTTCTCTAGTTCCACCCATTTAGCTGCAAATTGCATGATTTTGTTTGTTTCTGATAGCTGAGTAGTATTCCATTGTGTAGATGTACCACAGTTTTTTTTATCCATTTCTCAGTTGAGGGACATCTGGGTTGTTTCCAGTTTCTAGACCAGGAATTTAAAAGAGAGCAAGGAGAGGTATATAATAGGATTTGAAAGAAGGAAGGGGAAAGAAAAAATGATGTAATTATCTCAAATCATAAAAAAAATAATTTTTAAAAATGCAAATCAGACAGGAAATTGCATACATCTACAGAGCATGCCTCAGTTTTCTTCATAAAGTTTTTTCAGCCACTTTCTTCTTTTTGTTCCTTTTTTATTATAATGTTTATTTATTACATCAAGTTACATCTCCATCATAGTGCCCTCTTTCCACCCCTCCTGATTCCACTTTCCCACCCTCTCCTCCCTCTTCCACTCGTCCGACTCCTCCGATGTAGAGTGTCCCTACATATCAGCCCCTCTCAGCTCAACAGTCATATGAGTGCTGTGCTCATGCAAGGGCCAGGAACAGGGAAGCCTGCCCAAGCTCTCTCACTTCTTTCCTGGCTTGCCAGGCTCCAGCCCTCACCATCTTGATCAGTGAATGGTGTTGCTGGGGTCACAGGACTTTTTCCATCTTTCTCAGATATATTCAAACAGAGCTGTGGAAAAGGGCTGTTGAACAGCGAGGATGCCGTCATATGAGGGCTAAGAGCTTCCTCTTGCACTGGGGGCCTACATGGTAGCACCCCTAGGGGAAATTGTCCCATTGATTTTGTTATGACAGTCTCTCACTGTACCTGGAATGCACCAACTGGCCAGACTGGTCAGCTAGCCCTGGGATCCTCTGGTCTCTGGCTTGCCAGTGCTGAGACTATAGGTCATGTACCACCAAGTCGTTTTATGTGGGGCTGGGGCTCTGAACTCAGGAGCTCTGGCTTGTACCACACGTACTTTAACAAATGAAACCTCTCTTCAGACCTTGAAATGGATCATTTTATTTTCTCTTCCCTGCTTTCTGTGTCTCATGCCTGTGCCACAGAGACTATCTGTTGGCATGGTTGTTCCCTGCTGCTCTTTGCATTGGGTATAGTCTGGGGTGAGGAGGGGTTAATTTTAACACTCCTGCTTCAGACTCAGACTTTGAAAGGCTTTGCAGGTCTGAAGTCCTGGGACAGGAGTTACAAAGCATTCTTTCTCGGGTACCAGGGCCAGGCACTTTTCCATATCTCATCAAGGACAATTCTATGTCTTCCTTCACTATTGTCTGACTATGGATTCCGTTAATGAGTGATCTTCTGTGTATGGGGATTCCCTAGCATCAGCTATCTTTCACTTCCTCCTCCCTCCCAGTGGCACACAGTTGTATTTAATATCACCACAGTGGCAGATAACCTGCCTAGGACATGCCCTGTCCCTTCCCCCAGGTACTGACATCCCTTCCACTAAAGGAGTTTCTTCCTCAGCTTTCTTCAGGGAAGATGGCTTTCACTCCACATCTGGGGTGCAGATGGAGTCCTGTTAGTACCCGTCACATGCTGGGCTCATGCAAGGGCCAGGAACAGGGAAGCCTGCCCAAGCTCTCTCACTTCTTTCATGGCTTGCCAGGCTCCAGCCCTCACCATCTTGAGCAGTGAATGGTGTTGCTGGGGTCACAGGACTTTTTCCATCTTTCTCAGATATATTCAAACAGAGCTGTGGAAAAGGGCTGTTGAACAGCGAGGATGCCGTCTATATCTGGTGCTCTGAGGGGTCTCAGCTGTCAGTCAGGGTAGTTCACCCTCAGTCTTGAAGACTTCACTATTTTCTCTTCAAAAATTTAAGGTTGCCGCCTGGTTCTTCCATGGTCTTCAACGAGTAAAACAGTGTCTTCCATACCTCCTCAGAAGGAGATGTTATCTTTTAAAGTCCAGTTTGCCTGGCTGCCTTGTAATGTCAACTGCCCAAATATACTGTATTAATCAGGGTTGTGTGGAGGAACAAAACCAGTGGGATGAATATATAAAAGAACTTAAGTCAGTTTTAAGATAGTTGCAACAACTAAATCAGATCCAGGAAGTTAAGCATTCCAGTTACTCAGCCCTTGAGGTTCAGATGCTCCAGGATGTTATATGTTATATACATGATATATATAAAACTTCAATAGGGTTACAGGGATGATCTCTAGGGTGCTTTTGCATGGTGAATTCAGAGATTGTGGTTTATCCAAAATATCCCTGTAACTAATAACACAAACCTTGCTTGTTAACATCATCTTCATTGGGAAAAATTAGACTTGCTAAACTTTAACCTGAGAAGATATTGTTCCCATCTATGTTCCGAGAATCTCAATATTAACTTTCGGCTATTCCTTAGTGGCAGCAATTTAAAAGCAACAGACAGCATTTATTTGTAAATTGTCTGACAGTACTTCAAGGGACAAAAGGAAAGCTACAATGGAGACTCTGGATTTGATAAACCAGCACACAGAAGAACAGAAATAAATCATCTTAGAGACAAGTACATATTGCTATTTATATTAAATAAAGTTAAAGGAAAAAAAATCACCAAGCCTTCTCTAAATAGGAAGAAAGGTTAGCCAGCTCCATTTCCTCCCTGCAGACTTCCTAAAGACAAACCTTTTGTGTCATCTACTTTCACTAAGATTAGGGAGAAGAACACAAAAGCCATGAAATAGATACCAAATTAAATGCGGAGCTGTGAGAATGGAAACATACAGGCTTTTAGAACTGCTCATATGTAGCAGCGTTGCTAAAATGAAGAGAGCCTTCCCCCTCTGCTGTAATGGTAGGAATGTGCTGTGTCCTCGCCAGAACTCACAGTGATGCTTCATTTTCTAGCCTAATGGTAGTAAGATGGGCTCTTTAAGAGACACGAGGGGTTCCAAGACATCTGCCTTCATAACTGGATTAATATTTTTTTCTCCAGGGACTGGATTAGCTCGCTAGAGAACATACATAGTTGCCACAAGCCTGGATTGTTACCAAAATGAGCCTGATCTGTTCTGGGTCTTTTGCTGAGTCTCTCACACACACTCCGGCTATGTGATGCCATCTGTCTTCTCTATTGAGATGTAGCAGAGGCCTTCCTCAGATGAAGTTGCCCAAGGCAACCTCTAGAAATATGAACCAACTCTGTAAGATATCCAGGTCCCTGTCTCTCCTAGCTTCCATTCTGTTATGTTTCTCTTGGTTTCTGGGTTAGCCCCTTATTTGTGTTACTATTTTGCAAAAGCTTTTATTTTTATTTAATTTTTGTCAGCCATTTTAACCATGCCTGATATTTGCCTCAGGATTCAGGAATCCTCTCATTTCTTGCTACTGAGTCACAGCCTTGTTTTGGCAAATCTATCTGGTGTGGTCATCCTCATTCCATGCCCTGAACTTTACAGCAGAACAAGACACCTATATTTCTCCCTTGTCCTCTTTCTAGTTTTGTTTGTTTGCTTTTCGGTGTCTAATGATACAGTTCTTATGGCCTGGTTAACCTTAATCCAAATCAACCCCACCTCATAACACTTCATTCACTCAGACCTCTGTGTGGATGCAACCTGTGTTTTTACTTCTGTGAGTCACCAGTATGGACTTGGGAAACATCATCATATTGACCACTATTCTTGCTCTGTCAATTGTAAATTCACAATAGGTGAGATAGAAACTTAGCTCACCTCTAGACTTTGATGGAAACTTCAGGTTTGTGTCTCTCTCTTGCTGTGATAAAGATCATGACCAAAAGCAACATGAGAGAGGAAAGGATTTATTTGGTTTATAGATTATAGTTCTTCATCAGGGAAAAACCAAGGGAGGAACTTAAGGCAGGAACCGGTAGGCAGGAACTGAACCAGACGCTAAGAAGGAATTCTGCTTACTGGGTTGTTTATCATGGCTTGCTCAGTCTGCTTTCTTACACCATTCAGGTCCATCTGCCTAAGGATGCCACTGCCCCATCACAGTGAAGCTGGTCCCTCCCACATTATTAATTCCAATTATTAATCAAGAAAATGTGCTATACAATTGCCTACCATCAATATGATGGAGGCATTTTCTCAACAGTGGTTCCTTTTCCCAGATAACTCTAGCTTGTGTCAAATTGAAAAAAAAAAAAATCTAACCACCACACAGTCTTATTATTCTTTTGGCATTTTCTTTGGGTGCTTGTAAAAAAATATATCCTTAATTGTTTAGTCACAAAGGACTCATCATAATCATACCTCTCCCTGATAAGATATAGGACTGGATTCTTTAACTAGAAAAAGTTAATTATGAGCAGTTGGAAAACCTCCTACTTCGTTCCCCACCCTCTTCCTTAGGCCTATTAGCCAAAACAGATACTGTTGAAGAATGTTTGATCACATTGTGATCACAATCAAGATGTTAAACTGTAAAAACCTGTTTCTAGTTGTGGGATAGCTCAGCCTTTAATCCTCGAGCTTTCTGTTTATTGTAAACAAGTACTTGTGATGTGGCTCAGCCCTAGCACACATCTTTAACCCAAGAGCTTCCTATATATAGGATTAAATAAAGTTAACCCTAGGTCAAGAGGCAGAGCAAGATACCAGCTGACAGGGATTAAACAGAAAGGAGGGACTTTGAGCTGGTGGGTGTTTAGGACAGTGTGGAGGAGTTGAAGGTTTTCTCCTTTGAAAGTATTTCTTCCTTCAGGGTTTTCCTCCTCTAGGTTCTTTTGGGCTTCTTCTAAGGTTTTAAGCTGAATAAGAAAGTCAGCTAAGTGAACTACCAAGCTCTTTTCTTCTGGAACATAAGCTGGATAGGAAGGCTTTTTGCTTCTGGGATGTTGGTGGAGTAGGAAGATCAGCTGAGTGCTTTTTCTCTCTCTGGACTATCGGGTTTTCATCCCAGTATCTGGCTCATGTGTCTTTATTGGTAAAATTGAATGGTAGGGGATGTATGTATTTATTTAAAACAAGATACCTTTCCTCCTTTTCTTCAAGACAAGGAGTCTGGAAAATCCCTATCATTCCCTTACTTCCCAAACAATGACCTTCAATTGACATTCTACCATGTGGCAAATACTGTAGTTCTCATCAACTAGTTCTGGGGTCATGTATAATCTTTGACTCTTTATAAACAACTAAGCTTCAAATATCTGAAAAAAAATTGTTCTAAAAATCACTTAGGGTCAGCTAGCATACATCTGTTTTTTTGTTGTGTACTTTAATTTTTCAAAATCCTGTTGCTTTGTTTCTCTCAATCACATCATATCAGTTTATACTTTTAAAAGTTTGCTGTGAGAATTAAGTACAGTGCTATTTAGCACAGGCAATTATTTGATTACCTCCCTGGTGCTCCTCGCAGCCTGGCATTTAATCTGGCTGAGGCCTACAGACCGCAATTTGAACAGTCAGGGTAGTTTTCTGTAATTGCAATAAATCATATCATTAACCACGACAGACTGCTCCTCCCACAGACTTTTTACTTCGTGTGTGGTAACAGTTAACTCCTGAACTCCTCATGAAGGCTAGATTTCACTGTAGTCAGGTGAATTTCATAGCCAGCTGGCAGCAAACAAAAGCAATCTATATTAGAAAAACACTGATGTTGTGAGAGTCATGCCTGAAGAGGTCGTTCTGACTTGAAGATGTGGAAGGTTCCTAGGAATATGCCACAGACACGGGCCATCTGATAGGATCACTCATGAAAGGATTGTCTGCCATTAGAATGTTTAATGTTTCTAATAGGGAAACAGATGGGGATCAAGATGTGAGACATACTTACATTGTTATATTTTGGTCCTTTATATAAAATACACCTGCTAGTGTATTGAGACTTCCCGGGGTGAAAAGTATGAAAGGAGAAAATATTTTTCAAGGAACATTTAGTGCTCCCTTACATAAGTTTACTTTACAATGTGTGCATTCCATGTACAACCTGAAAAAGTGAACTGTCTTCCAAGGTCTTCTATGATCATAACACCCTTCACTCTCACTCTGTCTAATGCTTGATCTGTGGCCTTCTTTATTCACTGTGATTTCAAATCATGTACTTTATTATTGAATTTCACATTTTTATTTTATTTTTTTCCCTTAGGAAATCTACTTTTATTTTTACAGAAAAATAGTACAGCATTTGATGTTCAGTAGAACGCATTTGTAGCATTTCTAAGTCATGAATTGAGCAGCAACATAAATGGTCACAGCGCCTAATACTGCCAAATAGATTTCTTTATATCTCTATCCTGTTTTCCCTCCTCTGGGCCATCAGAAACAAACCCAAAGCAAAATTCCATGTTTCCATGAGAAAGCCATACTAAAAAGAAGTGGTAGTGAACATCTCACTGTTACAGCAAAAATTCTTAATTCAACGTCATTGAATCCGTAGAGTTGTGTTCAAGCTTCAGTTTTGAAATTTTTTGAACAGATATTGCATTTTATTTATTTGTGGATATAATTTTAAAATTTCTATTAATTGTGTCAGATAGTATAATAAAGCCTGTTTTAACATGTTATATTAAAGCACATCATAATATAAAGATAAAAAGTAATTATGCCAAATATAAAGAGAGCTCATCAAAACAATAATGTGCTTTACTTGCTTTAATCAAACAAAATTAAATTGAAAGATATCATGAGAGATTAAATCATTTTTACATTTATTGTATTATTTTTAGAATCTCACTCATGAGTACTTTATGCCATCTCACCCGCTCCTTTCATGTTCCTCGTCTCAAAATCATGATTACAGTAGGACTTTCAGACCTGTCAGTGGTATAAATAATGACACAGAGTCGTTTTAATATTTTAAAGCTTAGGCCTTTTAACTGGGCAGATTTCCAGCTATCTATGTAGCTTAACCCTTAATTCTGGCATTACTTCCTGCTCTATCTCTCTGCCCTGGTTCACATCCATAGTTTGAACCTCCATGTTGAATCTCTTGCCTTTTTTTTTTTTTCTTCTTCTTCTCCTGGAGTCCCTCTCTCTCTCCCAGAAGTTCCTCCCTCCACTTCCTGCCCAACTACTGCTCATCAGCCCTTTACTTCAACCAATAGGCAACTGAGAAAGGACAAATATTTACAAAATATAAGACTGGTGATGGGCCATAGAATAATAATACTAGTACTTAGCTCTTTGCTGTTTTAGCAATCAACAATTGAATTTACAGAGACACACCTTCACAAAATGTACCCCAACACATGATGTCTCCTTGTTTATTATTATTGTTACATATATATGTAAGAGTAACTTTTATTCCCCTAATGTAATTGTCATCTCTGAGGCTTACTGCTTCCATCTGCTAACCTAGGCCTAGTCCTGAAAGCTTCTAGCCTCCGTACCATCTAATCTAGGTGTAGAATGTTTTCAGCCTCTGAGACTTACTGCTGAATAAACTCACCATTTTCTAGTTCTTTCTAAACTCTGGCTGGATGGTTCAACTCAACTATTCTGGCCAAAACTCCTCTCCAAGCTGACTGATTCAAATTTTCTTCTCTCAGCTTCTCTGAACTGCTCTCCTTAACCCTCAAACTAACTCTAACAGTCATTTCTAATCTTCTGGCTCCTTCTCATTCCCTTGTTCATTCCATCTTCACCTGTGTCTAGCTTGGTCTCTCTTCAACCTGTCTCTGTAAAACTCTCCCAGTAAAACTGCTCCCCCCCATTCTCTGTGTTACTCCCTTAAGTAGCTTCCCTTTCCTCTTTCTTTTCATGAGAGTTGAGCATATCCTATTCTTTCAAGTCTATATCTGATTTGTTACTCCGTCTACCCACTCAATTAGGCATTACTTTCAAACATGGGTGCTTTCTTCTACAAACCAACTTTACTTTCATTGTTTGGGATTAAAGGTGAGTACTAAAGGCATATTTACATTCCATCCAGAGGGATTAAAGATGTTATGTAAGAGCATGTCTGTGTTTCATTTAGAGTAGCCATGTTGCTGGATTAAAATTCCTCTACATATATTCATATATAAGTGCAGTCTGATGAGTTGATTTAGTGTTGCTCATGTGTATATTTAATTAGAGCTGACCACTTTGGGACCGGATAATCTCTCACAGGTTTCCTCCCTGGAGAAGACTAATTCTCTCTTAGCAGACATAATGCTCTTTATTTAGGGTTGGGGTTTTGGGAAACTTTCCCATTTACATTTGAATGTTAGCTGATGTTGTCCTTTGGCAGGTCTTGTTTAGGAAGCCATATTTTAAAGATTTCATAAGTGTAACTCCTTGCCATTTATAGAAGATGCTCACTCATAGAAGACATCTTTGTCCTCATTCTTTCTAACCTTTCTTCTTTAATGCTTCCTCTTCCTGAGCCTTAGGTGTAGGAGTTGCATTATAGATGTATCAACAGGGGATGGGGTTCCTGTGGTCAGTTATTCTCTGTAATCTGACCATTTGTGGATTTATGTAATGATCTCCATAAACTGCAAAAAGGGGTTCTTTGAAGAGTGTGTGGGGTACACTTACTATGAATATAAGTATATATATTTAGAATACATTTGGGGATTATGCTGTTTTAGGAAACTTAGGTTCTTATTAGCCATGGATAGTTGGCTAGTTTATAGTACCAGGTATGAATTCTCTCCTACTGAGCAGAACTTAAGTTCATTTAGACCGCTGTTGGTTACCTCCAAAGTGTATGTGCCATTACTGCACCCTTGGGGATATCTTGCTATGCTAGTCATTGTTGTGGTTTGTAGGTTTTTTAGCTCAGTATGACTTTTAATTGTTTTTTTCCTTTAGCAATTTGCATAGCACCTTTAGATACTATTAGAGTTCCCATTCAGGGATGAGGCTTGCGGGTCAGTTCTGGCTTGATTCTTCTAAATCCTGTGTCTGAAAGGTGCAATTTCTTGGGAATAGAGTTTTACGTTAAAGTTGTTGAAGGCCACCAAGGGCAGCAGTACTAGCCTGTATGTTTTGGGAGTCTCTTGGATTCCCCTGACCAACAACTTGAAGGGATTTTCATGTCTGACACTGGGATTTTTCTAAGATACACTTAGGGAAGCATTATCACAACACAAGTGACATTACTTCATTTAAATAATTTCTATATGTATACACATACAAGCATATATGTGTATAGTGTATATATTTTAAGTATACATAAAACAATGTCTCCCTGTGGCGTTTTCAATCATCTTTAGGGTTCTTTACCCCCCACACACACCCTGTCCTTCTGTGTTGCCTTCCCTTCCTCATTTCCAGATAAGCCTTCTCTGATTTTTCCCATTTCCTCGAACAACCCCCCGCCCCATGGCTCCTTCTCTACCTCTGCCACGAACCTTTTTTTTTTTTTAACTTTCCTGTTTCAGCAATTACTCCAGGTTGTATATTTACACCCAAAGACTCAGAGTTGGATCTACAAATAAGAGAGAATGTGTGCTGTTTGTCTTAATGGGTCTGGATTACCTCACTCGGAATAATATTTTCTAGTTTCATCAATTTACCTGCAGATTTCATGGTTTTATTTTTCTTTACGATAGTATCCCATTGTTTATATGCATCACATTTTCATTATCTGTTCATTAGCTGGTGGACATTTAGGTTGTTTCCGTTTCCTACTTGTTGTGAATAGGCCAGTAATGAACATGGTTAAACAATTGTCTTTGCTTGCAGTAGGATGGTGAGTGGAAGAGCTGGATCCTATGGTAGATCTACTTCTAGCTCTTTGAGCATTCCCCATACTGATTTCCCCACAGATTTCATCAGTTTGCAAGTCCATCAACAGTAAGTGAGAGTGCCCTTCCCCCACATCTTTGACAGTATTTATTGTCAGTTGTTTTCTTCATCTTTGCCATTCTGACTGGGGTAATTTGAGTTTTCCCTCAAAGTAGCTTTAATTTGCACTTCCTTGATTGCTAAGTATGTTTAATACTTTTTTTCCATTAATAAAATTTTATTCAACTTGATTATCAGGTGTATAAATTAAAACAGCAAACGAGACAGGATTTTTTTCCAGTTGGAGTCACAGGACAGGAGAAGAAAGAAAGTGGCACCTTGGTATGGTGTCAGCCACACTCATCTGGCTGTGAGAATTTAAAGCACAACCCCTGGGAAAGCTACTATGCATAAAGCCAAACAAAACATAAAATAGCACTTAAGAAGCATCGTGTAGATAGAGGGGCAATGATAGAATGCAGTTTGAATGTCATTAAGGGAATGATTGAATACATTACAGATTATTCATACTATGAAATGCAATATAGAAACTGAAAGGAATTTTGATAAAATGAACCTATATAAAAATATCTCCTGACAACATTATGCATGATTACATTTATACAGGACATGTAAGAATATACCTTTATACTGGTATTGAGATTGGTGGCATATTCTTCTAAAAGATACATTTAACTTTCAACATCCTATTTTCCAAGCCAATTAAGAACAAATAAATAATAACATAACAAGAAAACTGGGTTTCAGATCTGAAAGTCCGTAGCTCAAGAGAAAGTAGTTAAGGGCAGTGGCCACCTGAAAATAGAAAATGCAACTAAGGTCAAGCAGGTACATTTAGAGCTCACACCAGAGCTAGGCAGAAGACTTTGCAGGGTGACTTAAGATACAATCAGGACACACAAAGTGAAGAAAGTGTATAAACATATAGGCTACAATTATATACAGTAGTTGGATCCCCATTAAACTAAACGAAGTTTAAAAAGTACTCCTTAACGTTTAGACAACTTCTGTTGTCCTAAAGTCAGAAGCAACCACATTCAAGTGTGTTAAGCTATGAAAAGTCACAACCTTTATTGAAGAACAAGTTAACATGGTACACTATGTACAGGCGGCACGTGGTGCCAGTTACACTCGCTGATGGAGCAGTCCATTGGAGTCAGGCCTTTGCCACGGCCTTGGACAAATTCTGAACTAGTGTACAATTCAGCTGTGCCAGAGTGCTGATCTTAGCATGCTTAGATGTCGCATACTTATTCTTGATAGTCATGTGCTTTGTAAGGCCTCGGTTCACCACGACTACATTCTTAGCTAGGTGCTGCATAACAGGAAGGAGAGATTCTTCAGTGTAGGATAGGTAGTGCTGCAGAGTTGGTGTCTCTCCAATTTTAGATGCTCTACGGAGGAAGTGCAGAGGCAGGGGACGACCCAGACTGAAGTTCAGAACTCTTAGAATCTTCATTTCCATCTGTCTGATCTGATGCTTACTGTAGGTATTGTTAGTCACAAAAGCAAAGTCACCAATTTCTGGAGGGTACATTTCTTCATATTTGCTTGCAATAAACATGGCAGTTACACCAACCAGCTGCAACATCTTCTTGGGCACACAATTGTTCTGCATGAACCGATCAATAATGGAAACAGTCATGTACATGGTCTCCTGAAGCAGCCTAAATTTCATCTGAACCTGTATTAGCCAGTCAGTTAGGATGGCTCTCATATTTCCAGTGACTTCACGACCCAGTAAGTATTTTGGTCTAACTGACTGCTCTTCCTCCAGCTGTCTGAGATAAGCATATATGTCTTTCACATATTCACTACAGAGGTTTGGATCAGCTCCATCATCTGCATCCACATCACTCACAGCAAGAATTACATCAGAGAAAGCCTGACACAGATATTCTTCTGCAGGTGCACATCCAGATGTTTCCATTGGGCTTGGAGAGGGATTATCAACCAAAATAGGTTCAGGAGAAAGCTTTTCTTCCATAACAGGTTCAGGTTCAGGCTCAGGCTCAGGCTCATTAAGTTCCACCTCGGGTTCACACACGGGCACCTTCTCCTTAGTTTTTGGTGGGATTTTAGCAGTAACTTTTCCAGTAACTGAAGTTTTTGCTTCCTTTTTCAGAGGCATTCTCGCCTGTACCTGTTCGCTGACTTTGTTACCAATGTCTCCAAGAGCGGTTCTTGATCTCAGCCCGGGCTTGGAAGCTGCAGCAACTGTCACAGGCACACGCTTGGCGCCTGCCATGCTGACCTTGGCCATATTTTCTGTGTTAATTTTCGTGTTCCTAGTGACCCTGAGCGCCATGGCTCCTCCTGAAGCAGAGGCTCGGCGATCAGAAGCAGCCACCCCAGCCCCTGACCGGCCACAGGAACCTGTTTAATACTTTTAAAGATATTTCCTGCAGCCAACATCATTGTAAATACCAAAAATCTGGAAGCAATTCCATTAAAATCAGGAGTGAGACAGGGCTCTCATTTCCAGCATAGTACTTGAAGCACTAGCTAGAGCAATAAGACAAAAGAAGAAAATTACAGGAATGTAAATAGGAAAAAAAGTCAAATCATCCCTATTTGCAGATGATACGATATTATACGTAAGAGATCCCAAAACTTTCACTAGAAAACTTCCATAAATAATAAACATTTTCACCAGAGTGGCTTAATACAAAATACATTTATAAAACTTAGCTGCCTTTCTAAATAACAGTAGCAAACACGCTGAGAAAGAAATCATGAAAACACTCCTATTCATAATAATCTTTTAAAAACATTTAAGAGTAAGCCTAACCAAGAAGGTAAAAGATTTATTTCTACAATGAAAACTTTAAATCTGAAGAAAGAGACTAAAGAAAACACTAGGTGATCCAAAGGACAACCCCCCAGTTATTGCTTGATACAATTAATATTATGGAAATGAATAATCATTTTACCAAAACAATTTACATATTCACAATCCTAATCAAAATTCTCACACCATTTTTCATAGAAAAAGAAAAACATTTCTAAAATCCATATGGAATCATAAAAGACCCCAAATAGACAATGTGGGCCTAAGTAGAAAGAACAATGTGGGAGGGTTTACCATACCGGATTCCAAGCTATCAAACTATTATAAATCTAACACCATAGTAATAAACACATCATAGTACTGTCACAAAAACAGTCATGTAGATCAATGGAACAAAACAGAAGACACAAAAATAAGTACATGTATTCTCACAGCCATCTAATGCTTGACAAAGAAGCCCCAAAATACACACTGGAGAAGAAGGAACATCTCATTAAATTGTACCAGATGTTCAATCATAGTACAATGAAATCTGACCAATATCTATCACCCTGCACAAAAAATAAACTCCAAATGGATCAAAGACCAAACGTGATACCTGAAGTGCAGAAAAAGATGGAAGAAAATATAAGTAGTACAAGATAGAAGTGTAGGAAAGGACGTTGTGAATAAGACTTCATTCACCCTTACTCAAGAATTAATATCGACAAATGGGGCCTGGACCTCATAAAACTCAAAGGTGTTTGTATAGTAAAGGAAGCAACCAATTGAGTGAAGAGGAAGCCTACAGAGAATCTTTGCTAGTTACATGTCTGAAAGAGAATTAATACCCAGAATATGCAAAGTATTAAGAAACATAAAGTTAAGAAAACAAATGATCTAATTACAATGGCTATGAATCTGAAGAGAGAATTCTCCAAAGAAGAGATATTTTCATTAAAAAAAAAATTAGGTATATATGTGTGTTTGTGCATATGAGTGTAAATACCCATAAATACCAGAAGAGGGTGGCAGATCTCTTGAGCTGGCGTTGCAGGCAGCTTTGAGCTACCCAATGTAATTGCTGAAAACTGAACTTGGGTCTTCTATTATGGTAGTGCACTCTCTTAACCCCCCCTGAGCCATCTCTCCAGCTTCTTATTTTTTGTTCATAGTGCTTGCTATGGAAGATCTTGAATTAGATATTTTTACTCTCACCTTCTACCATCCATTTGTTTTCCTAAGCACATATTTTATTCACATTGTTGGTGCTTTGGTCATTTTTGCCTTGATCCATATCTCTAACTCCCCTATGCTGTATTTTTAAGTTCAATAAAGAGCATGGTGTTCTGGGCACCTGAACTCACTCAAAATAGGACCAAGATGTGGGTTCACATCTGTAAACCCTTGCCGATCAAGGATCAAGGGACAGATGTCTCAATGCTAAGAACCCATCACTTGTCTTTCATTTCTTTGGAGCTCTCTTTCTTCCGTTCCTTTGTGTCTTGTGCTGAATATGTGGGAGGCAAATCGTCACAGTCTTAAATGACAAAACAGTCTTTATTTTCCCTTCAAATTCATTTCTGCCTTTACTGATTATAGAATTCTGGCTTCCTTTCCTCAGATGCTTGAATACTTTTCCCATCATCCTCGTGTTCAGTATTAAATTGAGAACTGTCTTCTCAGCTTTGCAAATCTTCTTTCTTAATCTGTTTCCTGCCTCTGTAGTGTTTTTCTCCCACTATGCTTAGCATTTTAAAACCTCACTTTAATGAGACTAACTCTGTTGTTAGTATCGGGATAACTTTTCTTCCTTAGCATTTGGTGGCCTTGCTTCCTTGAGGATTTTAGGCTTAGTGATTACACTAATCATATCATTGCATTTCAGAACTCTGTTGCTTTCTATTCCTTTGTAATAGTGGCTTATCTTTGCCCTTGTTTTATATATGGAATGCCCTTTGGCCTGCTAACTCTTGCTGTAATAGGCTATTTTTACAGCAATTTTAGGTCCACAGCAAAATTGATTGGAAGGATCTGAGGTTTCTCATGTATTCTGTCATTGCACATGTGCAGACTTCCTAGTTTTCAACATCCTTGCCAGAGCAGTGCATTTATTACAGCTGATGGACCTACACTGACACATCATCACCCAAAGCTGATGGTTTACACTAGGGCTCATTCTTTGTGGGGAACATTCTGTAAATTTGCAGAAATGTGTAATGACATGGACCTGCCAGTACAGAATCATGCAGAGAGATTTTTCTGCCCTAAAGATTTCCTTTGTTCTACTGACTCATCTTTTTCTCCTCTTACCTAGTTCAACAACAAGAGCAACAACACACACACATTATATTTATTATATATGTATATTCTTGTATATATGCATATTTATATGTATGTGCATATATGCATGCACACACATCTATAGTCATTAAACTTGTCCTTTTTTTCAGAATGCTGTATAGTTGGAATCATATAGTACGGGCCCTTTCTTTGCAGGTTGACTAAATTCTATGCATTTGAATTTAATGCATGTTTTTTCATGCATTGAGAGTTAATTTCTCTTTTTTTTCTTTTTCTTTTTTTTTAAAGCTTTATTTCTTTTACCTATAAAAGTGGTTGTCCTGGGGTTGGGGATTTAGCTCAGTGGTAGAGCACTTGTCTAGCAAGTGCAAGGCCCTGGGTTCAGTCCTCAGCTCTGGAAAAAAAAAAAGTGGTTGTCCTGCATGTATATATGTGGGGTTCCCACAGAGATCAGAAGAAGGCCTTGGATACCCTGGAAGTGGAGTTATGGATGGCTGAGAACCCCTGTGTGGGTGCTAGGAATTAAACGCAGGTCTTCTGCAAGAGCATCAGATGTTATTAACCACTGAGAAATCTATCCAGTTGACACTAATTTATTTCTCAAATTCATTTCATTGATTATTTTTATTAGTTTATGTGATGTATGTGGGCATGGTGAGGGGCAGAGGCAGCCACAGCAAATCTATGGAGACCAAAGGCAACTTTGGGAAGTCAGTTCTCTCCTTCTACTATGGGTTCCAGTGGTGGGTCTCAGGTCATCAGGCCTGCATGGCAAGCTTTTTATCTGCTGAGCCATTTTACTAATTAGAACTCATTTCTTTAGTGCTGAATAATTTTCATTACCATTATCTTAGAGACCACAGATTGACCACGTACTGAAGGACATCATGGTTGCTTCCACATCTGAGTGATGATTAGAGCAGCTATGAGCATCTGGCACCACATGTTTCTGTGCAGATGAGGTTTCGGCTCTGTTGGAAAAGCTCTGTAATGTAGGATCAGTTTTGTAAGAGATTTCAAACTGCCTTCTGTTGTGGCTGGACCATTTTCCCTTTCCTGCATCGATGGGTGTGAGTTTTCCTTGGTCCTTGTCATCACATTCAGTTGTGTCAGGGTTTGGGATAGTGGCTCATCTAGCAAGTATAGAGTGGTATAACTGGTTGCATTTGGATTTTCTGTTTGTCTGATGACATGGTGTTAAATAGCTTCTCTCTCTCTCTCCCTCACTCCCTCCTCCTTTCTATCTTCCTTCTTTCCCCCTCCCTCCCTCCCTCCCTCCTTCCTTTTTCTGTATACAACTATTTTACCTGTATGTATGTGTATTCACTATATGTATGCCTGGTACCTGAGGAGGCCATAAAGGGTGTCAGACCCCTTGAATTGACATTACAGATGGTTGTGAACCACCATGTAGATTCTGGTAACCGAACTTAGGTCCTCTGAAAGAGTAGCGTGTGTCCTTAACCTTAACCACTGAGTCATCTCCTCAGCCCATTAAACAGCTTTTCATATGGTTACCCTCTCTGTATTCTACATGCATTACCTGTTGAAGTTTTTTGCTCAATTTTAAACTCAATTTCTCATTTTAAAATTTCAGATTTTGGAGGGGGTGTATTTTGAATAATGGCTCCTTTTCAGACATGTGATTTCACATTATTATCTCCCGTAGTGTGGCTTATATTTTGCCCTCTTAGCAATACCTTTCTTAAAAAGGATATATTTAATTTTTAAAAAGTCCATGCTATGGGTTCTTTCATGTACTTGTGATGCCACAACAAACAAGTCATCCTCAAACTTCAAAGCCACCTTGATTTTATCTTCTATAAAGCTTCATATTTTATGTTAGGTCTGTAATCTGTTTTACTAAGTTTTGAAAAAGGTTTAAGTTCTGTCTAGATTTCATTCTTGTGTGAGAATGCTCCATAGCATTCCCACTTGTCATTGCCTTTTCTCCTTTTCAAACGTCAGCTGGCTGTACCTATGTGGGTGTGTTTCTAGACTTTCTGTTCTGTTCTAGATCTATTGGCCTATTCTTCTGCCAATCATGAAACTGGTAATTACTGAAGCTGTGTGTTTAACTTTGAAAGGTTTAAAGACAGAGAAATGTTGAAAGGTGAATGGATACAATACCCAATACAATACCCAAAAACTAGATTCAACCACTGCTAAAATGTGATACAATATTCTTTTTAATCACTCTAAGGATACTAAAATATAGATACTCCAAAATAGCTATTTCTGTTTACAGGATGATTGCCATCTCTTCTGTCTGCAATATTTGCAGTATCTTGATGATTTCTCATTGTTATTTTCTTTCACATTGAGGGATGATCCTTTACCGCTGAGTAGTAATCCATTGTGTGTAACATATAATAAAATAATAGTATTCCATTGTGCCACATTTTCATTATGTAAACAGCAGCTGATGGACATCCAAGCTGCTTCCATTTCTTGGCTACTGTGACTACAGCAGTGATGAACATGGATGAACAAATACCTCTGTAGTAGGAAATAGAGTCCTTTGGATATATGTGCAGAAGTAATAAAGCTGGATCACATGATACATCTATTTCTAGGTTTTTGAAGCTGATTTCCATAGTGGCTGCACCAATTTGCACTGCCATCAATAGTGTGCATGTGTTCTCCTTTGACCACACCCCTGGCAGCATCTATTGTCACTTGTAATATGAAATCTCAAAGTAGTTTTGATTTGCATTGCTCTGATGGCTCACATTTTTGAACATTGGAAAACATTTCTCAGTCACTTTTATTTCCTCTTTTGGATTTTTTTTTGTTGAGTTCCATGCCCCAATATTTGGTTGCATTGCTATCTTTGTGTTTAGTTTTCAAAGTTCTTTGCATATTCTAGCCAATAACCCTGTGTTACAGGTACAGGTAAATGAGTATTTACTTTGTATGTGCTGCCTTTTCATTTGAATGATTGTGTGCTTTGCATTACAGAATCTTTTTAGTGTCACATAGGCCTACTGGTTGTTTGTTCATTTTTTTTTCTTGTGCTGTCCTTGTGTTTTCATGTGAATTTTGAGGCTATTTTTCAACAACTGTGTTGGAATTTTGGTGAGGATTACATGAACCATATAAATTCCCTGGACAATTGTTAGCTGACATATAGGGTCTAGAAACTGAGCATAGGTCCCATGAAAGAACAGATAAAGAATAGATAGAAAATAGATGGCTATTTCATGATATTAATATTACCAATACATGAGCATGGGAGGCCTTTCGAGCTTCTGACAGCCTCTTTAATTTTTTGTTGTCTTAAAGTTTTCATTGCACAAGTCTCTCACCTCTTTGGTTATTCATACACATACACAAGCTCATGCACACATATGCATACACGGTGTGTGTGTGTGTGTGTGTGTGTGTGTGTGTGTGTGTGTGTGTGTGTGTGTGCTTTCTGAATGGTGGTGTTTCCCCAATCTTTCTTGGTATTAGTTATTGCTATACAGAAAGGCTACTAATCTTTGTGTATTAGTTTTGTATTCTGCTACTTTACTTTATGCATTTATTAGCTGTATTTACTTTATATACTTTTCTGGTGGAGTCTTTGGGTTTTTGTGTATAGAATCCTATCATTTACAAAAAAAGGTGTTGTGACTTCTTCCTTTCCCTTTTGTATCTCTTTTATCTCCATCTCTTGTCATATTGCTCTAGCTAAGACTTCAAGTGATACAATCAACAACAATGGAGACAGCCTTGTCTTGTTCTTAATTTTAATTTAGAAACACTTCTGTTTTTATTCTTCACTTAGGACGATGTTGACTAAGGGTCTCCTGTGTATTGTCTTTATTGTGTTGATAAGTAATCCTCAGAACCCCTAGATTCTCTAGATCTTTTATCACAAAAGGATGTTGGTTTTTGTCAAAAGACCTTTTCTGCATCTAAGGAGTTGACCATGTGATTTTTTAAACATATGTAGGTTGAACAATTCCTGCATCTCTGGGTTGAAGCTGAACTTGATCCTGGTGGATGATCCATTTAATATGTAGCTGACTTTAGGTTGCAAATGAATTTTATGAGAATATTTGCATCTATGATAATCAAGGAAATTTGTATGTAATTTTCCTTTTTTGTTGTGTCTTTATCTGATTTAGGTAAGCATAATGCTGGCTTCTTAAAAAGAAATTGGAAGCAGTGTTTCCTTTTCTATTTAATGGAATAGTTTGAGAAGTATTGGCTTTAGTTCTTTAAAGACCTGGATGAATTCTGTGGTAAATCTGTCTGTCCTTTGGATTTACTTTGATCTCTTTTCAGTTTAATGTGAATGCATGACCACCTGCATGTATGCATGGATGCATGTATGTATGTATGCATGTTTGTTTGTATTGTGTGTACCACATGCTTATGTTGTGCCCATGGAACCTAGAATATGGTGTCAGATTCTCTAGACAGTTTTTAGCTGCTGTATGGGGTCTGAAACCTGAAAATAGAAAGTCCTTTCATAGGACTCCTATGAAAGCACAGCAAGTGTTCCAATCTGTATAACTTCATTTTTTATCACTTTGTGGTTTAACTTTGGTAGGTTATATGAACTAAGAAATTACTCTATTTCAAGTTTTCAATTTGGTAGAATACAGATTTATTAAAAGTATGTTCTTGTGATCCTCTGAGTTTATTGGTATCTCTTGATGTCTCCTTTATAATATCTAATTTTATTCATTTGGGTCTTCTCTTTCTTTTGGTTTACTTCATGAAGATTTGTCAATTTTATCTTTTCAAGGAATCAGCTCTTGACTTCGTTGATTCTTTGTGTTGTTATTTTCATTTCTATTTCATTAATTTTTTCTCTGATCTTGATTGTTTATCTCATCTATCATTTGTGTTTCTATTGCTTTATTAGAAATTATATGTGGTACTGTGACCTGGGCCAGATCTCTGTAGCTGGCTATATTAAAAGCCCTAGTGAAGAAACTAATGACATTACTCTTCTAAATGGACATAGTATTAAGCTGTTCTCTTCATAAAGTTTCTTCTTTATTCCCATTAATTCGTACATCTCTCAGTCCTCATCAGAGGAGCTTGTTTGTGCAGTACATGTTAGTTAAAATAGAGTCATGCAAGTGGTCTACACACAGAGACTGAGAGACTGTAGAATGTTCAACTCTAAATGGGACATTTATTCACACCTTCTTCCCTGAAAGTTCAGTGATCATCACAGATAAATGAACAGAAAGATTGTAAGAGCCAAAGAGAGCAGATGTCTACAGTCAAACAGCATTTGCTAGGCTTGAGAGGGCTGCTGCACACAGGAGCTCACAAAGGCTATGACTGCATGCACAAGACCTGAACAAGATCAAACACGACGAAATGTGAGCATGACAGGGAGGGTGTCAGGACCTCCCACCGCTAGTTGAGGAGCTATTGTCAGTTGATGGGTGCTGGGAAGGAAGTGTCAGTTTTCTCCAGGAACACAGCCACTTAGCGGATAACCATGCTAAGGTATATGATCCTATTCCCATGCACACACAGGCAGTATGAAGTGGACTCAATGGGTTTAAAAGAAGAACAAATAAGTTGGCAGGAAAATGTGGTGATGGGGAAAGGGGAGGAGTTGGAGCAGAGGGTGTGGGTGTGGATCTGCTCAATAGACATTAGATTCATGTATGGCACTCAAACAATAAAGATAGTTTAAAAGGATATATTTGGTGGTTTATAGTTTGTTTGTTTGTTTTGTAAAGACAAGATTGGTTAGTGTGAGGTTTGCAGGGGTCTTCTTTGCAACGGTCTATAGATTATTCTCTAATCAGGAGTGAATTTCCACTGTACTTCCCAAAACATTCCTGTCTCTAATGAGAAGTCTAAGGTCTGACTGTGTAAGTATGTATTCTGTGCTTGTTGGGGTTCACCTGGACATGGATGGGGTACAGTCAACTGTATGAACTGCTGTTCCAATTTCTTAACATACAGACAACTTCTGCATATTTGATCCTGATCATAGTGATTTTCTTCCTCCAGATCTATTATATTATTCCAGAGTTATCTTCAAATTTTCTTGTTTGTGTTTTAGGCTTCAGAATACAGGACTAAATGTGAGGTTAGACAAAAGTAGCATCTTTTGTGCACAGTTATAAAAGATATTCTTAGTCAAGACATGGCCTGGAGTTCATGTTAAATCTCTTTCTGGAAAACTATGTAAAATATACAATTTACCTTTATAGAGTTGTTCTTATCACAGGTCAGTCAAAACAACCTAGCCCAGAGTGTTGTACTTCAGTTTCAAAAATATCTGCAAAGATTAAGACAGACAGTGTATTAGCCTTTCTGGTGGCCATTCCATTTCTACCTAAACAGCATTTCTTTTTTTTTGTTGTTGTTTGTTTGCAGAATCTTTTAATATGCAGAAACATGCTTTTCACATAAATATGGCATTTTACATGTGGCAAAAATATAACAAAATATATGTATCCTATATTTTAATGAAGCTCCATTTATTTTATTCCCTCATTGATCATAGGAAAATGTCCAGTCTACTCTGCATGGTATGCACTTACTCCAGGATGGGCCAGTGCATAACCACCTGTTCTCCCAGTAATCTCCACATTGAATGTACCCTTCTGCAATTCCAAGCCTTTGAATATTGAGTTCTTTCAGGTTCCTATAACTTAGAATTGAAGATCTTGTCTAGTCCTTTCTTGTTACCCTGAGAATTGTATTTACCTCTGAGGTGGTTTGAATAAGAATGGCCTCCATAGACTCATACATCTGAGTGTTTAGAAAGTGGCACTATTTGAGAGGATAAAGAGGTGTGTCCTCATTGAAGGAAGTGTGTCACTGGGGATGGGCTTTGAGGTTTTATGGGCCCAAGTCAGGCCCAGGGTCTCTTCATGCTGCCTTAGGATGTGGATGTAGAACGCTCAGCTACAATGTCTGCCTGTGTGCTGCCATACTCCCTGCCATGAAGATAGAATACTAACCCTCTGAAACTGTAATCAAGTCCCAATGAAATGCTTTCTTTTGTAAGAGTTGCCATGGTCATGGTGTCTCTTCACAGCAATACAATGTTGACTAAGACAACCTCCTACTCAGAGCAAGAGATAACTTTGCCATTGGAAGCAATCATAACTGAAGCCCACAGAGTTGATTCATTTCTGTGTCCTCCTCCCTTTGTACATTGACCATGAATTGTACTGCATTTGTTTAGTGACTTCTAACAAAATTGTTTTCTTTCAGAACAGCTTTTGTCTCACATTTCCATTGCTTACTAATTAATTTACCTTGAGGTGCCACATGATCATCAGTTGAATGGATCAATGAGGTCCTGCTGTCTCTGACCTTCTCTTTTGACAGCTTCTTCTCCTCATCCCTGTTTTATATATCAACAATGTCCATGTTTCAAAGGTGAAGATGCCCATCTGAAGGTTTGATCTACCCACAGATGATCCCAGCAGTCTGTTCATTCCTTTCTGTGGTCAACCAGTACCTGCCACATACCAGACAATGACAAACCTCAGGGCAGTCAGAAGCAGGAACCTGACTTTCATTAACAGTTTCATAGGCAACTGTAACCTTGTTCTCTGGGGGAGGATGCGGTCAGCATGGAGGAGAGAGGAGAGTGAGTAGAGAAACACACACACACAGTCTTCCCTGGGCTGTGCTGCACAGATCCTGGGACCACAGTTCTGTGCTTGTGTCCCAATTAGCACTTATATACTGAGCAATTTGGGAAAGTATCTGTCCCTAAAATTTTGCATCTATGGTAATTGTTGCCTAACATAATAATTTCTAGAGAAATATACAGTAAGTCCTGTAACTTGTAATTTCTCACATCCAATCTTGTTCGCATTCACTTTATTAGGATTCCCAGAAAGAGACTCCATATTGAAAAATACAGAGAGAAGAAAAATTAAGAGTTTTTTTTTCTTGAAACTCATTTTGAGTTCTTGAAACCCATTTTGAGATGTATGAGGTTTGGATATAGTTTAAAACTTCTCTAAATAAAGCATGACTTTCTCTCTAATCTTCACTCCTTTCTGTTGGCACAAGGACCCATACTTGTCTGTAGGCTAAATGCTTCAAGCAAATCAATATATATATACATCACGTCTTAATGCCTTAACTTGAGATGCATATACAATAGTAGAAAACTCGTTGATAAAAACCTGCTTCTGGACTCGCTAATGGCTACCTAAGAGCATGTATATGAGGATTTTGGTTCAAGCAGAAACATACTGATTTTGTCAGAGACCATATGCAACTGGGAACATTTCCTTCAGTGAACATTTTGGTGGCAATTGTGTTAAAAATGGCATATGAAGTACATAGAGAGGAAAAAGAGCAATTTCTTCTATCTCTTTTATTGAGTGTCTGCTTCTTTATACATACTATTTGGTAAACAGACTGTGGTATGTGTGTGTGTGTGTGTGTGTGTGTGTGTGTGTGTGTGTGTGTGTGTGAGAGAGAGAGAGAGAGAGAGAGAGAAGGAGGAGGAGGAGGAGGAGGAGGAGGAAGAGGAGGAGGAGGAGGAGGAAAGAGATTTCATATTACCCATGGAAGCAGATCTTTGAGGACATTACTCTCTGAATGTATTTGGACCATGAAACAGTATTTCCCTTTATCTCTCTTTGTCATTGTTAATTGGGATAAATTGCCAGATTTCCCACTGGCAGTGTGTCTAATTTAATAACCTGAGAGGCTGGTGCTTGAAAATACAATGAAATGTACTAATACGATGGCAGTTTCATAATTACTGATACAAAACATATTGTAATGAATCTACTGATTAGAAAGGCTTACAAAGTGCAAAATTCAGTATGAGGGGAACTTCAGCTGCATTTGTATAAATAATTATAGTTATCAATCATAAATATTTTTAACTATTAGCTGGTGGGCAATACATTGATTTAAAATACATTTATTTGGGAAAATAATATCAGCCAACAACTTGATGATTATTTCAGATGTCTGCAGAAACTGAATAAAAACAAATTTAAGTGGAAGTTTCTATTGCATTCTTTTTGTGTGGGCATGTTCCTATCATAAAATTTCCTTAGTAGCCTGAGACCATTCTAACAGGCTGGTGATTTAATATGTTATTATTTTGTAAAAATGGCTGGAGCCAGTAGTTCTACATTTAAAATACCCAAGCTCTTCTAATATTTATTTCTTTTTTCATTACATTATTTATTTTGTGTGTGATGGTTAAGTCTGTGTGGGAGGGTTGACTATGTCATGGTATTCATGTAGAGGTCAGAGAACAACTTGTGGAAGTTGACCCTTTCCTTCTACCATGTGGGTCTTGGGGATTGAACTCAGGTCATCCAGCCTTAGTGACAAGTGCCAGTTTACACTGAGCCATCTCACTGACTTTGGTATTTTCTTTATTCTAAGAAAAAAAAATTGTAATAACAGTAAGATGGTTCAGAGGCAAAAACTGCTTGCCACAAAACCTGATGACTTGAACTCAATCCCTACTGACCTCTGACCTCTACACTTGCATGGCACACTCACACATGTGCACACACACACACACATATACACAAACATACACAAACATGGGTGGGGGGAAGAGAGAGAATAAATAAATTTAGAATGAATGTGAGTAGCAGAATGGAGTCATGGTTTTGCTTGAATGAAATTTCCAGTTTTACCTAGTAATCTGCCCTCAGAGAAATATGAAATTCAGCAGGTGATTTAACCTTGAGGTCCCAATTTTGTTATCTGGGAATCAAACTACATTCACTATGAGAATTAGATAAGGTACCAACGAAAGAGAATTGCTTGCCCACTGTAAGCATCAAGTGCATGCCTTTCTTCCTAAACTTTCTTCTCTTGACATGGGAATCGTAATGTATGAACACCATATATAGGTGGCAATACAATGATGTGTAATCTAAGGCAATAGATGACATGTAGTGTATTTGGCTTTGTGGGTAGAACAAGCAGTCCATGTGCATATGCATGGGTCACGGTTCGGCATGGTGACTGAGAACTTGGATGCTTGTCAGGCAGGTCTGAGCACGAATGCGGGTTCTTCTACAGGCAGATTTGTGACTCTGGGAGACTGCTTAATTTCTTGTGTCTTCTGTAAAATAGAGATGATAGCTTAGCTTCCAAAGGGATAGATGGTGAAGTTTAATTAGTTGAAGTGTATGGTAGCTTCCTGCAATGAGGTACTTACTTTCCCCTGTGTCTTTTTACACTTTAAGTATATTATTCTCTTAGAATTTACATTGCCTAATCAGGCCCTTTATTTCACTATTTGTGACAGTCAGATTTCCATTACTGTCACAAAGTACTTGGGAAAATCAAAGTAAAAGAAGGAAAGTTTTATGTTGGCTTCAGAGATTTCTTTCAGTCTAATTAGGTGGTTTTACTGTTCTTAGGACTTGAGAGAGGTGGAACTTCATGGCATGGTACAGAGCAGGTGACAAAGTGGAGGCATTCATCTCATAGTGGAGTTTGGGAAACAATGAGGAAGGGAAAGGGACCAGGATTCATGATGCAAGGGTACACCTCAATGACCCAACTTCCTTCCATTAGGCTCCACCTTAGATGCTCTGCCATCCCTCAGTAGTGGTACAGGCTGGTGACTGGCCCTTCCACAGAGTGAAAATTAGACATGCATGAAGATCCAGGCTACAGTACTGCCCCATCCTTATTCCACTGTTAGTGGCTGAACTTAAGACAAAACATAATTTTTTTTTAAAAGCATTGGGTGCTTTTATAGATACTTAACAAATCGCTTAATGAAAAGATTTTGATTCCAGTCTAAGTTCCTTCTAGATTTGGGATCTGAAAATTACAGGAAACATAAAATTAAAATGGGGTTATTTATGGAAATTCAGTCTGCAACTCTGATATCTCAGCAAAAAGCAACGATCTTATACCATCAGTCCACACAGGGTCCTGTGCTGTATCTTTCGCTGGGACAGTTAGTGGGTCAGTCTTTCACTGGCCTTCTGAAGTAAGCAAAACTCTGCAGTCGGATGGCCAGAAGAGAGCCTTTTCAGCTTCTTCGGTATGTGCTCTGAGTTAGTTGGACATGGCTGCATGAGGTGTGATTTTGATTATTGGATAATCATTTGACTAAGCGATAGCTTTGCTGTGGCTGTGCTTCTAATGCAAGGAGCTGGGAACATTATGCAACTAGTTTGTTCTCATGGTTTCATACATCCGCTTCCCATCTTCCTATTAGCATTTTTTAAATCACATTACTCATTTGACCTCCATTCATTTGAAACACATTATCCTAGCTGAGCCTTCAAGCTGCTTCTTAGGGAGCAGTGCCTCTGGGTTCTGCCATCTCCTCTAGTTGCCTGGGTGGCTCCCTTGGCAATTTGCTAGTAATTTAAAATGTTTTTGCAGAATTGCTGAACTTAAGCTAGCTCTCTGCTTGTTTTGAAAAATACTGGCTGACACTGAAATAGTTTGTTTAGGATGCTCTCCACATTAAAGAGAGAAATGAAGTGCCCTGGTTGGATGGCACAGCCTGAAACTTTATGCCCAGATTGCTGTGCTATGATTATGAAACAACACATTGGTGATGTGCTAAACTCTCTATATATACATTAAAAAATGTAAACATAATAGCACCTCCATGAAGAAGGTATCATCATCATCAATCTTTGAAAAGTAAAATAAATCATCCAGTATGTCACAAGCTAACTTCTGTGGATTAGTAATCTTTAGCTAACTCCTGTAGGTTTAAAAATAAATTACATGACAGTATGTTTTAAGATATAAGCACACAGGGCCAGGTGTGGTGGCGCATATCTTTAATCCCAGCACTAGGGAGGCAGAGGCAGGTGGATCTCTGTGAGTTCGAGGCCAGACTGGTCTATAGAGTGAGTTACAGAATAGCCAGAGCTCTGTTACACAGAGATACCCTATCTCAAAAAACAAAACAAAACAAAACAAAACAAAAAAGAGATATAAGCACACTTGTGATCTAATACACCATATTTATACACTGTAACAGTATTACTTTTATTAAATTTACACTCCAGTCCAGTGGAATGTCATGGCCTTGTAAAATTTCGCTGTCCTTTTGTGAAAGCTTTGCATTTGGGGCTGGCTTCCTTATGGGTTATTGCTGATCATCCATCTTCATGCAGTGGCTGCTTGCCTGCCTCAAAGTTCTCTGCTACAAAATACATGACCACTGCTGGCTATTAAGTATGTTTTGTGATTCTGTACTAAAGAATAGTCCCTTTCTTCCCTTTGTTACACCCGAAAGCTTCCGGGATGTCTCAAGTCTTTATTTCTTCCTAGGAGTACTTGCAGACCAACACAGAGAAAAAAGTGATTCATTAGACAATGTTTTCCAGCCTTTCCAACTAGGAAGTAAAGAGAATAGGTGAGTTGAAGTGAAGTCAAGCATCGGTGCTGGTTTGATTGTCATCCCAGCACAATTGCTACTTTCATAACACGGTCAGTATTAGACATCTCCTTGACTCACAACTCCATGCAGCAGCAGAGTGGCGGGTATTCACAGGGATGCAGGGACATAGCCTATCATGAAAGCATTGTAACTGATGACGCCAAGTTCACCTGTACTCTCCAAGGTCAGCTTCCTGCTTGTGTCCTTTGACCTCATTGCACCTTATAAACAAGAATCAGACAATTATCATGCAGAAGAAAGGCTGTAAATCACATATAAATCCTGCTATCCCTCCCTATCCATGGCCTCTGCATACTTGGATCAACTACCGATGGACTGAAAATAATCAGAAAAATGCACCTATATCAAATACATACAATCATTCAATGATCTAGTATAACAACTACATCACTAGATAATATAGTATAACAACTACATTCACTAGACAATATAGTATAACATTACTGTATAGATAATATAGCATAACAATACTATAATATAGTATATATATAACATATAGATAATATAGTATTATCTTGTATAATAATATATATATTAGTATATATAATATATATTATATTAGTATAATATATAGTATAATATAGTATATTATCTAGTATAGTATATTATAGTAGATATTAAAAATCATCCAAGATGATTCACAGTACATAGGAGGATGTGTGGAGCCAATTTAATAGGAGACTCCAACATCTGTGCAACTTGATATCCACAGGTGCTCCCAGAACCACTGACTTGTGCTGAAGGAACTCCTGTACCTACTATAGTCTTCCTCCTGCTGCTGTGTGGCTACACTTCATAGAGAGGGATTATTTTTCACTTTAAAACACTTATGACTTGCTAATCATTTGCAGATATGCAAAATAACCTCAACATTTTTGACAATGGATTAGATTAATTTTCAACATAAAGATATCTCATCTTACCAAACTCACTGGATAGACACAACAAGAAACTCTTAATGTAGAAGGCAGACACCAGAGCAGTCAACCAGGCAATTGGTACATATACGATGTGTTCCCCAATCTCCTTCTTTAAATAATTTATTTTTGTATATTTGTTTTTTAGAATGTTCACCAAATAGATGATTTTTACTTATTGTTGTATAACTATTCTATGCTTAAAAAAAAATCACAGCCCCCTTTAAATGCAATTCAAAAAAAAATCTTTAGGGTAGTTCAGCTAAGTGTCCAGATTGAAACTAATATACAAAAGTGAGTAACGGTGCAAACAAATGAATGAAAACATAGTGGAACTTGTAGCAGCATTATTCTGTTTAAGTTCTTGCTGAAATCTTTAGGTATAGCTTAGAAGATGTCAAGATCTCTACAAAAAAACAAAAACAAAAAAACCTAGCAACAACAACAACAACAAAAAACACTACAACTTTCCTGAAGATCTAAAACCCTCCACAAACAACATGCCCAGTGGTCTACTGGGAAAATCCATTGCTGTTGATGCTGATATTAAAATGCACTTCATACCGTATCGGATAGACACATCAATGGGAGTGAACTGACACCTTAGTAATGGACCTTTGCATCTCATTTCACAGAGAGTGTGCACTATTGTGTCTTGTTCTGCAGCATTTTTGTGTACAGGAGTATGTGGAGGTCAAGGAATCAGATGCATATGAATTAGAACCGCAGACACACAGTGTCCCGTGGCTTGCTCTTTGCCCTTCACAGCTGTAACGTGTGGTTAATGATTCTTATCTCATTGAAGAGATCTCTCCATTTAAATTATACATGGAATGTAGGCAATACATGGAGGGCTTCATATTATTTCATATTCAGAGATTTGGGAAACTGGAAATCCCAAGAATTTAATGATACACTTAAGATTTTAAAACATATTAACCCTGTCATATAATTGCCAGACCTAAAAATATCATTATGTAACTCTTATAAATATAAGAAAATGAATGTAATAATCATACTGTGTCCACAAATCCACCCTTTGCTGGTTGTTATGAATTGTCATCCTTCCCTGGGTTTGGGCTCATCTTAGCAATAAGGCCAATATGTCTATACTTCAGTCAAATGCAGAATGGAGTCCATTGTTTGTTTTATTACTAAATATGCAATCCAAAGATTAGTTATAACACCAAAATGTATCTGGTACCACATAAAAAAATAAATACAAAGCCACAAGAGGAACTTTAAAATTTTTAGAATGAAGGTAATTTTCATTGATGTTCTGTTGTCCTTTTACATTCTCCTTGTCATTTTGATATATATTTGTGTTTCAAAATTGCTAAGTAGCAGCAGTAAAATTTCAGCAAAGAGCTCAGCTGAATTTATTAGAAATTCTGTTTAACAAAATGATTTCAAAGGTGTATATGAAAGAACAGATAATACTTCCCCACTGCCTATTGTATTTTAAACAGTGAGAGGGGACTTGATGTGTGTGGGTGGGGTCGGGGGGTGAGGTGGTAGGAAGCTAGGTCAGACTATAAACCCTCAAAGCCTGCCACCCCAAGTGGAGTACTTCTTCCAGCAAGGCTGTACCCCTAAAGGTTCTAGAACTATCCCAAATAGCACCACTAAAGGGTCAAAGTGTTCCAACGCGTGAGACTGAGGAGAACATTTCTTGCTCAGACCACTCAATATGCTTCATGTTATTTTTTATTGACAATGCTAGCTTTCAATCTTCCTGAGAACTTGCAGGCATACAGCTAAAAGACTTTTCTTGCCGTAAATCCAATTTAGAAAGGTGACTTTTATTTCATTACTGTTTTTCTCATGTTGAAATTTGATATGCTTGGGATAGTTTCTCTCTTTTTCCCCTGCGGAACACCTAACATTATTTGATGTGGAAGAAGCTTTTCAGATTTTGTAGAAAGCTTGTAGACTCTTCTTGAGGTCCATGGATTCCCAAGATGGCTTTCATCATTCCCTGGGTTTTCTTTCTCTTTTATATACTGTTGAAGCTCACAGGTGTCCTCTTCATGAGTCAATTTAATGTAGAAAGGAGTCTATTCACATGTATTTTTGTGGTAACTCCTATAACTCTTACCAAGTGACTAGAGATGTGTGCAAAGTCTCTGAAAGTAGAGGGGTTGTCCTGAGGTCACTACTCACTAATCCTTTGAGTTCTGTATATATTTTGAATATTAGCCCTTTATCAGTTGTGGGGTTGGTGAATATCTTTTCCCAATCTGTATGCTTTCATTTTGTTCTCTTGACAGTCTTTTGCCTTATAGAGCTTTTTAGTTTCATAAGGTCCCATTTATTGATTGTTGGTCTTAGAGCGTGAGATATTTGTGTTCTATTCAGGAAGTTGTCTCCTGTGCCAGTGAGTTCAAGACTGTTCTCCACTTTCTCTTTTAATGGGTTTAGTGTATCTTGTTTTATGCTTAGGTCTTTGATTCATGTGGACTTGCGTTTTGTGCAGGGTGATACGTCAGGATCTATTTGCACTTTTCTACGTGCAAGCATCCAGTTAGACCCGTGCCATTTATTTAAGATGCTTTCTTTTTTTTTTCCATTGTATGGTTTGGTTTTGGTTTCTTTGCCAAAAATCAAGTATTCATAGGTATGTGGGTTTATTTCTGGGTCTTTGGTCTGCTTCCATAGATCAACCAATCTGTTTCTGAGCCAGTATCATGCAGGGTTTATTACTATTGCTCTATAGTACAACCTGAACTTGGGAATGGTGATGCCTCTAGAAGTTATTTATTGCACCAACAAACCAAATAATCCATTTAAAAAGAGATTCACAAAAGAGGAATCTCTAATGGTTGACAGACACCTGGAGAAATGCTCAACATCCTTCATCATCAGGGAAAGGCAACTCAAAACAACTCTAAGAATCCATCTCACACCTGTCAGAATGGCGAATATCAAAAATTCAAAGGACAGCACATGCTGGTGAGGATGTGGAGAAAGAAGAACACTCCTCCATTGCTGGTGGGAGAACAAACTTGTACAGCCACTTTGGAAATCAATCTGGCACTGTCTCAGAAAATTGGGGATAGTTCTTCCTCAAGACCCCAGCTATACCACTCCTGGGCATATATACCCAAAAGATGCCCCACCATACTGTAGCAAGGACATTTGTTCAACTACGTTCATAGCAGCTTCATTCATAATAGCCAGAAACTGGAAACAACCACAGAACAGATAAAGAAAACGTGGTATATTTACACAGTGCAATACTACTCAGCTATTAAAAACAAGGAAATCATGAAATTTGCAGGCAAATGGGTGGAACTAGAAAAGATCATCCTGAGTGAGGTAACCCAGACCCAGAAAGACACACATGGTATGTACTCACTTATAAGCAGACACTAGCCGTTTAGACCAGGACAACATACTACAATCCACAGACCCAAAGAAGCTAAATAACTAGGAGGGCTCAAGGCAGGGTGCTTGAATATCACCCAGAAGGGGAAATAGAAAAGACAGTAGAAGTAGATGAAGAGAGGCAATGGGGTAAGAGAGGGAGACAGAAGGGAAAGCAGAGGTAAATCAGTTATGAAGAGAGTGGGGGAAGGAGACCAGAGGTCTGGATGAAAGATCTGAAAATGATAGGGGGCATTTCTGAGAAAAGCTGGAGACTGGCGACAAGGTAGACTCCTGAGAGGAGACAGGATGACTCTAGCTGAGACTCCTAGCAGAGAGTGCTATGGAGACTGAAGAGGCCTCCTGTTAGCTAGGTAGGACTTCTAGAGGGGAGAGAGGATTAACCCATCCACAAAACTTTCAACACAAAATTTACTCTGTATACACGATGTACACGGATAAAATTATAGCAAGCAGTGAGGTAATGACCAACCAATGATGGTCCCAATCTTAGACTTACCCCAAGGGAGAGAGCCAACCCTACCACTATTAATTATACTCTGCTATGATTACAGGAAGCAGCATAGCATAACTGTCCTCTGAGAATCTCCATGCAGCAGAGGATCCAAACAGAAGCTGAGACTCACTGCCAAACATTAGGAGGAACTTGGGGTATCTTGTGGAAGAGAGGGAAGAAAGATAGAAGGACCTGGAGGAGACAAGAACTGCACAAGAAGACCAACAGAGTCAACTAACCTAGGTCCATGGACTCACAGATTCTGAACGACCATTGAAAGGACATGCATGAACTAGACCTAGGCCCCCTACATAAATGTAACTGATGTGGGCAGGTTGGTCATCATGTGGGCCCCTAGCAAGTGGAGCGGGGGGGCTGTCTCTGACAAGGACTATGAGGCCTGCTTTTTGATCACTTCCCCTCAGCAAGGCTGTGGTGCCTGTCTTCAATGGAAGAGGAAGTGCTTAGACCTGATGAAACTAGATATTCTGGGGTGGAATGGTATGGGGGGAGAGAGTGGGTACTTGAGGATAAGGGGATGGGGGAAGGGGGTGAGAGGGTGGAACTCAGAGGAGGGGAAGGAGGGGGCTATGATTGGGATGTAAAATGAAAAACTAAATAAAAATTTAAAAAATCCTTTGGAAAAAGAACTGCTCCTCTAGAAATCTCCAGTAATCTTGTTTAATTGCACCATAAAACTTGCATATGATGGAAGATCTATTATGGACAGTGACATCTGTATATGCTCCCCACAATAGCAATTCTTGGTGTGGGATATGCTGATGATATTCAGTGATGCCAGCAATACCGGAAAATTCTAGAAATAATTCCTGACGTAAAAATTAACTATGGCTTACAATGAATAAGAATGTCAAATTGCTTCTAGGAAAATGATGGAGGAGGTTGATGCAATTAGTGTTAAAGAATAATCAGCAATCAGATAATCACCACTAATGAATCTAACACAGAGACAGCCCAGGCATCTGTTGTGTGGAAATGCACCTTTGCTGGGAACATGAGGCTTACATGAGACTGTCGTTTTCTTTTTCTTCTCCAGCTATTGATGAGAGGGTTCACTTGCTAATCATGCCTTTGTCTATTTTTAAACTATAATAATGTGCCATGCAGAGAGGAATATTTTTCCTTTTCACACTCTTGCAATAAGCTTTATTGATGCACCAATCTTGCCTTTCTCTAAATTTCCATCATGCTGTAAGAGTGGATACATTGTCAGTATTCTGCCATAGGCAGTCAGATTCCTACTGCAGGTCTTACTGATTTTCTAAATAGGTATTGATACATGTCGAGGAAATTCGATAGTTGTATCTGACTTAAAGAGCAAGGTGTGTGTTTATTTGAAAAAAAATAGTGTGTTTTTAAACGGAATAAGTAGATTTCATTTTTATTTTTAATTAAAATGTATTTGCATCATTTCCCTCTTTACTTCTCCTTTCCGTAACTCTTCATATATCTTTTTTTTTTTTTTAATCTATGGCCTCTTTCCCAACCTTCTTCCATGATGTTCTCAGAACTGTATATGTAGGGGTTGGATTGTAGATGAAGAGCGAAAGCTTCATATATCTGTGATTGTAAGTATTTAGATTACAGAAAGGAATTAGTACGAGTTTAGGAAAGTGACAATTGTAGGTTGTCCTCTGAGATCTATGACCTCACAGGCAGTTGACTATGTTTTCAGTACCAATCATGATTTTCCTCATGTTGAAGTCTCTTGGAGTCCTCTGACGAACAGCTCAGGAGGATTCTTATGTCTGGTACTGGGGGTTTTGTTAGGTAATCTACGGTTCTTGAGGAGAGTATTACCACTCAGGTGATGTAATTTCATTTAATCTCTCTCTCTCTCTGTATGTGTATGTACTATTTTATATTTAGATGAATATAAAATCATACACACACTGTATTGTACTATATTAATTATATTATATTATGTGAATAGAAAATAATATAATTCATATGACTTTTTTGAATAAATAGATCGTTAAAGAAAATAAATGCAGTCATGGCATTTTTTTCACATGTGTACACATTTATGGTATAGTTCACCTATTAACAAGGGTCTGATTCTAAGATTTCATAATGGTAGAGATTTGTTTACAAAATCTATAGAAACTCATTCATATATTCTGAAAATAAAGACAGGTCAAGGGGACTTTGTGACATGATTAGCATCAACTAATGGGACAAGAATTTGATAACTCATGACAATGTATGAGTTTCCACCTTTGCTGTTTCTGGCCCTGAGTTGTGGTGAGTGGGACTGGAATAATATTAGTAAATGTCTTCTCACATTGAATGGGACTTCAACATGATTCTCCAATGTCAGTAAGCTTGTTCTAGGTACAAGATATGAAGTGAACCGTGCATTCATATTTGAAAGCCTGCCACAAAAAGAAGTATTCTCCTTCATTCTCTCTCTGTCTCTCTGTCTCTGTCTCTCTCTCAAAATCTGAATTTTTTGTAAATTGTTTTGAATATCTGTGTGATTTTTCTCTTGTACTTTGCAGTTTGGACAAGTCTCATAAATAGTGCCAGTTATATTCGTGCTTTATAAAATGAAATTTAGCTTGTCTGAGAACTGCCTTGGCCAGTTCTCAATTGTCAAGCAATATAGCTGAGAATGAAGTGCATAAAAATTAAATAAGAATCATATTTTTGTTTCCCCCTTGGTAGTTTGTTTCTATTGCAATGACTTAGCTTTGTTGTTGTTGTTGTTATTTTTTGCTTCCTTTCCTATTGAAAAAAAAAATTCCCTACAGGATATTCTGATCATGGCCCCCCAACTCTTCCCAGATCCTTGTTACATTCCCATCAACCCAACTCCATAGTGTAAGGAGAGTTAGATTAATGTAAATTAGATTTAGTAAATATCTAGGGGTTTCTGATACAGTTTCTTAATCCAGGGCATGAAGATAAACTTGGCTGTGGACAATTAGCTTATTAGCCTATGGACTAAAACCAAGGATGAAGTCAGGTGAAATGAGGGGAGTCTCTATGAGCAAAACAAGGAGGAAGCCAGGTGAAACAAGGAAAGACTCTATGGACTAAAAACAAGGTTTATGGCCTGGCATTGTTTTCAGCTGCTAAGTGGGCAGAGCCCAGAGAAAGCTGAAGCCAGGTGGAACAAGGAGAGATCCTATTTAAGGACAAGTGTACGGAGCCTGGGGATGGGGGGAGCATGCTAGAGAGCTCTGATGCTAGAGAATCCTCAAGCCAGAAATGACAATGAGTAGTTTGTATCCTCTGATGGAGAAAGTGCTGGTGGACTGACAGCCAGATCTCCCTGAGGCAGAAAGAAGCTGGTGAGCAGAGAAAGCCTCGGCAAAACTGCAAGACCTCAATATCATGCAGTTAAGAAATTGGCCTTAGAGGACAGTCAGGGAGGAAGAGGGATGGAAGCAAAACATAATGACATGCATGTGTGAAAATGACATTAAAAATTAAAAGAAACTAGCTTAGATATAAGGACACATGCAAATTTAAGTATAAGGAAGAAAAAAATATGAAAAATATGTTGAATCAGTAGGAACAGAAGTATAGAAGGAATATGATATCAGAGGTTTAAAAGAAAAAACTTTCCAGACACAAAGAAGAATGTTTTATGGTGAAACAATATTAGTTCATCAGGAAAACAAACAAGTATAAATAATCAAGCCTCTAACACCAAATGACCTAAAATAGAGGAAGAGGAAACATGGACAGAATTGAAGGGGTTGTAAGTAATAAAATAGTATATCAATCAATAAATAAAACAGTAATAAAATAACAGTGCTGACTTCAGTAGCACTGTGTTCCTAGATGTCAGAACATTCCAGTCAACATCTGGAAGATGATTGTCCTTTTGAAGAACATACTGATGTCTCTTAGGTACCCCCAAAACATCAGAACCAATAGGGAGCAGCCTCTTGGCACAGAAATGCTAATTTCTATACACTATAAAATTGGGGAAATGTTGGTTAACACTCCTATTCTTAACTTGAACCCGTTTTCACCCTTTTCAGGATCAGGACTTGAACCCAGGACCTCATGCATGCTAGGAAGCACTCCATCCACTCCATCACTGATCTACACTTCAAGCCCCTTAACTTGATTTTAAAGATGCAATTTTTAGATCATATCTTCTTAAGTAGCAAAGAAATCGATAAGATAAATGGTTTTATTACCACCGGGAAGGACTAGAGTTTATTGACAGCTGGACCTCTAGGTATCTAATTACCATTAGACTCTACTACGGCTGCAATCAATTACTCCTTAGCCTGGGCGATTATTTTTAGCAGAGACTCTATGCTGTTTAATTGGCTCCCACTTCATAAGTTTATAAAGGTCAAGTCAAGGACTTGCAGAAGAGTTAATTTTACAACTAGAGCTATCAGAGTGTTCGATAGGAAGTTACACTCCACGCATCTGTTTTGAAAAGTATCCAATAGAAACAATCTTAACCAAACTCTCTGGAAAAAATATGGGCCTTGTCTTCTTTTCTATGTGAAAACAAATACCAAGATGTTTCTTTGGTATATATCAGTTCCCCCGCCCCATGTTCCTTCATCAACTTCATCTTTGTTGGTCTGTCATCTACAAAGATGGATGGTCATTGGGCAAAGATCCTCCTTAGATTCCTAGGTTTTTGAAAAAGCATGCAAGTCCTGCTTTTCCTCCTCCTCTTCCCACCAGGAAAAGAAATATGTGCTTTCTACTCTCTTTAAGGGAAAAAACAAAAACAATATACTTCTCAGGGTTTACCACACTTAACAATGGAAAACAAAGCTCACAGAGACGGGGATCTAAAATAGTCTATCCCCTGTTCTAGACAGACTAAACTTTTTGTCTAGGATAAAACTGAGTTATTTACAATTGTAGGGCATTATTTTGAGCTTCTGGGAACAGATTCTTTTTTTTTTTTTAATTAGTTTGTCTTGAAATCCAAAATCTCAACTGAAAGACAGTACGTAACAAGCTGTATAAGTTTTCCTTGGTGTTCTCTGTGTTAATGGAAGAAGTCTGGTTCATTGCATTGCTCTCTGTTCTCTGTGAAAATTCAAATTTCTGCTTTCCATGAGTAACTGACACACATTTATCTTTAAGCAACTGTGCACCAGCATCTGATTATGTTTATCTGTTTTGTATATCCATCCTATCCACCAGAGATGTCTGATACAAACTTATTGTCCATTTCTAGAAAATACCCAAAGACATGGTACTACGCAAGATGCAAATTTGTATACATGTCTTGGCTTAAAGCAGAGCCATATAACCAACTGATTAAAAGAGTAGGAATCCTGGGGTCACTGACCAGTGTCTGCATTTGCTGACTGTGTGACTTTGGGTGAAGTAATTACTCAGGCATTTATATTTCAGTTAGTTGATCTTTCTAGAATTTTATAGTTTGCTGTGAGTACTACATATAAAATAGGGTATGTTGTGACACATACAGATCTTTATGCACTAGGTTCCCTCTGTGTGTCCTTGTATATCTGCCTGTCTCCCTCCCTCCCTTTCTCCTCTCCTCTCCTCTCCCTCCCTCCCTTTCTCCTCTCCTCTCCTCTCCCTCCCTCCCTTTCTCCTCTCCTCTCC
>CAJQZJ010032076.1:5571066-5611173 GCA_907164525.1 Lophiomys imhausi | reverse complement strand
CCCTCCCTCCCTTTCTCCTCTCCCTCCCTCCCTCCCTTTCTCCTCTCCTCTCCTTCCCTCCCTCCCTTGCTCCTCTCCTTCCCTTTCTCCTTTCTTCCCTCCCTTCTTTCCTCCTGTCCTTTTCCATTTCTCTCTTTCTTTCTCCCTCCCTCCTTTTTTCTCTCCCTCTCTCCTCCCTTCTCCCCCTCTCCCTTCTCTTTACCCTTTTCTGATATTTATAAACTATTTTTCAAAGACTATAGATCTTTATTTTTTTATGCTACTATCTGACTCTGTTCCTGGCTACAACAAATTCTGATCCTTAAGCTTTTCTTTTCAGATACTTGTCAAAGTATCTGAGCCATTTAAAAATGCTTTAAAATATAATAGTTGTATGATAATTTTACAAATAAAAATATCTAAAATAAAAATATGTAAGAAAGTAATAAATTCTGTCCAAAGTTTTAATTTTAAAAAATGGTATAGCCCTCGGGATCTGAGAACAAAAGAAAGAGGAATTTGTCTCCCCCCTTTTTTTCCTGCTCTTTGACGTAAGAGTTCATAGTAAAATGAGTGAGTGATGACATCCAACCAGAAAAACAGGCCCTCAGTTGATCCAAGAGCTAGCAGGTGGGTTTTGAGTTTTCTCAGCCACAGCACTGTGAGAAAGAAAAGGCATCACATCTTTCTTATATTATATATCTGTGAGTGCTATTTTTTTCCTATCATGCCAAAAGCAAAGTTGTTGAGCAGACATGTTTATGCAAACAAATTGTTCCCTTGTGTATATGGGGAACAGTTAAAATAAAACTGGAACAAGCATTAAAAAAAGTTTGAATTGAGGTAAATAATTATCTAAGTTGAAAACCCCAAATTTTCACACTTTAAAAAAAGATACCATTTTCATGTAAATCCCCCTAAGTCTGATAAATTCTCCTTCCCTCTATATTTAAATATGAACACTTTATATCACGAGTGAGCATTCATGAACCCAATGCCTGTATTAATCAATTTTTGATCATTAATATTTTGCCATACTTGTTTTATCACATCCCTCATTATGAATCCATTCCTTTAGCCTTTCGCTAATCTATCTTTTTAGGTTGTTTAATACATTTCAAAGTAAGTCATTGTAGAATCCAACCATTATAAAAACATTTATTTTTGGATCTCCTGTTTTATACTGAGATAGTCTAGTCAAAGTAAGTCATTGTAGAATCAAACCATTGTAAAAACATTTATTTTTGGATCTCCTGGTTTATACTGAGATAGTCTAGTCAAAGTAAGTCATTGTAGAATCAAACCATTGTAAAAACATTTATTTTTGGATCTCCTGGTTTATACTGAGGTAGTCTAGATTCTGGGGTTACAAACTTGAAAACTGAGCTGATTCACAAACAAATGCCTGTCTACTAATTCACTTGTTTGTCAGACTATGTCTTTAATTGTACATGTCATCTTTAACTCAACACCTTTTGTCTAGGTTATTACCTATTCTGTAAAAATTAAGTTAGAAAACTTGCCATGCCAGGGCTGGGGAGATGGCTTAGTGGGTAGAATGCTTGCTGAGGAAGCATGCAGACCAGAGTTTGGTTCCTCAGCATCTACACAAAAGGTAAAGTGTGGTAGGACATATCTGCAACCCCAATACTGGGAAGCTAGGATCCGGAGACTCTGTGGTCAGCCAGTCTCATCCGTCCTTGAGGTCTAGGCTAAGTGAGAGGCCCTGTCTCAAAAAATAAGAACAGTAATAGAGGAAGATGCCTGTAACAGACCTCTAGCCTCCACTTGTGCATGATGGGTGTGCACACCTGGTATGCACAGAGTATTTTAGAAACTGTAATTCTGTTTTCTTAAGTCATTGATAAAAGTGGTCTTTAGATTGCAGCTCTCTCTCTACCTTCAGCACTATATTCTCTGAAATATGAGTGCAGTTACTGGCACAACCACAGAGCATCCTGAACTACCGGATCTTTTGATTTTCTTCTCAGTCATGAGGACCAACCTTTCTGAGTATAGATTAGAGCTCACTGTCCACTGGTGGAGTGGATGCCATTAGGAAGCCACACTGGCTGGCTGCAGGTGCCTCCATTCTGAAAGGTGATGATCCCTGTGGTGTTTGCTGATGAGATCTTACAGAGGAGGAACAAAAGACACTGGGCTTGTCATAAGCCATCTTATTCCAAATAGACCATCAATGTTTTCTGATGCCAAGTGCTAAGTTGTTTTCTGTGAGAACACCAGTAATTAATGAATAAAGAATGAACAAAAGAGTGTCCGTGTGGAAGGATTGGGTTTGACTTTTTTTTGATAAAACTAAAAAGTGACGCAAATTCGGCTACATAACTTGTAACCATAGTTGCTACAAACATTTTCGCCAACTTAAACTCTATATAAATGTGTACTGGAAACTTACTAGAAGAATCCCCCAAGAAACTGAAGAGGAAAGTATACCAGAATAATTTTATTTAAAATACTTATATTTATTAATATTTATCAAATATCTATAAAGTACCTATAACCTAATACCTAAAACCAAATACTTATCTAAGAACACCCTAATACCTAAGAACACCCTAATACCTATCTAAGAACACCCTAATACCTATTTAAGAATACCTTACTATTTTACTTTTCTTAAAAGGATATTAATGTTCTTAGTGTAGGTCTGTGCAGGATAACTTGATTTTAGGGCAGTCCCAGCAGGTAGTCCCTTTCAAGCGTGGTGTCCATTGAGCCTAACTTTGCTGGTTTCTATGGCCAGTTTACCTCAACCACTACATTGTGGCTGGCTTATAAAGTCAGTCTGTTTTAACCGCTAAACTGAGGTCGGCTTCCTCCATCAGCTGAGTGTCGCGTCCCCCTCGACCAGCAAGGATGACGCAACTCACAAAAGCTCTTCTCCAGCAGTTTATTCAGGTCCCTTGAAAACAGTCTTCTGAATGCCCGGGCAGACCCAACCCACAGGCTAAATACTAAATGAACAGCCAATCAAGTAAAGCCACGTGGTGCTATCTTAGAGGCCCACATATGCGGAAGCAAGCCAGATCAGCGGTCTTTGCCAAATATGGACTTGTTTACCACTGAGAGCGCTCACCGTCGGGCTGGTGGAAGGCGGAAACCGGCGCCATCTTTAAGGCGCGGCACATCGCAGCTCTCTACAGCTGAGACTCATTTCTATAGAATCCTCGGCCCGTGTATGTTTCATGGCCTAGTTTTTCACTGTGGCCTCCAAACTTTGCCAGCTATTTCTGTCAGCTTCAATTGTCACAAAAGGTCTTTCTCAGGGGGACTTGTGGCGAAAAGTGTCTATCTTGGACTCCGCCTCTCAGTTTATGACTGTTGTGGTCCAAAGGCTTGCGGACGTCATACCTTGCTGTGCACTTCTCTGGCGTGTGTCTTAGCCATGAAGGCAAGAGGAAGAGAGAGGTCATATGGAGCTCTCTGGCTTACATATCACATCACCTCGCCATCCTTGGAGATCTTGAGGTCCCATAAGATCTCTCACGATATCCAGAGGTCCTATGCTTCTTGCGACAACCAACATCATCTGCACAGCTTGTGGTGTTTCTTAGCCATGCCCCTTCAACAGGGCATTTCGTGTTGGTCTCAACTGGGCTTAGTCTGTTTCAGCAAGTTAAAGGGACGCCAAGCTCCTCCTTACACTGCCAGATGCTAAGCTAAACTGCCTACTAATTCACTAAAGAGTCCTAACTTCCATCACAGGGTTTCTAGGGTTTCTCTAAATGCAGGGTATGAAATAAAATCTAAGCAAAAGTAACTGACTAGAGTTGAGACTCTGTAAAAACAGAACAAAGCAATATTAATACACATGCAACCAAAACAGTGCAATAGGAAATGAGACAGGGCATGTAGAAAACCTATGGGAGTTTCTGAGGTGGCCATGGTAGAGCACCAGCCTAGCATGTGTGAGGCCCTAGGTTTGACTCATCCAGAAACAGAGGGGAAAGATGAACGTTTATGCTTCAATTCTGGCTCAGTTCCCAGGATGCTGAGAAAATCCCAGCAAATGTGTTTCAGAATATTCTACCACTGAGGACTGAGAAGTGTTGCAGCTTCCATCTTGGCCCCACATCTCCACATAGCTACACCAGGCAGTACCCTACCCTTGGCATGTGCTGAGCATGTTTCTGAGTCAAAAGCTTCCCTGTAAAGAGACACAAAATGCAGGGCTAAATATCCATGGGCAGCACCCATCAAGTTGCATGTGCTGGCTAAGCATATTAGTAGGGAACTAACATGGTGTATATGCAACACATATATCCAGTAGAAATCTTTTATCTGAAGTCTGTGAAGAAGCACAAATTGGTTTGAAAAGGCAGACCTCTTGATTATGGGAAAATAATCATGGGTTCATCAATAGGCTGTTCACAAAGGGGAACTATCCATGTGGTTCACAAAATAGGGGAAGATTTCAGTGTCATTAATGATCAGGGGAAAGGAAAATTACCACAGTAATATTTCACTGTGCACATAGAAGGACTGATGATTATCAAAACGGAGACAAAGACTGGTAAAGCATGGGAAACAACTTGCCCAGTCATATGCTCCTGATTAGGAAAATTGTTTGGCAGTTTAAACAAACACATACTTCATGGGTATATGTATAGTTTATGGAAATTCACTGCACTGTGTACTTGGGATTTCTTTCTTGCTATATTTTGAACTTACTCCGAATAGAAGATGAGATGTGTTTTCAGAACTTTCACTTGATCATGAAATACTTAGCTCTTTAAACTGTGGGAAAGTATTCCATCATTCTCCAGGAAATATGCATGCAACTGAGTGATAAAATGAAATAAGTATGTCATGAATTTTGATAGAGATTTTTTCCCATAGAGCTGATCAATTTTGAGTGTTCATCACATTTCCTGTTTATTTTCATAATTGATTTCTTTGAATCTTATGATCCAGATTAAGTAATTTGATCTTGTCAATAAAATGAAGAGCATCTTCTGATCCCGTCTTGCTTTTCATTTTCCTTTTTGATATTCCTTTCATTTTTTATCTCTCTTTCAATATCTTTGTCCTCTCTGGAACTTTCTGGTCTTTCCATGGATAGCCATGGTTTTATTGTGACAGATCTTAGATGGATGATCGAGGGGGTTGTTCTATGGGAGGAGGCAAACCAGGCTGTAGTTTGAAGGAAGTTCTGCTCTTTCTTGGGTGGAGCAATTGGTTCTGGCTGTAGGTAATCTTTGTATCTCCCCTTGAAGACAGTGACCTACCTGGAGCAGCTAACTTATGATGATGCCTCAGGGAAAAGCCTGGGTGACTACCACATTGAGGACTGTAGCAGCATAAATGTTCTATGGAGATGAGCTCATTTTGTAGAATTAATTGTACAATTTCCCATAGAAACTTTGCCTGACATTTTCAAGAATGCATTTTTGAGTTGTTTTTAAGGGTCTAACATTTTTAATATAGGCAGAGCTCATGTAATATATACTGCATGGCAAGATACAAATTCAAGTAACTTGGGAGTAGGCACTTAGCCTGTGTGCACATTTAAGGCTGTGTTGCCTTTGGAATGAATTGTCCACTGCTAGCCATTTGATCTTCATAAACCTCAGTGTACGTTTGAACTGCTTGTTAAAGCGTGGTCTGCTCTGTGGCCTCTCATATTATTCATTACCCTTCTCAAAACCCTTTCTCTGGAATTCCCTCTTTTCTTTATTCCTAACAGGGTACCAGATGAATGAGTGCCCACACCATTCATCTATTAATTTATTTATTCATAACTTATCAAATGTTTGTTGATAACTTACTCTGTGTCAGTAATAGTGCAAGCTGCTGCAGATAATTGGAATTAGCCCACAGTCTTGGGCTTCTGAAAGGCCCAAGTCCAGCAATAGAGGCTAATAGATAAATACTGAAATGAAATGAGCTAAGGTTTGTAATACAAGAACCTATCCAGGAAGTAAAGTGGTGAGAGAAAGATTCAGCTCGGCTCTGGCTCCCTAAGCCAGGAAGGTCAGGAGGATGCAGTAGTCAGGAGGATGAGTCAGTCAGGGGGATAGGGCAGTAGGGGAATGGGGCAGTCAGGGGGATGGAGTGGTCAGGCTGTGTTTGTGTATTTGCAGAGGTGACTCCCTTGTGCTGAATTTGGCAAAGGAGATATTCACCTGTTATTGTAGGCAGCAAGCCCAGGGTGGTAGTATGGCATCTTGTAGGAAATAACATAATGAGGACTTGAGTTGCTTGTTATAGACAGATCTAAAATGATGGGAAATGGAGTAAAGTCATTAGCAACAGCCAATATCATATGTGTAAAGGGCTCAGAAATTGTCACCGTCGTTCGTCCCCCCATAACTCTTTATCCTCCCAACAATCTATCATGGCTGTTGCTATTATTTCCTTTACACACATGGAAAAGCTGCAACTTTTACAGTTGCCAGTATATGGTAATAGGTGATATCGGTATTTGATATCTATTCCTATTAACATTTTGGAGAACAAAGATCTTGGAGGATCTGTGCCCATAAATTTGAGCCCATTGAGTATAACAGAGAGGGTTCTGAGACTTGTAAGAAGGGCAGTGTAATAATAAATAGTGTGAGTTAACAAATGCACTCAGCATACATGAGGGGCCGTATTAGGAGGCTAGTGTAGAGCAGGGAGATTTTTAAAAAATCTTTGCCCCCTGTCTTGTTTCAAAATTAACTTCATGAGACTTGCAATGCCTAAGTAGGACACAGGAAGAAGTTGAATAATCACTAGTTCTGAAAGATAAGGAGAAAAAAAGGCAAAAAAGAAGAAATGACACACGTATAAGGCAATGGGAGCTAATGAAGATGGGAAAACAACCAACTCACAGTCTCCCCCAAGGTAACATATGGACTCAGTAGTTAATAGAACTTGTTCTTGCAAAAGACCTGCATTTAGTTCCCAGCTGCCAACAGGCAGTTCACAAACATCTGTAACTCTAGTTCCAGGTGATCTAATCCCCTCTTCTGGACTTGGTAGGCACCGGAAAGGCACGTGGAGTATATATATTTGCAAGCAAAGCACACATACACATAAAACCAACAAAACAGTGAGCTAACACAGACTCAGAAGGATGCACATGGCATCTAGTCACTTATAATCGGATTTTAGCCATGTAGTGCAAAACAGCTATACTACAACCAGCATACCAAAAGGAACAGGAACATAGACTTTGTTACCTGTTAATGAGACTCTTTGCCCAAGTGGTGCTGCCATGTAGTCCCCCAGTAAATGAGGAAGCTCTTAGCCCTCATATGACTGCTGAACTGGGGCAGGGGACTGATATGTAGGGACACCCCACTTTGGAGGAGTAGGATAGAAGGGAGAGGGGGAAGAGGGTGGGGGGTAGGATTGGGAGGGGTGGAAAGAAGGCACTGTGATGGAGATGTAAATTGAAGTAATAAATAAACATTTAAAAAAAAACAACAAAACAAAAACAGATGGAGAGAATGGAAAGTAAAGGAGGCAGTGTGTGGTGAATTTCTGTTGATAAGGTAAAAGTCTGGCATCACCAGAGAACCTCTGAGCTCGGTGCTAGAATGACAGACTCCCCAGCCCCCTGCTCCCCCCCCCAAAAAAAAAAAAAACCCTTCCTTCTGATTGAGGAAAGCAGATCTTGTAAAAGCGTGTCATGTGGCCCAATCTTCACCTGGTTAGAAACCTACCCAGTGACTTCCTCATGGTAATCTGTCAGTGTCTTGGCTTTCAGCCAATGACATTTGTCTATGGCTCTAACCTCCCACGAGTTTTTCCCCACTCCCACTGCCCATGAGTTAATTAGATATTACCTTTCCTTTCTTCTGATTGGGTGACACTCAGTGAATCAAACACATTTACCTCCAAAACCCTTTCCTACTGCCCAAAGTTTTACAATGCCTCTGATTCAGGAAATAAACTCTCTCTCTCCCCACTTCTCTCCATTCCTCTAACATGACTGCCTGCCTGACTGTTTATTTTGGGTCTGGGTAGGAAACGCTCCCCCTCTCACGAAAAATCCACCACCAGCTGCCTGACTGGCCAGGCTTGCATGGGAACACCAGCTCCCGCCCAGTTGCTGGCTGCTGGCTGCTGGTGCCTGGGCAGGCTAGGCCTGTTTGGGGCTCATTACAACCACACCACCTTCCTGACCACTGGCCTGGCCCCAGGCTCTTTGAAACTGTCTAGCCTAGTGCTAGCAGATTAGCTAAGGGAGCTGTAATCCTTGGCAATGAAAATAAACTTTTCTCCTGCTTCTCTGCCTAGCCTGGGACCACCCATTTCTGTCTCAACTGACTGAGTCTGGGCTGGGCCTTCTGGTGTTCTAGTGGTAGGAGTGTGTGTTTTCAGCCTCATACAGGACCAGGCTTGGAATTCCCAGCTGGAAGCCATAGTAGTGTAAGAGGAAAGGTGGGTATGTGATACATTTCTGATGGTTTTGCATGGCACAGAGGTAGAGATTACAATGGCAAAGCTTGAGGTCAACATTCTATAAACATTCTATTCCAGCTTTAGGCTAGTTATTGGGCTGAAGAGAGTTGAAATTAGGCACCTAGTTTTGTTTGTTTGTTTGTTTGGTTGGTTTGTCAACTGATCCAGGAATATATAACTGACATTTCCTTACAAAAATCATGATGAGAAAGAATGTTGCTTGCCTGTCTTTATTTTATGCACTCAAGCATGCACTTTTTTGCTTGAGGGCAATTTACCCAGCTAGAGTCAAGGCTTAGACACCTTAGGTAGGTCAATATTACTACAAGGACTAAACTTTCCAACTGTACTAAAGTCAATATGGTCAGATAACTACCAAGAGTTCTATTCCATATAGCATGACCAAGTAAATTTTAATCTGGAAAAATTATAAAGCAAGTGTAACCAAAAGGCTACCTCAGTCATAATTCATGAAAACATGCAGAAAGCTTGGTTTGAGGAGAGTGGACTGCCAGTGTGAAATATAAATACAGACACCAAAGTGCCTGCATTAAGTTAATTTATGCAAATATTTGACATAAATTCTTTGAAGTTCTTTGTGATAGCATTTTCTTGCACAACCATTTTCTTATTAAAGTACACCTTGATTATAATTAGAATAAAAGAAATATAATCACTTCCAAACTGGTATAATTTAAAAAATTGGAAAATAAGTAGATTAAAATATTTTTACTTATGGGAATATATTAGTGGGATCTATTGCTCAGAACCCTTATTTTCTCCTGTAACTGAACAAAATGCCCAGAAACCAGCTATCTACACAAAAAGCAAGTAGCTTTTAACGTATAATTAATCTAGGCATCAAGACTGAAAGGGAATTTCAGGAAGGTAACAGGAATCACAGCTACCCTGTGTCTGCCCATTTGTCTGGAAACCACAAATGTACGCTGAGATTTTATGTGGAAGTACAATGCTCTTCCTTCTAACTTTCCCTCCTCCTTACTTATGGGGTAAAGTGCTGGCCCAAGAAGCTCTGATTTACCACTTCATCAAGCAAAAACTCAGGATATTACCAACTGCACTTCTGACAAAGGGCTAATAGCCAAAATTTATAAAGAACTCAAGAAATTAAACACCAGGAAACCAAATAATCCAATCAAAAAATGGGAAACAGAGCTAAACCGAGAATTCACAAAGAAGCAATCTCTATTTGCTGAAAGACATTTGTAGAAATGCTCAACATCCTTAATCATCAGAGAAATGCAACTCAAGACGACTCTGAGATTCCATCTCACACCTGTCAGAATGGCTAAGGTCAAAAACTCAAATGACAGCACATGCTGACAAGGTTGTGGAGAAAGAGGACCACTCCTCTATTGCTTGTGGGAGTGCAGGCTTGTACAACCACTATGGAAATCAGTCTGGTGATATCTTAGAAAACTTGGAATAGCCCTACCTCAAGGCCCAGCCATACCACTTCTGGGTATCCACCCAAACGATTCCTCACCAAACCACAAGGACATATCCTCATCTATGTTCATAGCAGCCTTATTTGTAATAGCTAGAAACTGGAAATAATCCAGATGTCCCTCAATTGAAGAAAATTGATAAAAAAAATTTGTGGTACATTTACACAATGGAATACTACTCAGCTATCAGAAACAAGGATATCATGTAATTCACAGCCAAATGGATGGAACTAGAAAAGCTCATCCTGAGTGAGCTAACCCAGACTCAGAAAGATGCACAATGCATCTACTCACTTATAATTGGATTTTAGCCATATAGTACAGGATAACTATCCTACAACCAACACAGCAAAAACATCAGGGACATAGCCTTTGTTATCTATCAATGGGACAATTTGCCCTAGGGATGCTACCATGTAGGCCCCCAGTGCAAAAGGAAGCTCTTAGCTCTCACATGACTATTGAACTGAGAGGGGCTGATATGTAGGGACACTCCACGTCGGAGTAGTGGGTTGGGTGGGAGAGTGAGGAGAGGGTGTGGGAGGGTGGAGCTGGGAGGGGTGGAAAGAGGGCACTATGATGGAGATGTAACTTGATGTAATAAATAAACATTATAATTTTAAAAAGTCAGCATATAGATCGGAATTCGTTCAACCCATAATAAAAGATTGTAATTCTGGAGAAACTTCTAAATGCTTTTTTTTAAAGGTCTATTGGGAGAATATTTCATTGAGTCATTAAGGAACAAATAATACCAGTGTTGTTACAATTACCCCACACTTGGGCATTTGGTCAACTTCCTAAGACAGGCAGAGCTTCATCCTCATGAAGGCGACAAGCACTCTTGGCAGCAACCTCAGGTCAGTCTTCCAGAGAAGCTCAGACATGAAAATGCACAGACAATCCTCACAAAGGCAGCATTTTCCTTCATCTGCACATGTTGGCTCTCTGATAACTCAGAATACCCTGGCTTAGCAAAACAATAACCAGGAAACTCCAAGTCAGTTATCAAAGAAAAGACAAGAATAGTTAAATAAGATACTTGTAAGAAAAATCTAGGATTTAGCATATTAAACATAAAGGAAGAAAGTTTGATTAGCTGTTGAGAATTTACTTAATGAGTTTAACATTCATTTGTGATAAAATATTAAATAATTTAAAATTATATGACAAATCACTATAATTTTAATAAATATGTAACATAGCACAATTATGTTATAAACCCCCAGAAATAAATCAAACAAAATATGCTGACATCAATCTAATATTAAAAATATGATGCGAATGAATGTTAACTATGTGATGTCATTGAAGTTTTACCAGCCTTCAGGACTGGGCTTCATCATGGAGGGAGTGTTCAGTAGCCTCCCTCTGCTAGTTCTGCTCATCGCTGTAAGACTTTTCATTTTCTTTTTTTTTTAATATTTATTTATTACTCAGGTTACATTTCCATCACAGTGTCCTATTTCCACACGTCCCAGTCCCGCCCTCTCACCCTCTACCCCTATCCCTTGCATCCCACTCCTCTGGAATGGAATGTCCCTACATAACAGGATAACTATACTACAATGAATGCACCAAAGGGAACATGAACATAGAGTTTGTTTCCTGTCAATGAGACACTTTGCCCTAGTGGTGCTGCCTTGTAGGCCCCCAGGGTATGAGGAGGCTCTTGGCCCTCATATGACTGCTGAACTGGGGCAGGAGACTTTTCATTTTCAATTTGGATACAGACTTTTAGAACAGTTTTAGGTTTTCAGAAGAATTGAATCTCAGCTACAGAGACTTCCTGCATACCACCTGCCTGATATTTATACAACCCTTCTCACCATCAGCTTCTCCAGAATGTTTGTGACCAGTGAGCCCACCATGACATATCACCACCGTTAAATCTATAATGCATAGTAGGATGCACTCTGGATGGTGTGATTCTGACTTGGGACAAATGTGTAATGATTATGATAATATTGTGCACAGTGTGTTTATTGCTACAAAAAACCTCTGTGCTCACTCTATTCATGCTCCCACTTCACTAGTCTCTACAAACTGATGCTGTTGCTGGTTAGTACTATTATTTCACCTTTTCAGAATGCTGTCTAGTTGGATCTATAAGTAACACTTCCATGCTGCCACTTTTGACTTAGTAGTAACTATTTCTGTTTCTCCTATATATATTTCGATCCTACAACTCATTTTTTTTTGTTTTAACAGCTGTGTAAATAGCCTATTCTCTGATGTACCATTGTTGATTTTTCTGTTAATTTATTAAAAGTTTCTTCATTGTTTCCAAGTATAAGCATCTGTGTGTACATTATGTGTGGATATAAGTTTTCAAGTCCTCTGTAAATATTAAGAAGTAAAAATACTGAAGGGAATAGTGAGAGTGTTTTATTTCATTTGCCTTCATTAAACTTCCTTCTGAAGTGACTAACATCTTATGCTCACTAGTCGCAAACAAGAGTTCCAGTTGCTCCACAACCTTACCACCTCCTGTTAATATCAGTGCTCTGGAATTTGATCATTCTAATAGAGGAGTCAAAATATATTCCTCCCTCTCAATTTACTTTGTATTTCCTTTCTAAACTATGGTGTGGAGTCCCTTTTCACAAGTGAGGCTGTCTATTATTTTCTTAGGGAAATATTTGATGAAGTCTTTAGGACACACTTCGCTTATTGTCTTGCTATTCAGCTTTATGATAACTTCACATGTTTAGATAACAGTCCTTTTCCAAATACGCCTTTCACAATAATTTTTTTTCTAATCTGCAGCTCACCTCTTATTCTCTTGACAGCCTTTTGATTATTTTTGACACCAATAAACAAAGGGGCCTTCCCAAGCATATCACTATGACTTTGGAGAAGTGGAGGGTACAATCTAAGGGGAAGTGTATTGTAACTAAAGGGGGATGTATTGTGATCAATGGGGGAATTCATTGTCACTAAGTGGGGATGCTTTGTGACTTTTAGTTTATAAAAGTCAAGAAAGGTGTTCAAAATTTCTGTAAATAATATTCATTTAAACAGAAGTCAATATGCTTAGATGCTATCATTTGTGGGAATTTTTCTTCCTATCAGCAACATTGCCATTTTCAAAAGATTTGCTCCACTTTTGCTTGTGTATGTATGTTTGTATGAGTGTGTATGTATGTGTTGCGTGTATGTGTACATGTTATATGTCTGTGTGAGTATTTATGTGTACCTGTGTGTGCATATATGTATGTGTGTGGTGTGTGTGTACATATGTGTCTGTAGAGTGTGTGTGTATATGTGGGGGGGTTATCTGTGTGTTTATATATGTGTGTGTGGTGTTTGTGTATCTGTGTGGTGTGTGTGGTATGACTGTGTACATGGTGTAACTCTGTATGTGTCTCTGTGTGTGTGTCTATGGGGAGATATGTATATGTGAATGCAGGTACCTGTAGGGGCCAGAAGAGGGTGTTGGATTTGTGGAGCTGGAGTTACAGACAGCTGTCAGCTGCTGATGTGAGTACCAAGTTTGGTCCTCTGGAAGAGCTCTTAATTACAGAGCCAACTCTACATCCCAATATTGTTTTTTTGGATTGTTCATTTTCTCATTAAATTGACTTACAATTGTTTGTAAATATAAATTTTTATTTTTATATATTTTATTAAGTCTAAATATTTTATTTAAACTTAATAAAATATATAACTACTATTAAATTATTGTACCAATTCTGGACTAAGAGTAAAAGTTTTCTCTTGAATTTAGAGTTAGAGGCATTGGTGATAAATTATCAGATGTATAAATAAGTAAACAGTCTGACTTTGTCATGGTCATTGACATTTTAGGTAATACAGCAAACTTTAAAAAAAAGAAAGAAAATCATAATTGCTTTTAAGTATTAGATTCTTTTAAACTTAGAAAATATGAGACTCAAATGAAAACAATGCTATTTATGATAATAAAGTGATCACATAGAGGTAATAATTAGCATAAATTATGTTGATGGAGACATTATAATATTCTATGATATAAAAATGTTGGATGGTGTAAAAAGCACCTGGAGACTTCAATCACATACGATGGGGTTTCTGAAGGGAAAGACTCCTGCAGACAGCATGGCAGGGAGGACCTTTGTTAGGGCTGGTGGTTAAATTTGTATTTGAATGGGAAAAAAAGAATCAGTCACTTATGATAGAAAAGGATTTCTCATCTACAAAGCTGTGAGGTAGTAAATTCATTCTGGTATGGACTGTCAAGTTCCTGATAATTTGTTTGTGTAGCAATAAGGGAATCATAAAACAAAGACCCCAGGGAAAAAGGAGCTTTTGATTAAAAAGGTTTGCATTGATTTAAAATGCTGAGTTTGTAGCACTTTGTTACATAGAAGTAGAAAAGTAATATATTGGGAATGTCAGAAAAAATACCATTCAATTGAGGGCCCTGTAGAAGATGCTGCCCGAGTCAGCCAGATTTCTGGTAAAAAATAGGAAAAGAACTTTATATAAAAGATGGTAATTTAAATAGCTGAGCACAAAAAAGACTGGACAACAAATGTTATATTAGCTTGCTTAACCATTTTTCCTTTCTTTTTGGGCCTCCAAACAGGTTTTCTACATCCCAAATCAACAGGAAGCAATTTTAAGAGAGCAAACTCCCATTCCTAGAAGGTGGGGTGGGTGTTTTGTTTTGTTTTGGTTTTTTTTTGTCATTTAATGGGTTAAGATTGTTGTGAGAGTTTAGCGGGATTGGTTACAAGTTGTTAAATTGTCTTGTTAAACAGGTTTAGGAGATTAGACCCAGGGATTTCTCTCTTTTTTCTTTTCTCTCTTACGTAAGGGGGGAAGACTTGAAAAGAAAAAAAAAGGGGGAGAGATATGGACATGATATAGGAATGATAAAGAAAAAGGGGTAGATTATGGAATCTACTCTTATATCTTTGTATATTGATACAAAATTAAGGTTATATCTGGCTACATTGATATAGATCTTGGTACATTGATTCAAAACTAAGGTTAACTCTTTTAAAGGTATTGTACCTATGTAATGCTTAAAAATGCAATGTGAAGTTTTGGCCTTTTGATAGCAACTATCACAACCATTTAGGATAATTAAGAAATGCAAACTAATAGTCATTTAAACTTGTCATTTTGTTAGGTACTAGTGTAGTGTATCACAAATGTTTTCTAAATTAATCAGAAATCAAGTTGCTAAGAGAGAAGCAGCATTTGCTTATCCAAATATATGAAAATAGATAGGTGATCTTCAAAAACTTCAAGAGATCTGTAGAATATGGCATTTGAAGATGTTTTCTTCACTTATAATTTTTTATATTGAGACATGTCATCTCTTGACAGCATTTTCCCCATTCTACTCCAAGTAGATGAAGAGTATCGAAGAATCTCCATTTGGAGATGGCAGCATTACTGGCAAGCTTGTCACTGGGCAAGTAAAAGCCCTTGTTTTAACTGTGGACAGAATGCTGTCCAAAAAGAACAAAATTTGAAAGCAGGTAAGTCGACAGCCTCGCATTCCAAGACAGGATAGGGAAGTCCTTTATAATTCCTGCTTTACAGTTAATGTCTGTCAGAGATATTGGGCCAAAAGACTGAAGATAGATGCTCCAACATTATAGATGAAATTGGGGACTGTCCAGGCAGCCAGTTGTCTGTCATTTCTTAGGTTTGGAAACTGCTGGCTCTGCACTTCCTGTTTAGTCAGATATATTTATCATTCTCAGGTCTCTGATGTGGCTGAAGACTACATATAGTCTCACAGTTAAGTTTTAAGTTGTTTATGAATTAAAAGGATATTTCTAGGTCGAAGAAGATGTTTTTAAGTTGGTAATGCAAGTTAGGATAGAAACTGAGTTAGGTATAGAACGTTAAACTCACCAAAATAGATAATAGAATATTATTATCAGTTGCCAAATATGTATGGACTGGACATTGGGAATGTATATTATATCTTATAATTTTCATAATTGTTCTTATTGTTTTGTATTATATTGATTGTTATAAGAAAAAGAGCCTTTTATTGGACTAAAAGGGGGAGCTATGGGGGGGGAGATAAACTTTAAATTAAAAAAAAAAGAGCAGATAGGAGGGAGAGGGGGAAGAAGATAGTAGGGTGGGACCAAGAATGGGAGGAGGGAGGAGACTGTAATTGGGATGTAACTTGAAGAAATAAATAAATGTTGAAAAACAAAACAAAACAAACAAACAAATAAAAACCAAAACAAAACAAAAGATGGTAATGCAATAAATGGCTACTGGCGTGCCAGAGGGTGATGGATACCTAGGAATGTAGGCCCCACAATTCCTCTGGCACACCAGTAGCCACTGGTGTGCCTGGTTTGCTTGGTCAGACTGATGAACAGCCAAAGGGGTGTGAAATTCCAGTATTATGAGAAGAGACAGGAATGAGATGTATAATGAGATAAATCTTGAACACAAAGCAAATGGACCAGCGTCCTAAATCTGTGTTCCTTCTATCATTTCTAACGGTGCAGTGGTAAAACTTACACAGAAAGTTCTCTAGAGCGATTATCACTTTCTTGGTATCCAGTAATTTGTTAGTTTTTTGGAGAGGCAGTGTAATAGGATAGGGGGAAAGTTAGATCATTGGAAGTGAAAGATTAAAAATTGTCCCTTTCTTGTCGATTCCCTATAAACATGTTCAACCTGCGTCCCTCAGGCTTCATGTGCTATGAATATAGCCAACAACAACAACAAAATCATAAAATGACTTAAAAAGATAGGAGTTCTGTGCATGTTTGTGGCTTTTTATTTTTGTAGCTCAATTATGTGGTTCTCAAGTGTCAATTTTGTAGATGACATTGTCATGTTATAATGTCAGAACAACATATAGGTAGGATGTAGAGTGATACAACACACTAGAAAACCTATAGACACCAAACCTAGTGATTATAAGCAGAGAAAGTAACATTCTCAAGTTAGTCTTCTTTTTTTTTGGTGATATCTTTTTTTTTTTCATTAAATACTTTATTTTTTTTCTTCAAGTTACATCTCAGTCACAAACCCTTCCCTATTCCCCCTTCCTGTCCCACCCTTCCACCCTCTTCCCCCCAACAGCTTCCCCTTTCAGTCCAACAAATGGTTCCTTCTCTAATAACAGTAAATACTATACAAAACAACAGAAATAAATATGCCACATTTATGAGAGTTAAATGGCCCAGTATACCTTCCCAATGTCCAGTTCATACATATTTGGCCCCTGACTTTAACCTTCTACCTTCTAACCATCTCCATGAGTTTAAAGTTCTATAACTGACTTAGCTTTCATACTAACTTGCATCACTATTATAACCATCTTCTTAGATCTAGAATGCCCTCTTGATTCCTAAACAACTCAAAATTTAACTATGAGACTCAAGCTGTCTATTCTTCAACCACCTCAGAGAGATGAGAAGGATAAATATATCTGATTATATAGGAAGTGCAGGGCCTGCAGCTTCCAATACTAAGAAATGACAAACCAGTGACTGCCTGGACAGTTCCCCTTTTCTCTCCACACATTCCAGCATCAGTCTTCAGCCTTTTGGTCCTGTTTATCTGACAGACATTGATTGTAGAACAGGAATTATGAAGGACTTACCTAAACTGTCTTGGCAGAGCTAGGCTGTCGACTTCCCTGCTACCAAGTTTTGTCCTTTTTGGACATCAGTCTGTCTGCAGTTGAAGCAAGGAGTTTTTTCATGCCAAGAGATAGGCTTGCCACTAATTCAACCATCTCACACTGGAGATTCTTCGATGCTTATCTTCTACTTGGAGTAGAATAGGGGGTACTGTCAGGAGCTGATATGTCTCAATATCAAAAAAATCTTAATTTAAGATAACATCTTTGAATGCCATATTCTGCAGATCTCTTGGGGTTTTTGAAGATGCCCTAACCATCTCTTGTATTTAGATAAGCAAATGTTGCTTGTCTCTTAACAACTTGATTACTGAGTAGTTTAGAGAATATCTGTGATAGACTGTCATAGTAGCTAACAAAGTGACATGTTTGCATGACTAGGAGTTTGTTTTTCTTAACTATCCTAAACAGTTTTAGACAGTTGGTATCAAGAGGCCAGAGCTTCACATTTTATTTTTAAGTATCTCTAGGTATGATACCATTAGGAAGCATTACCTTTAATTTTGTATCAATATATAAAGATTTATTCACTTGTGGCTAAATATACTCTTAATTTTGTATCAATATACAAAGATCAATGCCTATGTAGCCCAATACAATCTTAATATTACATCCATATACAAGGGTCAATACCATTGTGGCCAACTATAATCTTAATTTTGTATCAATATACAAAGATCAATACCGATGTAGTCCAATACGATCTTATTTTTGCACAATAAACAATGGTCAATACCACTTTAGCCAAATATACTACTAATTTTGTATCAATATACAAAGGTATAAGGGCATATTCAATAATCTGTCCCTTCTTCTTGGTCCTTCCTGTGCTATGTCTATGTCTCATTTTTCTCAAGTCTGTGCACTCCTACATAGGAGAGAAAGAAGGATACAGAAAAGGAAAAGTAGGAAGTCCCTGGGTCTAACCTCCAAAACCCATTAAACAGGACCATTTAACAACTTGTAATCTCTTCCCCTAAATAACAGAGTATTTAGTTATCCTTCAAATAACCAAAAAGGGGGGGAGGGCGGAGAAACACCCTCCCCACCCTCTGGGCATGGGACGTCGCTCTCTTAAATTGACTTCCTGCTGATTTGGGTCGTAGTAAACCTGTTTGGGGCCCGAACCAAAATGGAAAAATGGTTAAAAATGTTAGTACAATCCTTTTATGTTCAGTCCTTCTGTTCTCAGCTGTTTAGATGTCCTAAGGAGTTTGTAGGCCGAAGCTGATCTTGCAGGCTTTACTGAGGTTCTGGCTGGGGCATTGTGTAGAGCTGAATGGTCTTAGCGATATTGACATCAGACTTTATAGAGAAAAACTAAAATTATCTTCCCAAAAACCAAGAAAGAGGTGGGATATCTGCTTTTGCCTGCTCTATTCAATATTATATTAGATGTCATATATTATATATTACATTACATTATATTATATTATATTACATTACATTACATTACATTACATTCATTCAGGACGTCTAGATAAGAAGTTAAAACTGAAAAAGCATTGTACTGACCAGAAATAAATTTATATATAAAAAAATTCTAGGGAGTCCCTGTCCCAAATCCCAAACTATTAGAGCTGATCAAGCAGTTCACCATATCAGGGTACCCCTATGTAGTAGCTGTGAAGACTCCAGAAGTGATCTTTAAAACAAGGTTAAAATTAAAATTGTTTGAGTAAAGGAATGAGATGCTACTTTTCTATAATTGTGATAAAACACCATGAACAAGGCAACTTAGAGAAGAAAATGTTTAAGTTGGGTTTTCAATTTCAGGGGTTTAGAGTTCATCATGGCAGAGCAAAGACACAGTGGCAGAAACAGCTGATATCTTATACCTTGGTAAAATACACAAAGGCAGAGAAAGAGAACCACTGGGACTGATATAGGCTTTTGTAACCCCAAAGCCCACCATTAGTGCCCCATCTATTCCAACAAGGCTACACCTCCTAATCCTTCCCAAACAGATCCACAAGCTAGGGATGAAATATTCAAATATTTCAGCTTACAAGCCTTAAGAGACCACAGGTGCCAGCCCAGATTACTATACCCAGCAAAACTTTCATTTACCATAGATGGGGAAAACAAGATATTCCACGACAAAACCAAATACAAACAATATCTATCCACAAATCCAGTTCTGCAGAAGATCCTAGAAAATTCCAAAAGGTAACTACAGCCAAGAAAAAACAGGAAACAAATAACTCTACTGCAGCTAAGCCAAAAGAAACACCCAAAGCACTACCACCACCTACATCAAAATAGCAGAAAATAACAAACTAGGGTCATTAATATCCCTCAACATCAATGGACTCAACTCACCAATAAAAAGACATAGGCTTACAGAATAGATCTGTAAACAAGACCCATCATTTTGCTGCATACAAGAAACACACCTCATGAACAAAGATAGACTCTACCTTAGAGTAAAGGGTTGGAAAAAGGTTTTCCAAGCAAATGGTCCCAGGAAGAAAGCTGGAGTAGCCATCCTAATACCAGTAAAATAGACTTTCAACCACAATTAATCAAAAAAGATAGGGAAGGACACTACATATTTGTCAAAGGAAAAATTCATCAAGATGACATCTCAGTACTGAATATTTATGCCCCAAACACAAGGGCACACACATTTGTGAAAGAGACAATACTAAAGCTTAAACCACACATTGATCCCCACACACTAATAGTGGGAGACTTCAATACTCCACTCACACCAATGGACAGGTCATCGAGACAGAAGCCAAACAGAGAAATAATGAGACTAACAGAGGTCATGAATCAAATGAACCTAAGAGATATATATGGAACATTTCACACAAATTCAAAGAATATACCTTCTTCTCAGCACCTCATGGAACCTTCTCCAAAACTGACCATATACTTGGTCACAAAGCAAGCCTCAACAGATACAAGAAAATTGAAATAACCCCTTGTATTTTATCAGACCATCATGGATTAAAGCTGGAATTCAAACAACAGAAATATCAAAATGCCTACACATTCATGGAAATTAAAAAAAAAAAAACTCTCTATGTGATGGCTATTGGGTCAGGGAAGAAATAAAGGAGGAGATCAAAGACTTCCTAAAACTCACTGAAAATGAAGGCACAACATACCCAAACCTATGGGACACAATGAAAGTAGTGTTACATGGAAAGTTCATAGCACTAAGTGCCTTCAAAAAGAAAATTGTGACAGCTCATATTAGCAACTAACAGCAGAACTGGAAGAGCTAGAAAAATAAAGCAACCACCCCCAAGAGGAGCAGATGGCAGGAAATTATCAAACTTAGGGCTGAAATCAACAACTTAGAAACAAAAAGAACAATAAAAAGAATCAACGAAACCAAGAGTTGGTTCTTTGAGAAAATCAACAAAATAGATAAACCCTTAGCCAAATTAACTAAAAGGCAGAGGGAAAAAACTCAAATCAACAAAATCAGAAATGAAAAGGGAGAAATAACAACAGGCATCAACTACAGAGGGTGCTCCTAGATTCTCCTGATCCTCATTATGGAGGCTCTGCTAGAGGGGTATTTAGGAGTGAGGAGGGATATTTGAGAATGAGAGAGAGGGAGTTGTGGGGCTACTGCTCGAATTCAGCCTGGAAGATGCTTGTATAACCCTTTCACAAAGCCCACACCTCTCTTTTTACCGAATTTCTATTTAATCTAACTGGGAAGGTTTCCAGTCCTTCAACTACAGTCAGAAAAAATGAACACGGTTCAGGAGGCTCTTACTAACAAGCCCCCTCCCAGTTCCAACCATGGGCATTCTTCCTGCAACCCCACTGTGCTAGTATTGCCCTCTACAGTTTGCTCTTTCATGGCTGTATCTTTGTACCCCCTGCTCTCACTCTGACTAAGTTCTTTGTCATTTCTCTGCCTACTCATTTTTAAAGCCTGCATTTAAAGTCAATTCCTGGAGACCTCTTGGGGTGCTTGCCATCCTTCCCACACTTGGGCTTGACTTCCTTTGAGCAGACTGTCATTGAAGCACTGTTTGTATAGCAGCAGTAGATAAAAAGACTAAGTCTCAGAACACTTTGGGGACAGAAGTTCTTCCAGCTGTTCCTGGTCCCGTGTTAAGAAAGCCTGATTAGTTTGCCCCCTGTTCAGTGCTCACTTAGAACTGTCACCATTCCTATGAGTTTGTGTGAATTATGGCTGATAGACTAAAGAGCACTTCAAGAAAGTAAGTTAGAATCCCAGAACACCTATTAAAGAAAAGTCAATGAGTGTGGGCTCTATTTGTAGGTCTAGTATAAAGAACATCTTTTTTAAAATTTAAGTTACTTTTAAAGTGATTTAAACTCTAACTACAATGAGGAATGTTTGCCACCAATCACTGAATATGGTGAGATTGGGTCAAACATTGTTATCTAGATACTCAAATGATAGTCTCCAATATATAAAGAAGACCTAGGATTAAAAGTTTGTGTGAGCCAAACATGGTGGCACACAGCTTTAATCCAACTGCTCAAGTGTGAATCTCTGTGAGTTTAAGGCTAGCCTGGTGTAAGTAGTAAGTTACAGTCCAGGCAGGGATACACAGTGAGACTTGGTCCCAAAACAACTCATTGACTCAATAATGGCAAACATACCTAAAGTTTTCATTAATTATTAAGCATATTTTATTCATATAAATGTATATATATATATGTTTAAATATATACATATACATTTAATGCACATTATATATGTATTATTTTAAATTATCTATATAATTTAAAATATATAAATTTATATATATATATATATGTACACATTTAAACCAGAGCATTCCAGGTATTGGGGGTCTAGTTTTAGAATCCAGTCTTCACAATATGTTACAATGATAAAAGCAAAAAACAACCACCCAAACTTTGTCAGTGTATACAGCATGGCATAGGGGAGAAAATAGGGTGGAGGAAGATTTGCAAGGTTGGCTGCTAGAGTTTGGATCTTGAATTTGCCCAAAGGCCAAAGGTAAACCCTTTGTCCCTTGGTAGGCACTGCTGGGAGTGGGTAGAACCTCTAAGATGTAGGTCCTTGTCAGAGGCCTTCCACTTATTGATGGCCTTCTCGTCAAGGGTAACAGAAGATGCTAGTCCCCTCCTCGATCACTTTTGCTTCCTGGCTGTGCATTGAACAGGTTTTCTCAGCCACACGCTTCTGCCAAGATGGGGTAAGATGCCAAGATGCCTAGCCACAAGATCAAAGCAACAGAGCTAGTGGATCATGGGCTGGAACCTCTGAAACCTGAGCCAAAATAATCAATTTTTCTTTAAAAATCGATGATGGCAGTATTTCATTGTAGCATCAGCAAGCTGACTAATACAGTCCCTTTGGTTTGTGGTTGGCTGTGTACTCAGGGTTTTCCTTTGTGCACAAATAGCTAGGCCTGGTTTTATCAGGAAGATTTATCATATAAGAATGAAAGAAAACAAACTCATAAAATCATAAAATAATGGTTACCAGACGCTGGAGACTCGAGACATTGGGAAGAGCTTGGTCAATTTGTTTACGATTAATGTATTGACTGGGCATGGTGGCAAACACCTGTAATCTCTGCATTTGGAATGATGTTAGTTTGAGTCCATCCTAGTCTACAGAATGAGAAACTCTCTCAACCCTTCCTTCCAGAAAATAGTTCAAGACAACTTTTGGATACCAACATGACTGTAGTTAACAGTACTGGTGTAGATGTGAGAATTGCTGAATGATATATATGTATAAATATTATAAATTATATGTATATATGTAAAAATATGTATATATAATATATGTGAAAATTGCTGAGAGTAATATATATGTATATATGTATAAATATTTATAAATATGTATATATGTATATATGTAAAATATATGTATATATGGTACATATGTGAAAATTGCTGAGGATAAAGAATATTCAAAAGAATGTTCTTTTCACATTCAAAAAATAATTTATGATAGCATGATGCTTATGTTAAATAGTTTATTTTAGCCATCCCACAATATAAACACACTCAAAAACATCATGGCATATGCCATAAATTTATACAATTCTCATCACTGATTAAATAAAGATATTATTGATTGAGGAGGCTATCATCAGACATAGTTATTATAATATGACCATAAGGTCAACAAACATAAAATACATGCTAAAGATGTTTTTTACTATTGACAGTAATATGTACATTTCACTGGTAAAACAAATCCGTAATAGATAGTCATTTAAAAAGATATATGGAGACAAAATATTTAGATCAAACATAGCATTGCATTGTAATTTTTAAGAGTAGTGAGTTTGGAAGAAATATACCATAGGATTTTTGAATGTGTATTCATTTAATTTCTATGGGAATCTATGCAAATTCTGAGGGAATGTGGGAAGTCAGGCATACTCAGCTTTGGTACCCTCATTTTTTATGATGCATTTAAGAAATTCAGTGCCAATGCATGCTACTAATTCCCCAGAGTCGGGATCCATGGAGTTGGAAGAATGCACGTGGTTCATTTCCTGTGGCTTCCAGCTTAAAACAGTACTAGGTCATTATCAAGTCAAAGCATCTGATATATATATATATATATACTATGCTCAGATTTCATGTAAAAATAACCAGTATTGCCTTTTCTTATCACTAAACAATGTATATTAATTACTTGAGAGAAATAAAAATATAGGGATAAGTAGGTCATACCCTGTAATTCTAGAAAAAGCCCATAATGTTATTAAAATTATAGTGTCTATATTTACAGATAATTTTCTAAATATACCTATATCTCTATATATAGATACATATTTTGTAAGTATCTGTATTTTTATAAAATTCATATTACATAAAATATTTTATAGTTTGAAATACACAAGAAACAACTATCCATGTTAATATTCTTATAATTTTCAATGACTCTTTATGCACATGAACTATAATCTATTTAATTAATCCCCTGTTGCTTGACATTTAATTTTTTCCAATTTTTCAAAAGTACAGGCAACACGGTAATGAATAGAATTTCAATTAAATCTTTCCACACATCTTTTTATATCCCAAGGATACGCTTACCAAATTGAAATTATGAAGTCAAATGGCATGCTTGCTTTTAAAACCTTCAATATATATTAACAAATGGCCTTTTTAAAAATTTCTGTCATTTATGCCCTTCCTCCTATCTGAGTGACCTCTCTGCATCTTAACGCATACTCATGAAGCATTGAAAGCATATTTACATATTTGGCCAACAAAAAATTAAACTTGTGAGTTATCTAAGGTCCTCACTCCTACATCATGTAAAGGGTCCTCTTTGGTTTTAGTTTGCTGTGTGTGCACTGACAAGGAGTATGTTTGTCAATGCATTTGGTTTGTGTCTCAAGGATGCTTACTTTATTATCAAGCCTGAAGACTGTATATACATAGTACAGACCTTATAGCTAGTTGCATATATTTGGGGGGATACTTTTAATTTCTTTGGGAAGTCTTTACTGGTATTTATTTGTGAGGGACAGTGATAGGTGGAGATGTGACCCTTTCTATTCCTCAGACATTATCCAATTGTCACCTCATAATAATTAAACAAGAAATTTCATTTGTGCTTTCTATAGTTAAAAGGTAATTCCAATTGTTGAGAAGCTTGCTTGTGCTATGAGAACATACTGATTTAAGTGATTAAGACCTTTTATTATGGATAAGGGGAAATGCAAATGCTATATTAGGTCAAATCTCTGAATGCCACTTACAAAAGGACTCTTGATTCCCTTATAAAGTGATAAATGGTGCAAAATTATCATTTGGCTGTCAGTGTGACTCTCTGAGAGAGCCACCCGGTCACTGTCACCCTGTCTTCAAACCTAGAATTTCTTGGAAAGTTCTGAGAAAAGACTTGGAGTATGAGGTACAACAGGAAAGCTCTTCCTAGCTTTCCCCTAAATGGAAAAAAAGTATTGACAATGTTCTCCATTTTACATTCTAGGTGGTTTTGTAAAATGATCTTCTAAGATGAAGCCAGTCAAAGTTTCAGCATGGATGAGAAATGGGCTCTTGAAGTTCACCCCTAACCAGGGAGCTACTGACAATTGAAGGCTCCTGGGGTTGGGGGCTCGGTTTTCTTCAAGAACTTAGTCCCTGAGAGGCTACCCACTCTCCAGGAGGTGTATCTCTACCCATGCATGCACAGGCAACACTCAGTATACTCGGTGAGGTTTTTGTTGTTGTTGTTTTTGTTTTAATTTCATGAAGTTCTGGGAGAAAAGTGGTAGGTAGAGATAAGGAATTGGAGAGAAGGTAATGGGGGTAAATTTGTTCAAAACACATTGTATTGCATGTATGAACTTCTCAAACAAAATTTAAAAAATGGGTTGTAGCTGCATGGATGTACTTCTGGGTCTTCTATTGTATTCCTTTGACCTGGATCCGAGTAATACTGACTTCATAAAATGAGTTTTATAGCATTCTTTCGCTGTTTCATGGGGAAAGTTTTAAAAAAATGTTGACAATTACTATTTAAGTGTCTGGTAGAATCCAGTAGCAAGTTATGGGCTTTTGAACATTGGGAAACTTTTTATTACTCCTTAAATATCATTATTTGATATTTTCTTGTTCTTTTTTGTGTTCTCAAATATGACATATTTGGAAGGAAATTCATGTACTGATGAAAAGAATATATGTTAGGGGTGTTGATGGATAGTATGCAACTATCTGTTAAGTCCCATGGATCTATAATATTATTTAACTTTGATGTTTCCTTGTCAGTATTTTTCGTGGATTACCTGTTTATTGGTGAGAGTTGGGTTGTGTTGAGGTCAATGTGTACTTTTATTTTTTTTCTATGAAAATGTATACACTAGTATTTGGCATGCATGCTTAGAATTGTATATCCTCTAATCTCTCTTTTATGACTAATTTTGGCCTAATGCCTGCTTTCTCAAAACTTTTGAGTTCTACTTGATTGGAATATTCTTTTTCCATCATTTTACTCTACAACTGTATTTGTTTATTTCAATTTAGCTTGGATCAAGTCTTTTAAAACCCAGTCTGCTGGTTTATATATTTTGGCTAGAGGATTAAAACATTAGACTCAGAGTTATCATTGAAAAATGTATATTAATTCCTATCATTTGTTTGTTCTGCAATCTTCATTTGGCATGTACTTTAGTGCTTTAGCACAATTAATTCTTTTAGATTGTATTGATTTTTAATATTTATTTGAAGTATATGTTTTATACATATATGTTTTACTCTTTTAAAAATATTAAATATAATTATCTCAGTTCCCCCTTTCCCTTCCTCCCCCAGCCCCTTCTATGTATCCCTTCCCTTGGACCATCTCTTCTCTGGCCTCCTGGACTTGTTTATTGTTCTCTTCCAAATGTCAGACACTTTCATATATTTTCTGCAGTGCTAGATTAGTGATCGTGAATCCCTTAGGTTTTGTTCATAGTGATATTTTTTCTTGCTTGATTAATCATGAGGGGATAACTTTACTGAATATAGTAATATGGATTGACAATTGTTATCTTTATAGTTTAAAATATATATCACATACCCTCATAGCCTTTAGTTTGTCTTGAGAAATCTGCTAGTATTCTGCTGGATTTTTCTTTAAATGTAACATCATGCTTATAGCTTAGAGCTTTCAGAATATTTTCTTTGTTTGCATATGTAATGTCTTATTTTGTTCAAGATAGGATTTCTCTGTGTAGGCCTAGCTGTCCTATAACTCATTCTGAAGGCCAGGCTGGCCTCAAAGTCACAGAGATCCCTCTGCCTCCCGAGTGCTAGGATTAAAGACATGAGCCACCACTGCCTGGCTTAGTGTCTTAACTATAACATGGCACTGGAAGATTTCCTTGTCTTGACAGTTTGGCGTCTAAATGCTATCTCTACCTGGATGGTCATCTCTTTATATATATATATATATATATATATATATATATATATATATATATATATATATATATATTTGGAAAGCCTTATGCCATATCCTGTTTGTATTTCCCTTGATCCATTCTTCTGGTGAGACTTTCCACTGATGTTTTTACTTTATTTTTTGAGCTTCTTATTTCCAAAATTTCATTTTGACTTTTTTTTTTTGTATTTTTATGTCTACAGGAGTTGGCTTTAACATCCTCTATTGTCTTTCACCTTTCATTCAGTAGTTTGCTTGCATTCTCTTTGAACCCATTCAGGAGTCTATTTATGTCTTCTTGTTAAACATCATCATAATCATTCTTTGAGATTTTAACTGGGATTTCATTGACTTTATACTCTTTGAAGTCCATTACCAGGTCCATGCTGCTTTGATTCCTCATATCTCTGGTGTTCTTACATTGGCACCTGTGCACCTGCGCATCTAGGCTTAAATCATTGGTTGGGTTTTTAATCACTATATTCTCTCAGTTGAAGAATTTGCAAATTCTAGTGGGACTGAGTTTTTATAGCTTTGAAGTGTATGTACTCTCTCCCCCTGGACTACAGGGGTAGCCTTGCTTGTGCTAGGGCACAGTGGTTCTGAAATATTGCTCCTTGTGTATTCTTTGGCCACTTCTTGTCCCCCTCTGCCCATTTTGGTAGCTAGATTCCCTATTTTGGTGTTAAGATAGTGACTTGATCTTAGCCATTCTGACAGGTGTGAGATGGAATCTCAGAGTCGTCTTGAGTTTCATTTCTCTGATGATTAAGGATGCTGAGACTTTCTTCAATTTGTCTCTCAGCCATTAGGGATTCCTCCCTTGTGAATTCTCTGTTTAGCTCTTTTCCACATTTTTTGATTGGATTATTTTGTTTCTTGGCATTTAATTTCTTGAGTTCTTTCTAAATTATGGATATTAGCCCTCTGTCAGATGTGGGGTTGGTGAAGATTTTTTTTCCCCATCTGTAGGCTGCTGTTTTGTTCAAATGACAGTGCCTTTGTTTTACAGAAGCTTTACAGTTTCATGAGGTCCCATTTATTGATTGTTGCTCTTAGATCCTGAGCAGTTAGTGTTCTGTTCAGGAAGTTGTCACGTGTGCTGATGAGTTCGAGGGTTTTTTCCACTTTCTCTTCTAATAGATTTAGTGTGTCAGGACTTATGTTAAGGTCTTAAAGCTCAAATGACAGCACATGCTGGCAAGGTTGTGGAGAAAGGGGAACTCTCCTCCAATGCTGGTGGGAGTGCAGGCTTGTGCAACCACTATGGAGGTCAGTCTGGTGATATCTTAGAAAACTTGGAATAGCTTTGCCTCAGGACCCAGCCATACCACTTCTGGGTATACATCCAAATGATTCCTCACCAAACCACAAGGAAGTTTCCTCATCTATGATCATAGCAGCCTTATTTGTAAACAACCCATATGTCCCTCAACCGAAGAATAGATTAAAAAACTGTGGTACATCTACACAATGGAATACTACTCAGCTATCAGAAACAATGAAATCATGCATTTTGCACCCAAATGGATGGAACTAGAGAAGCTCATCCTGAGTGAGCTAACCCAGACTCAGAAGGGTGCACATGACATCTATTCACTTATACTCAGATTTTAGCCATATAGTACAGGAAACTATACTACAACCAATTCAACAAAGGGAACATGAACATAGATTTTGTTTCCTGCCAATGTGACACTTTGCCCTAGTGGTGCTGCCTTGTAGGTCCCCAATGTATGAGGAGGCTCTTGGCCCTCATATGACTGCTGAACTGGAGTGGAAGACTCTTATGTAGCGGCACCCCATTCCAGAGGAGTGGGATGGAAGGGAAAAGGGTGGGAGGGCAGGACTGGGAGGGGTGGAAAGAGGACACAGAGATGGAGATGTAACCTGAAGTAATAAATAACTATAAAAATTAAAAACAAAACAAAACAAAACAAAAGATAGTGACTTGAGGACATTGGAACTCTCCATGGTTCTGACTCAAAGTTTTTCTCCTGTCCCAGAGAGATTCTGCAGACAAGTTGTGAGTACAATTATCAGATACTTGCCCTAGATTTCCACAATAAGATATGTAGGGAGGGACTGTTGAATGCAAAGCCACCTAACTTTGGCCCTAGTGGGGATCTTTTCTTTTTCTTTTTTTTTTATAAATAAATTTATTTATTTGTTGCTTCAGGTTACATCTCCAACATATTGTCCTCTTTACCCCCTTCCCAGCACCACCCTCCCACCCTCTATCCCTAACCCTTCCATCCCACTCATCTAGAGTGGAGTGTCCCTACATAACAGTCCCTCGCCCCAGTTCAGAAGTCATATGAGGGCCAAGAGCCTCCTCATACACTGGGGGCCTACAAGGCAGTACCACCAGTGAAAAGTGTCTTATTGCCAGGAAGGAAAAACTAAAAAACAAACAAACCAAAAAGGTCTATGCCCATATTCCCTTTGGGCAGTTGGTTGTAGTATAGATATCCTGTACTATATAGCTAAAATCCGACTATAAGTGAATAGATGCCATGTGCATCCTTCTGAATCTGGGTTAGCTCACTCAGGATGAGCTTCTATAGTTCCATCCATTTGGCTGTAAATTGCATAATTTTATTGTTTCTGATAGCTGAGTAATATTCCATGGTGTAGATGTACCACAGTTTTTTAATCCATTCTTCAGTTGAGGGACAACTGGGTTGCTTCCAGTTTCTAGCTATTGCAAATGAGGCTGCTATGAACATAGATGAGGAAACTTCCATATGATTCAGTGAGGAGTCATTTGGATGTATACCCAGAAGTGGTATGGCTGGGTCCTGAGGCAAAGCTATTCCAAGTTTTCTAAGATATCACCATACTAACCTCCATAGTGGTTGCACAAGCCTGCACTCCCACCAGCAATGGAGGAGGGTTCCCCTTTCTTCACACCCTCACCAGCATGTGTTGTCATTTGAGCTTTTGACCTTAGCCATTTTGACAGGTGTGAGATGGAATCTCAGAGTAACCTTGAGATGCATTCTCTGATGATTAAGGATGTTGAACATTTCTTCACGTATCTCTCAGCCATTAGGGATCCCTCCTTTGTGAATTCTCTATTTAGCTCTGTTCCCCATTTTTTGATTGGATTATTTGGTTTCTTGGCATTTAATTTCTTGCGTTCTCTGTAGATTTTGGATATTAGCCCTCTGTCAGATGTGGGGTTGGTGAAGACTTTTTCCCAGTCTGTAGACTGTCGTTTTGTTCGAATGACAGTGTCTTTTGCCTTACAAAAGCTTTTCAGTTTCATGAAGCCCCATTTATTGATTGTTGGTCTTAGGTCCTGAGCTGTTGGTGTTCTGTTCAGGAAGTTGTCACCTGTGCCAATGAGTTCGAGGGTTTTTCCCACTTTTTCTTCTAGTAGATTTAGTGTGACTGGCCTTAGGTTAAGGTCTTTGATCCACCTGCACTTAATTTTGTACAAGATGATAAGTATGGGTCTAATTTCATTCTTTTACAAGTGGACATCCAGTGGACCAGCACCATTTGTTGAAGATGCTGTCCTTTTAACATTGTGCGGTTTTGGCTTCTTTATTAATAATTAGGTGCCCATAGGTGTGTGGGTCCATTTCTGGGTCTTCAATTTGATTCCATTGATCTACTGGTCTGTTTCTGTACCAGTACCATGGTGTTTTTACTACTATTGCTCTATAGTAAAGCTTGAAATCTGGGATGGTGATACCTCCAGAAGTATTTTTATTGTATAGGATTGATTTAGCTATTCTGGGTTTTTTGTTCTTCCATATGAAATTGAGAATAACTTTTTCCAGGTCTATAAAGAATTGTGTTGGTATTTTGATAGGAATTGCATTGAATATAAATATTGTTTTTGGTAGGATGGCCATTTTTGTTATGTTGATCCTACCTATCCATGAGCATGGGAGATACTTCCATCTTCTAAAGGCCTCTTCAATTTCTTTCTTTAAGGGTTTGAAGTTCTTGTTGTACAGGTCCTTTACTTGCTTGGTTAGAGTTACCTCCAGGTATTTTATGTTGTTTGTGGCTATTGTGAAGAGAGTTGTTTCCCTTATTTCTTTCTCAGCCCATTTGTTTGTTGTATGGAGAAGGGCTTCTGATTTTTTGAATTAATTTTGTATCCAGCCACCTTGCTGAAGGTGTTTATCAGCTGTTTGAGTTTTCTGGTGGAATTTCTGGGGTCACTTATATATATTATCATATCTTCTGCAAATAGGGATAGTTTGACTTCTTTGTTCCCAATTTGTATCCCCTTGATCTCCTTTAGTTGTCTTATTGCTCTAGCAAGAACTTCAAGTACTATATTGAAGAGATGGTGAAATTGGCCTCCTTGTCTTGTCCCTGAGTTTAGAGGAAATCCTTCAAATTTCTCTCCATTTAATTTGATGTTGGCCACTGGCTTGCTCTATATTGCCTTTATTATTTCTAGATATGGTCCTTGTATGACAGTTCTCTCCAGAACTTTTAGAATGAAGGGGTGTTGCTTTTCTGCATCTAGCGAGATTATCGTGTGGTTTTTTTCTTTCATCTTGTTTATATGGTTAATGACGTTGATAGACTTTCGTATGTTGAACTATCCTTGCATTCCTGGGATGAAGCCTACTTGATCATGGTGTATGATACTTTTGATGTGTTCTTGAATTCGGTTTGCTAGTATTTTATTAAGTATTTTTGCATCTATGTTCATGAGGGAGATTGGTCTGAAGTTCTCTTTCTTTGTTGGGATTGTGTGGTTTAGGAATCAGGGTGACTGTGGCCTCATAGAATGAGTTTGACAGTGTTCTTTCTGACTCTATTTGTTGAAAGAGTTTGTAGAGTTTTGGTGTTAGCTCATCTTTGAAGGTCCGGTAGAATTCTGTGCTAAAACAATCTGGCTTTGGGATTTTTTTGGTTGGGAGATTTTTAATGACTGTTTCCATTTCCTTAGGGGTTATAGGGCTGTTTAATCTGTTAACCTGATCTTGATTTAGCTTTGGGAGTTGGAATCTATCAAGAAAATTGTCCATTTTGCTTAAGTTTTCAAATTTGGTTGAATATAGATTTTTAAAGTAAGACCCAAATATTCTCTGGATTTCCTCAATGTCTGTTGTTATTTCTCCCTTTTCATTTCTGATTTTGTTGATTTGGGTTTTTTTCCCTCTGCCTTTTAGTTAATTTGTCTAATGGTCTGTCTATTTTGTTGATTTTCTCGAAGAACCAACTCTTGGTTTCATTGATTCTTTGTATAGTTCTTTTTGTTTCTAAGTAGTTGATTTCAGCCCAAAGTTTGATGATTTCCTGTCTTCTGCTCCTCTTGGGAGTGTTTGCTTCTTTTTTCTCCAATTCACCCAGTTTAGCTGTTAATTCGCTAATATGAGCTGTCACAATTTTCTTTTTGAAGTCAATTAGTGTTATGAACTTTACTCGTAGCACAGCTTTCATTGTGTGCCATAGGTTTGGGTATTTTGTGCCTTCATTTTCATTGGATTTTGAGAAGTCTTTGATTTCCTTCTTTATTTCTTCCCTGACCCAGTAGTCATCCAGTAACTAGTTGTTCAATTTCCATCTGTGTGTAGGCTTTCTGTTGAAGTCCAGCTTTATTCCATGGTTGTCTGATAAGATACAAGGGGTTATTTCAATTTTCTTGTATCTGTTGAGGCTATCTTTGTGTCCAACTATATGGTCAATTTTGGAGAAGGTTCCGTGTAGTGCTGAGAAGAAGGTGTTTTCTTTTGTGTTTGTGTGAAATGTTCTGTAGATATCTGTTAGCTCCATTTGGTTCATGAGCTCTGTTAGGCTCATTATTTCTCTGTTTGGCTTCTGTCTTGACGATCTATCCATTATTGTGAGTGGGGTGTTGAAGTCTCCCACTACTAATGTGTGGGGATTGATGTGCGATTTAAGTTTTAGAAGCGTTTCTTTTACAAATGTAGGTGCCTTTGTATTTGGGGCATAGATGTTCAATATTGAGATGTCCTGTTGGTGAATAATTCCTTTAACGAGTATGTAATGCCCTTCTCTGTCTTTTTTTATTAACTTCAGTTGGAAGTCTATTTTGTTTGGTATTAGGATAGCTACTCCAGCTTGCTTCCTGGGTCCATTTGCTTGGAAAACCTTTTCCCAGCCCTTTCCTCTGAGATAGAAAGTTTCTGATGAGAAGTCAGGTGTAATTCTGATGGGTCTGCCATTATATGTTACTTGACCTTTTTCTCTTACAGCTTTTAATATTCTTTCTTTGTTCTGTATATTTGGAGTTTCAATTATTATGTGGGAGAGGAGTTTCTTTTGTGATCTAATCTGTTTGGTGTTGTGTAAGCCTCTTGGATTTTTATTGGCATCTCTTTCTTTAGGTTTGGGAAGTTTTCTTCTATGATTTTGTTGAAGATATTTCCTGGACCTTGGAGTTGGGAGTCTTCACTTTCCTCTATGCCTATAATTCTTAGGTTCCATCTTTTCACTGAGTCCTTGATTTCTTGGATGTTATGGGTGAGAGATTTTTTTAGCTTTCTTATTTTCTTTGGATGTTGTACTGATTTCTTCCATAGAATCTTCCATGCCTGAGTCCTGTCTTCCATCTCTTGAATCCTATTTTTGATACTCATATCTGTATTTCTTGTTCTCTTTCCTTGATTCTCCATTCCCACTCTTAACTCTGACTGTGTTTTCTTTATTGTTTCCATTTCCATTTTCATGTCTTGAATTATTTTATTCATTTTGTACATTTCCTGCTCCAATTTGCTTGTCTTTCCCTGTGATTCTTTCATTGCCCTGTCTTTTTCCTGTTCAAGTTGAGCCACTTTGGCTTGGAGCTCTCTAATGGTATTATCCATTGCTTTCGCTTGTGAAATTGTGTATTCTTTGAATTCCTTCATAGATTTAAGTTCTTCTTGAAAGGACTCTATCACTTTCCATAATGTAGAATTGTCATCGTTTTCATGTGTTTCAGCTGTGGTGAGGTGTTCAGGGCTTGACGTACTAGCATGGTTTGTTGGAGTCATATCTCCCTGACTTCTGTTGTTTCTGTTTTTTCTCTGATCTTTAACCATTTGGTTGTTCTTAGTTGTTTTTTCCTGTTGTCTTCTGGCCTGGAGCCGAAGGGGGCGCTTTGGTGTAGCAGTCGTATTGCTTGGTGATCTGTCGCTTTCCACTGGCTGGATAGAGCCTTGTGTGGAGGTTCTCAGTGTGTCTCCGAGAGCTCACCCCTTCCTGTTTGGTCCCAATTGGGGACTCAGGTGAGAGGTTGTGATGGTGATGTGTTCTTGTAGATTCCTGGGATCTGGCTCGTCTTCCTATAGATGACAGTGCATGTTGGTAGGCCTCAGGCTTTTGGGTGGGGTTGTAGCTCCCCTGCAACTTATGTGTTGGACTGTGTTTGTGGTCTTCCCTGGCTGCTCATAGGGGTTCTCAGCATCAATGTGCATCTAATAGCCAGAAGCACTGTGAGCTGGTGCAGCCTATTCTCAGGCAATGAGGAATGCCCCGGATTGTTTCACTGCTCCCTAGTCAGACCTCTCTATGTTGCACACTGAGTGTTCAGCCTGCAGTATCTCTAGTGGTATGGTCCTGTGTGTCTAGGCACAGATTCTATGGACTCTGGAGGTCCCAAGGCCTCTTGGAGTCTTGAAAGGACCCGACTCCAGGCCTGTAAGGTGAGTCACTCAGCAGTGTCTCTCAGGTCGAAACCTCACTGATCCAGGGGGTGGAGCTATATATGCTTAAGCTCTGATTTCCCGCTGGAAGGGCCAGTACTAGCAAAAGAGTCTCATAATAATAATAGCAACCCCACAGTTGGCCCAGGGCTTGGACCCTGTGGTGGGCAAATCCGCCTTCCAACCCTGCCACCTTTTCTGCCACTCTCACAGCTCCACCTATGTATGTATGGAGCTGGCTTTGGAAACTGGCAAATAGGGCCACTGTCTTCCAAGTTCCGGTACACAGCAGCTAGTGTAACCTGCAGCCAGAAGAGTATCCTGGTGCTCAGTCCAGCTGCAGCATTTTTTTCCCAATGACTGTAAATCCAATAGAGGGGCCTGTATGTATGTTCAGCACCCCTCTGGGGGCGCACAGATATGTCTGGGATTTCCAAAATGCAGCTGTGGACCTGCTGGCCGCTAGGCTGATGCTTGTGGGACTGTCAGCTGCTGGTACCCACCATGCACTGCTAAGAGTGTATAGCACTCCCATGGGTCCACAACCTTTCGCTAAATAGTCGACATGCCTGTGTGGGATCTGGGGGGTCCAGTAGGCTGGTGAGTAACCCTGTGTGCGGTCCACTGGGTATTAGAGTGGATCTTACCCGGCATCTCTCCTGGTGGGAGTTCCCTATTCCCAGATTCAGCCACTTCTGTGCGTGTCCGAGAGAGGCAGGAAGAGTCCTGCTCAGGGACTTTTAGTGGTCCCTGGGTAGCTGGGTGAGACCCAGGAGGGTTGCATCACTCAAATTTTTGCACAGTGTCTTATAACTCTGTGGCGTTATGGCTGTTTTCCCCAAGTTCAAAATGCGTCTACGTGGGCCGCAGCCATCTTGGATCCCCGGGGATCTTTTCATGAAGGTTTCTTGGCACTGTTCTGGTGGAATGCTGGGAGAAAGATAGATTTTTTTGTTTTTGTTTTTCTGGCACCTGCACTCAACGCAGAACCCAGGCTTCCTGAGTGGTTGAACTGTAAAACTGCTTAGTGATGAGTCTACTGTTAATTGTGTTTTTTGAGTCTCCATAGGTTTCCCTCATCTCTCTGCTGTTCAGTCCTTGCTCCACTGTGTGTCTTTTGATCTCTTGTCATCCAGCCTCCCTTCTGCTCTCTGAGCTGTCTGGAACTGAGGGCATGGACTCTGTTTCCTGAGGATCTATGTGGTAGGCTTGGTTTTCATCCTCTGAAGCTGCATTCACTTTGCATCTGAAGCTGAGTGCCCTTACCAGATTCTTTTGTATTCTGTTCCACTTTCTACTGTTTTGTTTTTATTCCACTGGCACTGGCAATTTAGTGCCTGCACTCTGTAACTCATCTGACTATAGTCATACTCTCCATACACTCTAACCATTTCCCTATGAGTCTAGCAGTGGATACATGGATGCCACTCACAGAATTCCTTACCCCATTTCTTCTTATGACTTCTCATAAGACTCAGCACTTAACTAGTGTCTCCTAAGAGGAGAAAGATCTTTATGCTGAGGGAAGAAGGCAATTTTTTGTGTGTGTAATATTGTCTCTCCTTTGGAGATATTTCCAGAGAATTTGGAGAATAAAGCACACCAAACTTCTCTAACTTTATTTTTAGTAAGCGTTTCAATTTTTCTTATTCCAGATAACACGAGCAACATAATGCTCATTGCTAAACATCATTCACATGCATGACTATCTATATGTGAAATGTAAATGTAAAATGTTTTCTCAAAGAGCCTGAGGTCAGTCTTTCTGTAGTTGTCACAACTCTTTGTTGATCCCAGCACTACGTATGGCTGACCCAGTTCTTGAAGTGAGCAACACTGCAGTCTATATTCTCCAGTTAACCCTCTGTCTATGCTCTTCCCTTTCCACAGACTTCTAGTTAATCTCTTCTTTAGGTTATAGCAACATCTAATCACTTCCAAGAGCCAACAGCTCTTAATATTATCAACTCAGGGCCTACATTTTCAGCATACGAATTTTAGGAGAATGCATACATCCTAGGTGTAGCTCTATCACACACAAGCTGCACGGCTCTGGTGCTTCTCTTCTTGTCTTGGTTAATTCACCTATAAAGTTAGGAGTGGCATATTCCCCATTTCATGAGCATTGGGAAGATTAGGAATTGATAAATAGGAAGGTCTTAGAATGTTGCTGGGTAAGTAGCCAGTGTAAGCATCATCATCATCCATGTTCTAAGCCCAAACTAATCCATATTGTGTTGCACTGTTGTTGAGTTTTATCATTTTATTAAAGACAATCATGGATATGAAAATAAGAGTTATTTCCAAGGAGATAAACCTAGTAAGTTCTATAACCCTATTTCAAATCAAGTAGGAGATAAACCTAGTGAGTTCTATAACCCTGATTCAAATCTAGTCTGTCTTCATCATGTTTTATATTCATTGGGGTGGGGCTCATCTTTACTGGAAATTTTTTTTTATCATTTTATCATTATGCTGTATTGGGTTTGTAAATGACTTAGGGCATGTTCCATCTTTCTGTCTATTCTGAAGGAGCTTAAATAGCCTTTTCCTCAAACATTGGATAAAATATTTCTTGTAAAATTATTTGGGCTTTCACATTCTCTTGGATGAAATACTACTGAATCTTATTTTTCCTTCTCAGAACCAGAAGAGAGTCTTGATTTACACAATGGAAACATCATTTGCCATCTTCATGGCATTAAGATTGAGATGGGAGGTGATTGGAGGAAAAGCCAATCCCCTGATAGCGTCACCACTGGACAAGGCTTGCCATTGAAAGAGGGTAGGGAGGGTCCAAGGGTGTGCAGAATGAATGAAGCTACCAAGAAAGCTACTTTTAATTCACTGCTTACAGCATGGTTCTTGTGGGCCAGTGGTCCCAGCCCCTATGAACAAGGCTTTAAAATGGGCTTTTAAGGGTAGATGAAATTGAGTTGAGGAGGCCTTCAGTCACAGAGAAGATACATTGGAAACTGATTCCTAGTTTGGAAGTTCTTTTGTTTGTCTTTCCCGTCTTTGGAGGGAGAATTGCTATGCACAATGATGAGAACAGCCTTTCCAAGCAATGAAGGCAAAGCAGGCTTCAGCAGACCTTGGACAATAAACCCTCAGTTTCCTGTTTATTCAAAGAGCAAGGGGACCACATAGCCATGAGAAGAGGATGACACAAAGTCTTTAAAGATGTTCAGCACAGGTCACAAACAGCCCACTCTCCCTGTATCTCATTATAGTGCGTAGCTGTTTTCAGTCAAAATGGGAATATTAATAACAGAAAATCAAAGTCTTATGAACTGCCTGCTCCAGTCTGCCTATACATAATGATGTCTTACACGCATGCCCATCCCCACCCTCCACGAGCCTCATTCCTGGCTTGGCCATGTTCGGTTATGACTTCTTCCTTCATGTCCCTTTGCACACGCAATTTTTTCTGCTTGGAATGACCCCTCCCTGTTTCTTGCTTCCCACTTGACAAGCATCTATCTTTCCTCTAATGCTTGGTTCCAATGCTATATAGCCTATAAAAGGTTTCCCAGGCCAAAATTGCTTTCATGTTTTGCTGGGGGTTCATAGCACTCAGAATCGTTCTCCTCTGCAGAGTGAGCTCTCTCTCTCCAATCTGTTCCTACAATTCATTTATTTTTACACTTTCCCTCAGTGGCAATAAACAGCGAGCATCAGATAGCAGATGTTCATAACTGCTCATTGTGTGTGCAAGTATGAAATAATCCCCCAGTAAAGGTGGCAGTTGCACACATCTGTGGCAGGGTGAAAACAAGAAGCCTTTCCAGAGAAGCTCTTGAAGGCAAACTTTTTATCTCATGCTCTGTTGAGGAGAATTTCCACTGTGTGTTCTTATGGCTGGTGGATTTGCATCAGAGCCATTCTCCTAGACTTGGTGACCATGAGACCATAGAAGCTAGTATATGGAAACCACAGCAAGAACTCTTGTGATCTGAAAGTCTATGCAGATGAGATAGAGACTGTGGTACTTGATTACCTTACAGAAACCTTCACAATGAAATCCAGTTTAAATCTGAGAAGAGCAGACACTTTGGGAAAAGTAGAGGGTTTTACATTCCTATAAAGAAATAGAGAGAGCCAGACATGGAGTACAGGCCTGTAATCCAAGCCTATGGGAGGCTAGGCAGGGGAATTGCCTTGAGTTTGGGACCATCCTGGCTTACTGTACCAAGACCGTGTCTGAAAACAAACAAACCAAAGGAAAAACAAAACAAAACACCAAAGAAAGAAAAGAGTAGAGGGTACAGGTCAGTGCAATGGCTCAGGAGGTAAAGGTGTTTGCCACAGAAGCCTGTTGACCTGGACCTGATGACTGGATCCCACTTCAGAAAGACAAAAGTAACTCCCAAAAGCTGTCTTTTAAGCTCTACACATATGCCACAATGGGTGTCCCTGTGTATGTGTGCATACACATAATAATAAATAAAATGAAAACTCTTTTAAAAAGAACTGAGGCAGCTTTTCTTGATTGGTTATAATCACAGAAACATTTTAATGAACCAGAAGATCCAAGCCATTTGCCAAAGCTGAACAACAAAATCAAGTAAAAAAAAAATGGCAAGGCTTTGATAGTATTTGTGTTATCCATTTTCGCTTATAACAAATTGACATGTGTTATCTGTAATGCTCTGAGATTTTGTGTATTTGTGATATGTTTTAGGAGGCTAACAAGGCTTTTATGACTTTGTTGATCTCAGTATCTAATGTAACCAGCATTTATATAGTATATTCTGGGTGCTGGAAAAAATAGACATGTATTTTACAGAAAAAAAAATTGGGATTAAAAACAGCTACTCCTTTTCCTGGGAGTTCCAGCAAGGAGACTTTCCAGTTTCAGGGAAAACGGGAGAATTTCTATCGTAACATGGAAAATAAATTTGAGGGGGTAGGAGGCTCTTCAACAAGCTATTGGTGATGTGGCATGCAAGTTTATAAGGTAAAAATGAATATATGTATTGACCATGGAAGAATTTAAATATCCAGCATGGAATTAGTTTCAGTGTTTCCATGTTTCCTTCTTTCTGCTATTGTCAGTTGTTGAGGGTAGATACCCAGGAAAATCAGGAATTCTAGAAAGTCATCTTTAAAGCGGATCTGGAAATTACT
>CAJQZJ010032076.1:5556066-5566066 GCA_907164525.1 Lophiomys imhausi | reverse complement strand
TACTGTATACATAATAAATAAATAAAAAATGTTTAAAAAAATGTTCTGTCTCGATATCAAAAAAAAAGAAAATCTTAATTTAAGATAACATCTTTGAATGCCATATTCTGTAGATCTCTTGGGGTTTTTGAAGATGCCCTATCCATCTCTTGTATTTAGATAAGCAAATGTTGTTTGTCTCTTAGCAACTTGATTACTGGGTAGTTTAGAGAATATTTGTGATAGACTGTCATAGTAGCTAACAAAGTGACATGTTTGCATGACTAGGAGTTTGTTTTACTTAACTATCCTAGACCGTTTTAGACGGTTGGTATCAAGAGGCCAGAGCCTCACCTTTTAATTTTAAGTATCTCTAGGTATGATACCATTAGGAAGCGTTACCTTTAATTATGTATCAATATACAAAGATCTATTCAATTGTGGTTAAATATACTCTTAATTATGTATCAATATACAAAGATCAATGCCTATGTAGCCCAATACAATCTTAATATTACGTCCATATACAAGGGTCAATACCATTGTGGCCAACTATAATCTTAATTTTGTATCAATATACAAAGATCAATACTGATGTAATCCAATACAATCTTATTTTTGCACAATAAACAATGGTCAATACCACTTTAGCCAAATAAACTACTAATTTTGTATCAATATACAAAGGTATAAGGGCATATTCAATAATCTGCCCCTTCTTCTTGGACCTTCCTGTGCTATGTCTATATCTCATTTTTCTCAAGCCTATGCACTCCTGACAGCACCCCCTATTCTACTCCAAGTAGAAGATAAGCATCGAAGAATCTCCACTGTAAGATGGTTGAATTAGTGGCATGCGTATCTCTTGGCATGAAAAAACCCCTTGCTCCAACTGCAGACAGACTGCTGTCCAAGAAGGACAAAACTTGGTAGCAGGGAAGTCAACAGCCTAACTCTGCCAAGACAGGGTAGGTAAGTCCTTCATAATCCCTGCTCTACAACAAATGTCTGTCAGAGAAACAGGACCCAAAGGCTGAAGACTGATGCAGGAATGTATGGAGAGAAAAATGGGAACTGTCCAGGCAGTCATTGGTATGTCCTTTCTTAGTTTTGGAAGCTGCAGGCCCTGCACTTCCAATATAAGCAGATATATTTATCCCTCTCAGGTCTCTGAGGTGGTTGAAGAATAGACAGCTAGAGTCTCATAGTTAAATTTTGAGTTGTTTAGGAATCAAGAGGGTGTTATAGATCTAAGAAGATACTCTTAAAAGTGTGTTGCAAGTTAGTATGAATGTTGACCAGATATAGACCTTTAAACTCATGGAGATGGTTAGATAGTAGAATGTTAAAGTCAGGGGCCAAATATGTATAAACTGGACATTGGGAAGGTATACTGGGCCATTTAACTCTCATAAATGTGGCATATTTATATCTGTTGTTTTGTATAATATTTACTGTTATAAGGGAAGGAACCATCTGCTGGACTGAAAGGGGAAACTTCTGGGGGGAAGAGGGTGGAAGGGCGGGATAGGAAGGGGGAATAGGGAGGGGTTTGTGACTGAGATTTAACTTGAAGAAAAAAAATAATAAAGTATTTAAATAATAAAAAAAAGAAAGAGAAATGAAAACAGAAAGATCTTATAAACTAAAATAGGAGGCTACAACAGAAAGGACGAGACTTGAATTACACAGAAATGTGCAGCACTAGACAAGGAAGAGGATATAGTAAGAGGTGTGTACATGTGTAATTCTAAGAGAACTAATAAGGTTCGTTCAGTTTACAAGAGAACTTCAGAGAAGGGACAATGGGAAAGACTGAGTGACCTAGAGTAGTGAGATAAGAAGAAACCTGCACCAATTTCAATCAAGAGAAGTAATTTAATTAGATATCACAGACTACTGTAAAGTCAGATCTTGGAGACTCCGCACCCAAATCAAAATGATTCCATGATTATTTTGTTGACCTCTTACTTTATTTTCTAGCAATTTACAAGAATTGTATATGAGAAAGACTTGAGGAGAATTTTATTAAGATTTTTCACAATGTACTGTTTCATTAAAAAATTGTACTGTGTATACATTTGATGCATATTAAAATGACATAAAATAAAAAAAATGTTCTGTGTACAGGTATTTAAAAAAATTCCATCCAAGTTAATATATTTGCTGGTAAAATTGTTTATAATTTGTATGCTATTCCTTTATCTGTATACGATCTATAATGTTTTTTTCTTACTTCTTTCTAGATAATAATTGCTAGTGTGTCTTTGGATCAACTTAGCTAAAGGAATATCAACTTTATTAGCTTTTTAACAAATCAAATTTTTTGTATGATTTTCTCTGTTATTTATTTTCTGTTTTATTGACATCTATTTATGACTTTTTCTTCTAAATTTTTGAGTTTATTTTGTCTTCTTATTCTATCTTCTTAAAGTAAAAATGTAAGGTCACTACTCTTACATTGTTTCATAAATAATTTTTAAAGTTATTACTATTCCATTAGATATGAGTTAGTTTATATAACCAAACTTGGATATATTGGATATTCTAATTAACATGCAGTTCAAAACATATTTTACTTTTCTTTTTATTGCTAGTTTTACACCTGACATACTCAGAAATATTTTTGTTTGTTTTTGTATTAACTAACTAACTAATTAATTTTTACATCCCAATCACAGATTCCCTTCCCTCCTCTTCTCCAAATCCTTCCTTCTCTCCTCTCCTTCCCTCCTCACCATCCTCCCATCTTCCCTTTCTTCTCAGGAGAGGCTCAGAAAAAGGGAGGCCTCCTAGGGATATCAACCTGTTCTCTTAGTCTCTCAAGTTGCAGTAGGACTAAGTGTATCTTCTCCTCTTATGGCTAGTCAAGGAAAGGGATCCTTGGGGAATCCCATGGAAGAGGAGGAACTGAAGGATTGAAAGAGCCAGAGAGTTCAAGGAGACCCAAGAAAACATACAGAACTAGCTAATCTAGAGACTGAATTACCCAACAGAGAGCTACATGGGACTGACGTAGGCCCTCGGCACATATGTAACAGTTGTGCAGCTCGGTCTTCATGTGAGACTCCTACTAGCAGAAACAGGAACTGTATCTAACTCAGACATATTTTAGTTAGTGTGCATTTGAAGTTGCTTTGTCCACTTTCTGTTGTAGAAGCTGTCGATTCTTGATGCTGTGTTATCTGAATTTTATTTTCTTTTAAAAAGGAGTTTGTTTTAGGTTCTGTTCACATAGATAGGCTAGCCAGTTGCAGGCCAGCTTCATTCTTCTGAGGCTTGTTTAGGTACACCATGACTGAGCAGTCCTTTTTTTTTTTCAGAGTCTAGTTTAGACCTGGACGTGTTATCTGGGTATTTTCACTCTGCGCCTTCTTCCCGAGTGCCTTGAGTGTTTTTCAAGTGTATCCACTTGGGCTCCTTGCACCAGAGTTCTCCTTACCTCTTATTATTTTAAGAACTATTCAGCTTCGGGTTCTGTAGTGTTTATCCTTTCCCAGTAGAGAGTTTCGTCTGTCTTGTAGGACCAAAATGACATATGACTTATTCAGCTAGAAACTCGGGGTGAACACTATGCTTGATTCCTTCCTTCGGTCATTCCTTCCATCCATCCTTCCTTCCTCTTTCCTTCTTCCTTTCCCTTTCCCATTCCCCCCTTCTCTGTGTGGAATATACATGTATGTGCACGTGTACTCACTTATGTGTGAGTGTGTAGAGGCCATAGGTAGACATCAGGAACTTTTAAAAAAATTTTATTTATTCAAGTTACATCTTAATCACAGCCCCCATCCCTCTTCCCCTCCTGGTCCCACCCTCCAACCCTCTTCTGCCTCTCCATCCTCTCCTTCTCCTTGGGTGAGGGGAGCCCCCACATATCAACTCCCCTCAGTTCATCAGTCACATGAGGGCTAAGAGCTTCCTCTTGCACTGGGACCTGATATGGCAGCCCAGATAGAGTAAGGTGTTCAACTAGAGCTTACAGAGACTAAAAACCAACCAAAAAAGGGGGAGAAAAGGCACATATGGACTTTGAGATTAGACCTAGCCCCCCCATGCATATAGGCAATTTCATCTTCATACAGATCCCTTAGCAAGTAGAGGGGTGGGGGTCAGTCTCTGATATGGACATCAGGAAATTTTATCTGTTACTCTCCACCTTACTTATTGAGATAGACAGCTTAGGGTTCTGTAGTGTTTATCCTTTCCCAGTAGAGAGTTTCGTCTGTCTTGTAGGACCAAAATGACATATGACTTATTCAGCTAGAAACTTGGGGTGAACACTATGCTTGATTCCTTCCTTCGGTCATTCCTTCCATCCATCCTTCCTTCCTCTTTCCTTCTTCCTTTCCCCTTCCCATTCCCCCCTGTCACTGAACATGTTTCAACTAGGCTGGTTGAGCAGTAAGGCCCCTGAGATCCTCTGGTCTCCATTCCTCCCATCACTGGGGTCTAAGCACATGGTGTCACACTGGGTTTCATCTGCACTTTGGGGGATGCAAATGCAGCTCCTCACATTTGTGCAGCAAGCACTTGACCTGCTGAGCTCTCTCCCCAGCCCCACCACTGTGGAGATTTTCTTTTCACTCTCTCTTCATGTAGGTCCTTCCCCACTAGTGACCTGCCTTAGAAATCCCAGCAGCATCTTTTCCTTCCATGAAGGATGATGTCTGGGTGTTCAACTCAGCAGGACTAGCTTGTTTTGTTAGCTGCATCCCATGCTGCAGTCTGGCTAGTGCATCAGGGCAGAAAACTAGGTAGCCACAGCACTACTCTCGTGGGTTTGCTTCCTTTCCACAGCTTTGACATGGCCTCTCCTCTGCTATCTGAAAGCCATTGGTTTTGTCTGGGTTTCCTGTATCAGTTGGAGGGAAAGTGGTTACTTACTTTTCTTATAGATGTGACAAAACACCCCATAGAACTAACTTTTGAGAGGAAGGAAATGTTTGGCTCATGAGTTTGGGGGATTTCCATTTGTCATGGTAGAGGGGGGATTGAGTTTGAGGCTGCATCTTACACCATGGCAGCCAACCAGAAAGCTGAGCACAGCACTGGAAGCTGGGCTGGCCCCTACATCTGTCAGCTAGACCTATATCCCTAAGGTTCCTAAATCTCCTTCTGTGTTCAAACACATGAGCTGTTAGGCGACATTTCACATCCAAACCATGACAGAAGCATGGTAGGAATTAATCTGTCAGTTTTAAGCAGAAATCCTCCATGTGTGTTCAAGAGGAAGAAATGGGTGTACTCAACACCTTAGATTTCTGTTTGTATTTTTCGAGATTGTATTTTGTTTTTCATCATGTGCATCTGAATGCAGATGTTGCACATGTGTTCATGAGGCCAGAAAATGGTGTTGGATCTCCTGGAGCTGGAATTAAACGTGATCATGAGCCATGAGCCATCTAGTATGGGTGTTGGGATCCAAACTTAGGTCCTCTGTAAGAATAATACTTACTCTTAACTGCTGAGTCATCTGTCCAAGACACCCCTGAGCCAATTTTGTGAGTTCCTGGGTAGTCACAGAAAGCCAGAAGCAATTCATGTTTCAATTTTCCTTCTGTATTCTCATGTGGGCATACATTTCAGCTCATTTGTATAATTGTTACATAATCCAAAACCCAGGAGTGCTTTTTCTCCAAGCTGAGGAAAAAATTATTCACATTTAGAAAGTATTTACAAACCCTACCTTTCAAACTTGCACATCTACCATCTGATTTTGATATTCCTATAATGTCTGTAAGAAGATATTTCTCTTATCTTTCTGTGACCTTAGCATATGTCCTACATACACAAAGGATTATAATTTCAAATAATATTACAGTTCTCTTTTTTAGGCATTGAAGAAATGATTGAGTACTTAAATATGTGGTCTCAGTTCCTAAGTACCCACTTTAGGTGACTCACAACCACATGTAATAGCAGCTCCAGGGAATCTAATCTAATGCTCTCATCTGGCCTTGGCAGGCACCTACACTCACATATACATCATTAACCTCCACATACATAAATAAATCAATAAAATAAATCTTTCCAAAAATCAATTTTCATAGTTGCTACCTTGCGCCTATACTGGATGACTCATGGCTCATGATCACCTTTATCTCCAGTTCCAGGATATCCAACAAGTTTTTCTATCCTACTGAATGCATGTAAACACCTCCACATTCAGATACATATGTTCACATGATAAAAAACAGAATGTAATCTTGAAAAATATAAACAGAAAACCAAAGATGCGATATCACTGTATCCCATCTGCAAGTTAATGAACTGGGCTTATTGATGAACTCGTTGTGTTGGGATGTTGGCAAAAGACTCAAGACTCCTCGGTCAGAAATAAAAGAGTTTATGACTCAGGAAAAGAACAATAGTCAGAGCACAGCATAATGTCAGTTTCCTAAGCCCAGGTCCCACAGTCCGCTGTGGGGAGGCTGATGCCACACTTTGCCTTTCAGGGGCCACTGAGCCTGAGAATCTACCATGTAGCAGCAAATGGTAGATATTAGTAGCAAACAGAGAAAGATAATATTTAATTCTTCAAGGTTGCTTGTCATACAAGAGAAATAGCTCAGGCCAAAAGCTGTCAAAGTCTTGCATTCCTAGAATAGCTAGTAAGACATATCTGAGGTTGTCCAAGAGGTAAATGGGTGGAGCTAGAAAAGAACATATTGAATGAGATAACCCAGACCCAGAAAGACAAAAACATCTTAACTCCAAATCTGTAGACATGAGTACATAACCTGAAGTAACCACAGAAACCAGGAAAGTAAAAAAGGTTCTATTGTGGGGGAGGGTAGGATGAGCAATAGAGAGGGGAATGGCAGGGTACAAGTGATCTGAAGTAGGAGATGGGAAAATCAGGAGATATAATTGAGGAGGAAGGGATATAAATACAGCAAAAGGAAAATAAAATAACAATAAAGATATCTGAAAATATAAAGAATCATACTATTAACCATCTACCTACAAATACCTATAATACATGTCAGTGTTTAACATACATGTATAGTTCCAATATTTTATCATTTAGGCTGACAATGCTTCCCCCAAACCATACCAAAAACCCTAACATCAGGCATGAGAAGCCCTCTTTTGAATTTTTGGTCAGGGTTGTCCAAGAGATTCTCAATACATTATAGACTATTGATGCTGCCCTTGGTTGCCCTCCAGAGGTAAACAATAAGTCCCCATTGCTGAATATATCATGCACTTTGGACACAGGACTCAGAGGCCTGAGCTGGGCTGACCAGAATACCTCTCCCTGAGGACTAGATTTCATGGTACCAGAAGGAACCATACAAGCTTCCAAAAGAGGGAATCAACCAACAGTCTACTCAGATATGATACGTAGGAACCACACCAACCACCAGCACGGCCCTAAGGGTGCCATAATTGCAACAATACTTTCCAGTAATCAGCTCTCTAATTGGACTTAAGATCTCCTCAACAAGAGGGAAGTCATACCTGGTACTGGAAACCTAGTCAACTAGCCAGAGCTACTCAAATAATGGATCTTGTAGGAGAACCCACAAACACCACTTTATTAGGCCAACATGATCCTTAACTACCTTCTAAATATTGATCCATGTACCCACAGATAAGTATAGTTCTCATCTCTCATCTTTTTGCAACAGATGGAGGCCATTACAGAAAGCCACAACCAATCAAAATGCAAAGTCATAGAGTTCAGTCCTGACTAACACATCATAACTCCTGCACCTAAGCTGGATGAGGGGGCAAAAAGATTGTAAGATCTCCTCTCTCATGAGATCAGGGAGTTTGCTGTGAAATTGTATCTCCTGTAAATGTCAGAAGCTGTATCCATGAAATCTCAACAGTATGTCTTCCTAACTATGACTTGAACAAGGTCAACACCAATAAAACATGAGGAAGTGGATGAGGCCTCAACCCTAGATAAAGAACTGCAAAAAACTGAAGAATGCTGAGAGGTAGAGAAATAGTCTTCCCTAGGGAAGGACACTAATTGGTTATCCAATATCAAATGGTCATCCCTGAAAACAGTTACATACAAGTAATATTATACAGGCTGAACATATTATATTTATATGTGTATATGCATATAGTATATATATATATATATATATATACTACATATACTATGTAGTATATATACATTGTTATATATGTAAATAAATACTACACACACATATATGTGATATATATATATATATAAAACAATAATTAAAGAAAAGAAGGCCATGAATTTGAAAGACAGCAAAGTAGGGGAGGGGGGACATGGAAAAGTTGGAAGGAAGGGAAGGGGAGGGGAGAAATGATTCAGTTATATTATAATCTCAAAAAATTAGTTTTTTAAAAAACTGCAAATAACAGGAGATTGTGTAGTAAGAGCCAGAGGAACAAAGTTTTCTGTGAGATTGTATCTCCTACAAATATCAGAAGGGCTAAATGTATGAACATCATCAACAGGGCTGTCTAAATGAGACCTGAACAGAGAATTATGGGCAACTGAGCAATGCTGGGATAGAGAGACATGATTTTCCCAGGAAAGCTGTCAATCAGTTATCCAATGCCAATGGGAGGGGTTGGAGAGAAGAAAAGGGAGGAAAGAAATCATGCTATACTTTCAAAAATAAATTATTATGACTAAAAGGACACATATGAGGCTTGAAAAGGAGCCTGTGAAGGTATACCTCTGAATACTTTTGCTTTGTGAGAAAGGAGAACATTTTGTCATTTATATACACATGAGAGGATGGTGGTCAATTATCTCTCATCAGAAAAGCTTGGAGCAAAAGTGTTTACAAATGTTGGAGATTTTATGATTTTTTTTAAAAAATAGATTTTACTAGATGAACATCCATGCTCCATAAATTGGAAATAAAAAACATAAATATCACTCTTAGGTCAAATCAAGTCAAATGCAAACACATATGCTAAATCTTTTGAGGAAAAACAGACAGAACACTTCAGGGTTTCTTGTCAAGTGAGCAGTTAACAGTTTCAGTAGTGTGGGTACCACACAGCCCACCTTTGATAGGAGAACACTTCAGACAGACCTCATGCTTGGGTAGACTAGAACATCCCTGACTTCATTCTTTCAAAATATCCTGAAAATCGTTGCCAGACAACACTGACTTAGGATAAATCACAAATTCTTGGTAACTTTTATTTACTGGAGGGAATCAGGTACCCTTTATACAAAAATAATTAAAGAATGTTTGAAGCACAAATGAAGCCAGAAACCCAGAGAGCAATAAGCTAGAAATGATTTAGAAAGAGATTTGGTAAGAACAAAATTCCTCTCACCCTAGAGACTCGATGCCAGGAACCAGAGAAGACAACCTGGAATGATATATGTCTAAGGTACAGATCCCAGGGCAGCAGCATTGTTGGCCCTGAGTGGAAAGATGTATGAAGGCGTTCTGGTGGGGCCTCCATGTTAAAAGTCTAAGAAAACTTAATAACAACGTTTTTAGTACTGAGCGAGGTCTTATCTGCAATCATAAAGTCCATGATAGAGTGCTGATTTCACAACTGACTCTCAGATGGAAAGCAGTGTTTGTGCATCAGCTATGACAGCCTGCAGTTCTGATGGGGTTACGTTAGGGTCGCTGTTAATAAAGACAAGAAACTCCTTCTTCGATAATGAAAACCAGGATGAGTCTTATCTCAAGTTATGACTTGGAAGGTCCCAAATGGCTGAGGTCCCAGGCAGCAGTGGAATCTTGATTGTCATTTGTCAGCAGGGGTGTTGACAGCGGCTGGCTGGCTGTGTCACTGCCTATCAGATATAATTGCTGAGTTTTTTTTTCCTTCTTCTTTTTTATTTTTTTTTTACTTTATTTTTTATTTCTTCAAGTTACATCTCAATCGCAATCCCCTCCCTACTCCCCCTTCCAGTCCCATCCTCCCACCCTCTTCTACCTCAACCCACCCATCCTCTTTCTTTTTTAAATAATTTATTTTTTATTTCTTCAAGTTACATCTCAATCACAATCCCTTCCCTACTTCCCCCTCTATTCCCACCCTTCCCCCCCCC
>CAJQZJ010032076.1:5532275-5555966 GCA_907164525.1 Lophiomys imhausi | reverse complement strand
TTTTTTTTTTTTTTTAGTTTAGGTATTTCTTTTTCCCCCCAACAGCTCTCTCTTTCAGTCCAACAAATGGTTCTTTTTCTTATAACTATAAATACAATACAAAACAACAGAAATAAATAGGCCACAATTATAAGAGTTATATGGCTTAGCATACATTCCCAATGTCCAGTCCATATGTATTTGGCACCTGACTTTAACATTCTACTATCTAACCATCTCCATGAGTTTAAAGTTCTATATCTAACTCAGCTTTCATACTAACTTGCCTCACAATTTTAAAAATATCTTCTTAGATCCAGAACACCCTCTTGATTCCTAAACAACTCAAAATTTAACTATGAGACTCTAGTCCAGTGGGAGATGATTGAATTGGTGGTTAGCCTATCTCTTGACATGTAAAAACTCCTTGCTTCAACTGCAGACAGACTGCTGTCCAAAAAGGACAAATCTTGGAAGCAGGTAAGTCGACAGCCTAGCTCTGCCAAGACAGGGTAGGTAAGTCCTTTATAATTCCTGCTCTACAATCAATGTCTGTCAGAGAAACGGGGCCAAATGGCTGAAGATTGATGCTGTAATGTATGGAGAGAAAATGGGAACTGTCCAGGCAGCCACTAGTATGTCATTTCTTAGTTTTGGAAGCTTCAGGCCCTGCACTTCCTATATAATCAGATATATTTATCCCTCTCAGGTCTCTGAGGTGGTTGAAGAATATATAGCTAGAGTCTCATAGTTAAATAATTGCTGAGTTTTCTGGATGTGTTCCCCCTTCCTGAAACTAGAGGAAGCCAAGCCTGAAATGTGAGGCTCTTATTTTATTTACATGTGAAGGAACAGCTGCCATGCATCTGGAATTTAGGTAAGAAAAAAACTAACAATATTATTATTGGGGGGATAGTCACAATACAGGTTTATATTGAGAATTATGTGGGGTCACTGGGGAAAAATGATTGAGTCTCCCAATGGGTCTCTTTCTTTGTAGTGAGAAGTCTCTTTCCAGCCTTCCTCCTCCAAAACATAACTCAAGTGATTTCGAGCCTGACCTGGTCATTTGTCAAATAATTAATCTAAGTAGTCCCCCAAACTGTTGTGACAGTCTAAAACTAAAACACGTTTTATTTATTTATTTGTTTGTTTGTTTGTTTGTTTTCATTTTATTTTCTTTTGTACATGTGGCAAGGCAGGGAGGGGTACACAGTGTCATGCTTTACACATGGAGGTGACAGGACAGTTGGTGGGAGTAGATTCTTTTCCTTTCACCACGTGGGTCCTAGATATCAAACTTGGGTCTGCCAAGTGCCCTTATCCACCGAGGCATCTTGCTGTCCCTGAAACCCAATTTGATTCAGTGTATTTTTGGAAGCAATGGGAATATTCAGGAGTGATGTCAAGAGGGTTTTTAGAAAGCATTTGCTACAGAGACCGATGGTAATATCACAAAGCATCGCTGTGTGTAAACTCTTTGTATGTGGCCTTTTAGGAAAAGCCTCAGTGATTACATTTGTATATAAAACCACAGTGGAGGTGGGCAGAAGCCCTGTGTGTGAGAGCTAAGGGTGGCTCACACTGTGAAGACGGAGCTATGTAGACCCGAGGCTGATCTGTTTAAGAAATGGATAATAACAGGAGAGAGACCAGACAGCTACAGGCCATTTCTGGTGAGGCAATAAAGCCACGGTGAGGACTTCATTAAGGGTAGAGGTGGGGCTAGAAGGATTGTCATGATCTGAGACTGACATCATTTTTGTAACTTCCTAAAGTCATATAAGAATGGATCTTAGTGTGACTCTCACAGCAGCCCCGCGAGAGCGGCACATTTCTATGGTTCATTCTCATTTTCAAACAGACTCTCAGCCATTAAGGGAGTCACTTGCTCTTACAGCTCAAGACTGTCTGGTCACTCTTCCTGGGATGTGTCGCTGGCAATGAAAACACCTGTCATTAACAGGAATGACATCACAAAGACCCAAAAGCCAGCCTTCATCGAAGTTGCACTAAGGGGTAAGAAGGAAGATGGGCATAGATTTTATGAATGATGGGGAGCTTCTTCATCATTTTCAAACCTTCGTTTTGAAAACAAATTTCAAACCTGAAATAGTTTCATCGGCATGCCAGAATTCCCAGGTACTCTTAAAAGACTGACTTAGGAGAGGGCACGTGGGATGATTTGCTGGAACCACTCGAGAGCCATATGTCTGTGCCACACCCACTCCTTTACATCGTCCTTTGCTTCTTCATCTTCCACCGAGTCCCATATAGGAATAGGAATACTCTCTCACTTAACCACGATGGAGTTCTAAGTCCACGCCCCTTAGCACTATATTGATGAGCTGCAGTCCACCATGTGATTTTATATTGTTCCAATTATATCCTTTGCACTGTTTTCTCACCAGCACCGTACATGAGCTCTTGGATTTCCTCCATCTCCTTTATTCTAAATGTTCTTCAGCCTTTCATAACATAACAATATTTGAAGTAAGAAGTAAAACATTCACCAACTGGGTTTTTCTGTCTTTTTTTTTTCCCATGAGGAAAAATCATTGCTGTTGTGTTGTAGGGTTCCGAATCAGGGAATACCGATGCTCTCTCCCCCACTTCTCAGTGGTAATTCTGACCACAGCTCACTTCTCTGCTGTGTTCTTTCTCTGTATGATATAGCTGGTAAACACCTGTGCAGAGAGACTTTGAGATCATGTAAATGACCTGTGCCATACCCAGCAGCCGCCACGTCTGCTGATTCACTGCTATGAAAATCAGTTTATATTTTTGCATATTATTCTTGTATCCTGAAATCCTATGAAATTAATGAATTAATTTTTTAAGTATTAAAACAAACTTGAATTTTTTTTTTTTTTTGGTTTTTCGAGACAGGGTTTCTCTGTGTATCTCTGGCTGTCCTGGACTCACTTTGTAGACCAGGCTGGCCTCGAACTCACAGAAATCCGCCTGCCTCTGCCTCCCGAGTGCTGGGATTAAAGGCTTGCGCCACCAAAGCCCGGCCAAACTTGAATTTTTTAAGTTAAACTCCATTGTATTCAAATATGACCCTTATTGCTGGATTAGGTTTGCTAGAATTTTTTTTTGTTTTTGTTTTTTGAGTCAAGGTTTCTCTGTATATCCCTGGCTATCCTGGACTCACTTTGCAGACCAGGCTGACCTTGAACTCACAGAGATCCACCTGCCTCTACCTCCCAAGTGCTGGGATTAAAGGCATGCACCACCACACCCAGCTGGTTAATTTAATAAAAAAATTTTTTTTTGGTCTATGATTTTTAGATTTTTTTCTTTTTCCAATGTCTTTCTCTAGTCTTCGCATCAGAATAATACTGACCATATGAAGTAAGCCTGAGTGTGTTCACAAAGTCTTCCTTGGAAGAGCATTATTTTTTTATAGAATTTAAGTAAAAAAATTTCCTCAAATGACTGGTACAACCAACGCCTAAAGGCAAATTGTCCTAGAATTCTCATTCATTTCCTCTCCTTCTTCCTCTCCCTTCTCTCCCTCCTTCTCTTTCTCTCTCCCCATCCCTCTCTTTCCTGGTATTTTGAGAGTCTCATTATATTATTCAGGCTGGTCTTGAACTCTGTTTTTTGTTTTTTTTTTTTTTACTGCTTGATCTTTTATTGACTACCCACAGGCCACGTGACATAGGTAGTCTTACTTTCCTAATAATTTGGCTTGAAACTACTAGAACTTTTCCAGATCTAGCCTATATGCACTACCCTGTTCCTTTCCACAGAACTATTTTCAAGGTCCCTGCAGTATAATTACATACCACTGCATGACTCCATGTAAGCTCTGGGATCAGAGAACACAGGCTCCAGCCTTTCACCATGTTTGCAAGTGCTGCCATTCATGTGTACAGTACAATCTGTTAGCCTCTGAATCTATCTCCTGCACTGATAGTAATATACAATGTTACTAGTTAAGGCAAGCTAGGTCCAAGGCCCTCAAGGACTACATAAGGAGACAATCAAACAAAACAAAAAACCCAAGAAGACTAAGGGTACTGTGCTTGCCTTATATGTATAAGACCATGGAATTAATATCTAGCACAAAACAAAACTACCCACCAGTAACAAACCATACAATAGAACACTTCACCACTATTTGGGAGGTGCAGACAAGAGGACCATTTAGTCATCCTTCAAAGTGTCTGTTGCTTTCTTTTTAAATTTAAAGTATATGTTTTTCTCTCCAACAGCTCCCCCTTTTAGTCCAATAAAAGTCTGTTTTTCTTATGACCATATATACAATATAAAACAATAAGAAAAAGGATAAAAATTATAAGGTATAACATACATTCCCAATGTCCAGTCCATATATATTTGGCAACTGATATTAACATTCTATTATCTATCTATTTCCATAAATTTAAAGTTCTATACCTAACTTAATTTCCATCCTAGCTTGCATTACCAACTTAAAAACATCTTCTTAGACCTAGAACATCCTTTTTAATTCCTAAACAACTTAAAATTTAACTGTGAGACTCTAGCTATCTAGTCTTCAACCACATCAGAGACCTGAGAAAGATAAATATATCTGAATAAGCAGGAAGTGCAGAGCCATCAGCTTCCAAAACTAAGAAATGACAGACAACTGGCTGCTTGTACAGTCCCCAATTTCTCTCTATAACATTGGAGTTTCTACCTTCAGCCTCTTGGCCCAGTATCTCTGATGGACATTAATTGTAAGGCAGGAATTATGAAGGACTTGCCCACCCTGTCTTGGCAGAGATAGGCTGTCAACTTACCTGCTTTCAAGTTTTGTCCTTTTGGACAGCATTCTGTCTACAGTTGAAGCAAGGACTTTCCCTTTCCCAGTGACAAGCTTGCCACTAATACAGCCACCTCCAAATAGAGATTCTTCAATACTCAGCATCTACTTGCAGTAGAATGGAGGGTGTTGTCAGGAGCTGACATGTCTCAATATCAAAAAATCTTAAGTTAAGAAAACATCTTTGCTATTACAAATAAGGCTCTTATGAACATTGATGTGGCTATGTCCTTGTGGTTTGGTGATGAATCATTTGGGTGGATACCCAAAAGTGGTATGGCTGGGTCTCGAGGTAGGGCTATTCCAAGTTTTCTAAGATATCACCAGACTGATTTCCATAGTGGTTGTACAAGTTTGCACTCCCACCAGCAATGGAGGAGTGTTCCCCTTTCTCCACACCCTCACCAGCATGTGCTGTCATTTGAGTTTTTGATCTTAGCCATTCTGACAGGTGTGAGATGGAATCTCAGAGTTGTCTTGAGTTGTAACCCGGACTCAGAAAGATGCACATGGCATCTACTCACTTATAATTGGATTTTAGCCATATACTACAGGATAACTATCCTACAACCAACACAACAAAAGGATCAGGAACATAGACTTTGTTACCTATTAATGGGACAATTTGCCCTAGGGGTGCTATCATGTAAGCCCTCAGTGCAAGAGGATGCTCTTATCCCTCTTATGACTGTTGAACTGAGAGGGGCTGATATATAGAGACACTCCACATTGGAGGAACGGGATGGGTGGGAAAGGGAGGACAAGGTGGGAGGATGGAACTGGGAGGGGTGGAAGGAGGGCACTGTGATGGAGATGTAACTTGAAGTAATAAACAAACAAACAAACAAACAAAACAAAACAAAAAACCTTAAGAAAAAAAAAGAAAACATCTTTGAATGTCATATTCTACAGATCTCTTGAGGTTTTTGAAGACCACCTGTCTATCTTGGTATATTTGGATAAGCAAATGTTGCTTGTCTCTTAGCAATTTGATTTCTGATTAACTTAGAAAACATCTGTGATACACTATGCTAGTACCTAACAAAATGACAAGTTTGAATGACTATTAGTTTGCATTTCTTAATTATCCTAAACAGTTTGTGACAGTTGCTATCAACTGCATTTTTAAGCATTATATAGGAACAAGACCTTAAAAAGAATTAGCCTTAATTTTGTATCAATATACAAAGATCAATACCAATATAGTCAAATATTCAGTATCTTAACTCCCAGCCTCCAGTGGTGTTACAGGTGTGCACCATCACACCCAACTCTCCTTTGTTTTATTGGTGATATGTTGTCTTTTTCCTTGATTCTTTTATCTGGCTGGATAGACAGTTTTCAATGTTATGGATGTTTTCAATGAAACAGCTTTTGATTTCATTCATTTTTCTCTCCTTTTCCGATACCAACCATACTGATTCTTGTGATTGTGTATCTGTGCTTTTCTTCTTTCTGGTCACTGTTTGCATACTTACTCTTTTCTACCTTTTTAATATTGATGCTTAAATCAATAATCTAAGCTCTTTTTTTCCTTATAATCACATTGAAACTATCCATTTCTTTTTATACATTTTTATACATATCTAACAATAGTTTTCACTTTGTTCATCTTTTTCATTTGTTATTTTCTCTTTAACCTGTGAGTTCTTTCTTGAATTGTGTATTGTTTTTAAGTGTATTACTTAATTTCCAAATACATGTGGATTTTCCTAGATATTGGTATTTCATGATCTCTAGATTTCTTTTTCTTGCTTATTTTATTTGTTTTTCCCTTTTAAAAAAGTTTGTTTAACTTTTTTTTATTCTTTGTGAGTTTCAAAACATGTACCCTAGTCCTTCTCATAAGTTTCAAAACATGTACCCTAGTCCTTCTCATATCCCTGTTCCCCTCATATCTGCCTTTTGCCCTTACACCCACCACCAAATAAAAAACATGGAAACAAACAAACAAAAAACAAATTATAGAACATATCTCATCTTGGAAGCTGTAGTATGTCACAGTATTCCCACAGTATATCCCTCTGTCTACACATATTCACTTCCAAATATTCATTGCAATGAGTCTCTGGTCCGGTTCAAGATCTCTGGCTTCTGTGACGCCATCAATATTGGATCCTCACCAGGCCTCCTCACCATTATCCTGTTGTTGCCATGTGTCATGTAGATCCTGCAGATTGGAACCAGCTGGACTGGTCCTTTCACAGATTCCCAACCATTCACAGATGGTATATGGTTTTGAGGTGGGCCAACTCAGAGCCCTGGATCTGGGCCTGGGTGGTAGTCGAGCTGATCAGTGTGCTGGCTCTTCCTTATCTGCATCACTCGGGCAAGTTTTCCAGCACTGCTCCAGCTAGACCACCTAATGCCACCATTGGCAAGATGCAGCATCAGCTGTCCTACTCTCATGACATCAGGACCGGCTGATCTACACCCACACTTCCAGAGCCAGTCCCACTGAACTGTCCAGCCAAGGCATGGAACCACTCTCCCAAGTGCTGTAGCCAGAGAGGGGCAGGGACAACTCTCCTGCTGATCTCTAGTTTTCTAAGGACAAGGTTCACATAATAGTGCATTTGAAATTGTTGTCCTTTTTGTAGTCATCAAGTCAGTCCATCCTGATTGCTCTTCTATGAGCACATGAGTCGAGTGCTTTGCATTGTTCTTAATATTCAGAATACTCTCTAAATGTCAGGTAGATTATACCTTAGAGGATCTTATTCTACTTTCTCTGTAAGCCATTGAGGAAAAAAGAGTTGGAAATACAACTCTAGCTGTATTTATATGCCTTTAACACTCTGATTTATAGAAGTTGGATGCCATTGAGTGTTGTCAGGTTTTTCTTCAGAAGCAAAAGTAAGCATTCCAGTTTCTAGAGACCACTTTCTCAACTTTTTTCCTTTTAAGGGAATACATATCCTTCCCTTAATCACAACTGGAGCATGGATCTGGGTGTTTATTATAGTAACTGTTTCCATAATGCCTGTTTCCTGCTTCACATGTGCATAAAGCATCTACATTCTACCGAAATATTTAAGGATGAAACGTATGATGTCTGGAATTAGTTTCAAAATGTACATCCAATACACACACACACACACACACACACCACAATTGTACGTGACAGTAGAAATAACTTAAGTTTTGACAAAATCTTAATAAAATGTAAATCTTGTTATTTGAAGTTTTTAAATTAATCTACTTCATTTATGATTGAAATATTTTATAATAAAAGAAATCATTTATATTTGAAAAGGTCATGAAAATGCAAGCATATCATGAGCTGTGAAGAAACAAATCACATTGATAGACACGTTGACCTCTGTTAGTTATCTAATGTGCACAATGAAGCATTTTGGAGCAGCATGAAAGGATACATTATAGTTGCAGCAACAACAGTAGAAGGTGGAGGTGGCTGAGTAGTACAACCTTGAAATCCTTGTAGATGGAATCTTGCTGCATCTAACTAACAACTCTTAGACTACTTTGGGCATAGTTTTCTGTTCTCCTTCAAACTACCCAGCACTAGTAAGCACATGCCTTCCACTTTAAAAGGTTCTCTCAAAGAGAAAAGGGACTCACCACATACAGTTAGGTAGCACTAAAGAAAATGTGTCAATAAGATATTGTTTGAACTTATTTAATCATATAAGAGGAGTTAATATGATGCCTTAGTTGAGTGGAAATTGTCACAGCCTCTGTGGAAAGCAATCTTTTGAGATGCTCCAAAAGAGAAATGTGTGTATCCTTGGATCTCAATCTAGGAAATTAACCTTTGCATATGTTCATAAATAGCCAAAATAATGAATTTCTAAAACATTACCATTAAATCACTGTTTGTAGTAGGGAAATGCTGAAAAACCACAAAACTGTCTCTCTTTAGTCTATGGGAAACTGGGAATATTACAGTTGAAATTACAAAAATAGCTTTAATTGAAAAGAATTTTTAGGGGTATATCTTGGACCATGTATAATTTAGTTTAAAAATATTTATTTATACAATTTTGTTTCTTCAGCCATAAAGAATAATGAATTATTTGTGAGCAGGAAAATGGATAGGACTAGAGATCATCATGTGAAGTAGTATGAACTAGAATCAGAAAAAAAATGTATTTATCTCATAGGCAGAATCTAGATTTAGTAAAAATATATATAAGACATGAAAGTAGAAGGCAGACAACTATGTGGTGGGAAGGAGGAGTCTAAAGAAAACACAAAAATGAAGGTTTTTTAAAAAATACTTTAAAATGCTTTCTAATATGCAGAATCTTAATACATATGACAATAGCATATGTAGTGTTTGAATCCTGTAGCCTTTCAGACCCTATATTGGAAGGAGGTAATAAACATTTTCTTTCATTGTTCTTGCATCTTCATAGTGGTGGTGGCAGTGGTGATGGTGGTGGGTTTTGAGAAGGGGTCCTGCTTTGCAGACAAAGTTGGCCTTGATCAGGCATGCAGGCATGCAGCATCATGCTTAGACACCTCTTTTTGTGTGTGTAAACCAAACCAGACCCTCTGGGAAAACATTTTGTTCTATGTGGGAGAAGCTACAGAATGGTTCCCAGATAAGGTGGTGACTCTCCCAAATAAACTCAGTTCATCGACTTCATGACACTTTATTATGGTTTATGCAGGCCCACTAATCATATATGAAGAGAGAGTGTACTTAAATGAACCCTTCAGAGAAAGAATGCTTCACAAAGAATTTATTGATGCAGCAATCTGGTGTGTGTCCACTTATAGTCCCCTGGCTTGCCTGGGCTGTGTGATCTCTGCCAATCTTTGAAAAGAGTGGAGTTAAAATCTATTCCTGGTAGTTTGAAATCAATCAATTATTTCTTCCCTGAAGTAACTTGCTGAAGACATGTATTCAGGTCAGTCTGTAAATAGAACAGTAGACCTGAAGCAAAGTACACAACCTCTTTCAAACCAAGCAGTTTTATAGTGTCCTTACTTAGCAGCAAAAATAACATGACAGGTAAGCATTCTTGTGTGGCAAGGATGCAATACACCAAAACACTTTATTCAATGCCTCATGTGAAACCAACCAAACAAACAAACAAATATAAAAGCTTTCCTCATGACTCACAGATGTAGTGTCCCATAGCCTGCATACATACATACATACACACATAAATACATACATACATACTTACATGCATACACACATACATGAGATTTCAGGACTGTAGGCACAAAGTCAGGATGTGGGAAGGGTAAAAATCTTCTTCCATGGATTCAAAGAATGTGGAGCACAAGGAGTATTTGCTCAGCAATACTTCAATATCATATATTCTGGTAACTCCCTTTCAATGTGCTAGGTCAGGAAACTGGCAAACCTTCTCATTTTTCCTGTCCTTACCTATAACTGTAGATGGGTTTAAACATTCTGTTCACACTAGGCTAAAAGTCTCAATAGGTTTTCTTCTTTCAATTTCCATCAGGGTTTCTCAGGGTAGGCATCACTGGCATTTCAGGTAGATATCCCTTGTTTCAGGGCAGCGGTGCTCTTCTATGTCCCACAGGCTGTTGAGCCTCACCCTTAACTTACACTTACTAGATGCTAGCGCAATGCTACCCCTAGTTGTGATGGCTCAGGCTACCCCTAGTTGTGATGGCTCAGTGTCATCAGATATTAACGAGTATGGGAGCAACATTACTGCTGGCTCAGAGTCATTCTTTTAGAGAGATTTCTGTAGGTTTTATCTTCTGAACATAAAGAGAAAAATGAAGGTATAGCTGGTGAATGGTAGCCTGCCACTTCTGTTCATCATGTATTTGACCAAGGATTAGAGCTTGCAAGCTGGTAGACAGGAGGGTAAATTTATCAGTAGGAGCCACACTTTGACTTATTGGGTGATTTTGTCTCAAATTATGCTTGAAGGCATGCAAGGGAGGCCTGTCTTCTTCAATCTGGGCTTTTATAGAGCAGGAAAATCAAGAGAGGAAGGATTGACCTTTTTTCCTCTGGGCTCCTAACAGCTAGAACTTTCTGGACCATATATAACTGACCCTTGCTAACTATTGTTTATAGACATGGTGTCATTTCTCTTAGTAGTGACTAGTGTCACCAAGTTAGAGTGCTTATATAAGATGGTCCTCTTATAAATTTCCCTGGGCTCCTTGATAATTTCCCAATCCTAAATAGTTAGCCCTAAGCATATGCACATGTGGGTGACACTAATTGGACTCAGTATATTGTGTATACACACACACACACACACACACACACACACACACACACACACACACAAAATTCCCTCCTTGTCCAATTCTGGGCAACTATCTGATGGCACTGTGATAGGTCTTTTGTTGGGGAAGGTCTAATAAATTGTTCTGATAGCCTGACTTCAAAGCTGAGATCTGTTTACCGCCCCTTCTGAGGGATTCTCTTGATTGGTTAATAAAAGTCGCAGATGGCCAATTAGCTGGGCAGAAAGAGTATAGGAAGGCAGAACTTCCTGAGATTAAAACAGGAACCCTGCATTTTACACAGAGGAATTGTTCTTTCTGCCAGGAGACACAGAAGCAGATAGACATGTTTGAGAACTCTGGAAGATGATAACAGAGACATGGTGGTTTGGGATTAGGTAGTCAGGGTTAACTTAGAGTAGTTAATTGAGAGTCTGTCCAGCTAAGGGTTAAGCATTGAAACACTGAAAAGTCTTGGTGTATTTAATTATTGAGGAAAGGACTGGTGGCGGCTTATAGGCCACCAGTTCAAGCAATCCAGGATCCATTGGCCTTCCAGAGAATCTCCCATCAAGCCTCCAGCAATTCTACCGGCCTAACATAACAACTTATATTAGTTAACAGAGTTTAGGTTACAGGTGGTGTAGGCCACCTTTGGTCCAGGGCTTTTTCCCCAGAAAAAATCAGGCCACTAGTTAAGGTGGGCTAGACCTGCTGGCTGATATCCTGCCAGGCAGCCGGCTGCTCCACTGGCCTAATCTTACAGTTTATGCTTATTAATAAATACAATTGATAATTAAATTGCAGTTTCAGTCTTTCATGGAGGGCTTCCCAATATTCTGCTCAGAAAGCAACTTCACAGTGTCTCTCTACTGGGGAGAAGTGTGGTTTTTTCAAATTTCTTTTTAATGTCACCTTTGGAGTATTACATTTAAGATAAAAATAATTTTCATACAACTGCTATTTTCACTTTGATTTGATTGTGGGGTTTTTGTTTGTTTGCTGTGTAGGCATTTTGGAATACTTTTGATCATTGTTTACATGCTTCGACTTTTATTCAACACTGAATTATCAGCTTATTTTCCCATTACAGTTGATAAGCACCCCTGAAGATGCATAAGAGAATGTCTGTAATCTGCCTAGCTCATCCTCCACAGTGGAACCTTTAAGTAGGTTTCATTCATTTTAGTCTACTATAAAGCATTTTTGTTTCTTGCTATTATAATTAGTAACACTTTTATAGTGTAGATAAATTTTCTTGGGACTGTAGCCTTTGGTAGTTCCATTTATATCAGTCCCTGAGACCTGAGCTAGTGTCAGAGGGCATGGGCTTATGATTCTTTCTCTGTTGCACCCAGCAGAGTTGCTGTCAAAACACAGGTTCTCTCTGTGAGCTGTGGTGATTCCATCCACCCATGTTTAGGTATGGTATTTCATTGAAAATATGATGTATGTCAAAAGGTTTTTAAAAATTGTCCACTATCTCAGTTTTTTTTTTCCCTAAAGCCAGAATATCGTTCAAATTTGAGTTTCATTTTTCTCTACTGGTGTGAAATTAAAGGAGGATTTTCTTAGCTTATCAAGAGTGTAATCTTGGGACATTGGTTTGTATCATCTCTCCACCGTCAGGAGGATACCTGCTGTGACAGGAGCAGTCAGAGCCATTCATAGGTGGCCATTCCAGCCCCTCTAGTCCTGATCATGATAGGATTATTTCTTCTGCCTTAAAGATAAGGTGGGAGACAGCTTGCTTTGGCCAATGACTGCAAGTGAAAAGTGTCTCTTTTTTTTTTTTTTTTTAAACATTTATTTATTTATTTATTATGTATACAGTATTTGCTCTACATATATGCCCGGGCAGATCTCAATGTAGATGGCTGTGAGCCACCATGTGGTTGCTGGGAATTGAACTCAGGACCTTGGGAAGAACAGCCAGTGCTCTTAACCTCTGAGCCATCTCTCCAGCCCCGAAAAGTGTCTCTTTTTGTAGAAGATTCCATAAAGCAATTGCAGGAGTCACCAAACTCCTTTGTCCTCATCCACACTCGCCCTTTCTAGTCTGGGTCCTTGGAAAGCTCTGAGTACAACACAAGCAAAATCCACAGTGGCCCATGGTAGGTATACAGAGAAAGTGAGAGGTGGATGCTGTAAGCCGCCAAATCAGAGATGCTATGTGACCAGGCCTGACCGCCAGCACCAGGACTGCATCTTCCTGAGAGACTGTTCCCCAGAACCCAAGTACAGGGCCATTTTAACATCCAGAGCCCTGCAGTGCCTCTCTGAGTAGGTGCTTTTTCCAACAAGGAAAGAGTTGTGTGGTATTTATATAGAATCCATTCGATTCTGAGCAACAAAGTGGGTGACAACACTATGCCATCTGCCAGCTCAAATTATTTTTGTCATCATAGATTAAGAATTCTGTTTTAATATTCAGCAGGGAAATGACTTAATGCTGGTTGGCTTCGGGCAACTTTTAAAAAATTGCTTCTCTTTTGCAACAGACCCATAAAAACTAATAAAAAAATCTCACATTTATTGATCATTCATTATATGTCAGGGTCTGTGCCAAGAGTCTTACTGGCATAATCCCCAGTATTTCTCGTCAAATGATGATGAAGTCAGTAGTAAGCCATCCCTGGTTTGAGATAAAGAAACCAAGAGTCAGTTGCTTCATTCTGCTGCTGTGAAAACTGCCAGGGAACTCAGAGGAAGAAAGAGTTTATTTGGCTTATAATCCATCACTGAGCCAAGTAAGGGCAGGAGCTCAAGCAGAAACCAGAGAGAAATGCCCTTGCTGGCTCATTCTTGGCTTCATATTTAAGGTGGTTGTTTGAATGAGAGTCCACCATAGCCTTGGAAATTTGAATACTTGCTCATACTTCTTCCAGAAACACTATGAGGCTTCAACACCTCCTGCTATTCCCACTTTGCTGTCTCTGTATCCTGCATGTGGTTTGAGATGTGAGACCTCAGCTCCCATTTGAGCCACCATGCTTTCCTGTTGTGGTGTGCCCCACCATGATGATGATGCATTTCTAGTCCTCTGGAACTGTAAGCCCCAAATAAATTCATCCTTATACAAGTTGCCTGGGTCATGATGTTTTATCACAGTGATGGAAAAGTAATTAATACACGTAGACAGCTTTCTTGTGTAGCCCAGGACCATCTGCCAAGGGAATCAATGCTACCCACGGTAGGCTGGCCCTTTCTATGCCAATTAACAATCAAGCCAATGTCTCTTGGACATTTCCACAGGCCAATCAGACCTAGACAGTCCTTCAGTTTAGACTCATTTCTTAGGTAAATCTGTCTCAAGTTGACAGTTAACGCTGGTGAGGACAGACAATCTGGTACTTCTCAGGCTTTCTTTGTCTAGGAGTCTATGTTGGTCTATTCTGGATTCTGCTGGGCTGGTATTCTTTACTGATGCTGTCTTTTTCTCTTGCCTGCCTTTGCCATAAGTGGAATCAAAATTTTCATCTGATGTAGGATTTTGTCAAACCCACTACCACCTAGCAAATATCAGTCAGATACTAGAGACAAATATCAGTGAAATTTACCTTTACCCTTGAGAAGCACCAGTAGAGCAGTGCTGGTCCACAAATACAATGTGAGCCACAAGTGCAAGGCACACTGTGGCTTGTTCATATGCACATGTATATATTAAGTGTCAAAAGGGAAGGGGGAATTAACTTTAATACTATACTTTCATTAACACAGTACATCTAAAATGTTATCATCACTTAAACATGAAAGCAGCATAGGAAATGAAAGTATTTTACATTTGTACTGTGTTTGTGAAATCTGAATCATTTCATTTTTACGCATATCAGCATATGAAGATCTTGACCAGCCACAGGCTTCCTCACCATTGTCATAGGTGTTGGGTATCTACTGCGTTGCTCAGAACATGTCTGATGGGAAAGAGTGAGACATAGACTAGTTGCTTCAAGATTAGAAGAACGGTGAGAAAGACTATGCCTAGAGCACTCTGGAAGTCCAGCAAAGGGGCACTAAACCCAAGCTGAAGCTCCAACGATGCTTGCAGGGAAGATGGCTGTGCTGAGCATCTTCTCAGATGGGGTGATATCTATAGGAATGGGAACTGGCTACGAAGGGCACTGTAGGAAAAAATCATAGTAGGTGAGTTTTTCTTGTGTGTTCCTCTGCAGGTTCACAATGCCCTCTTGTGTGCTCTGGTCAAGGAAAATGGCATCAGTCTTTCAAGTAGGCATTTGTAGGCAAGTTGGCTCTTGCTTTTCTACTCTCGCCATCCCTTCTAGGAGAAGTCTGAGGGTTGTTAAAAATCTGTATCTTCTATCCAACCACACACACCAAAAAAGGCAACTGAAGTTGCTGGGTAAGGTTTCTGGGAAGTTTCCATAACAGGGACTAACTTTGACAGGAAGTAGTAGTTATGGGTTGCCCCTTCCTTCCAGTTTCTCCATGCTTGGGAGATGGACAAGGGGGCGAGAGCTGCAGCAGATATTCTGTGACTGACTGTACCACATACTGTGGATGCAAACTGCACTAGGGACATCTGAGGACAAAGACTCACAGCATCTGTGTCTATGGAACTGTGGTCCTAGCCCCGAGCACTTTAAAGGAGACCTATTACATATGAAAGAAAACTAGTTATTAACCCATCTCAGCCACTGCTATTTGTATGTTATTATATATTGTTATATACACACAATCCTAATCCTGGCTGCTGACACAGATAACTGCCATCTTTTACAGTAGATGCTACTAAGAATCTGGAGAAAAATTAAACCACCAGGTAAGATTGTAAAGCAGTGGTTCCCAACCCTTTCACAGGGGTCGCTCAAAACCATTGGAAAACACAGATATTTCACATTATGATTTATAACTGTAGCAAAATTACAGTTCTGAAGTAGCAATGAAACTAATTTTATGGCTGGGGGTTAGCACACCATGAGGAACTGTATTAAAGGGTTGAAGCATTAGGAAGGGTGAGATTTTCTCTATTTAGAGTTTATTTTGTATCAGGATGACCTTGAGCTCTGAGATCTGCCTGTTTCTGTCTCTAGCATGTTGGGATTAAGGGTGTACTCTTCTTGAATGATGGGATTAAGGGTGTGCACCCTCACCACCCTGCTCCGTGTAACTCTAGAATTTATAAGACAACTAACTCTATAGTGCTCCTCCCGTCTCTGCTGAAGTTAAAGGCATGGGATAACACCACACTTTTCATGTACTTTACCTTAGCTCTAAGTTTTTTCGACTCTTGGAGGTTTATAAAACCAGGTTGAACGGCTATAACCTTTATTTTATTTACAGTGCTTTAAAATTGTTACCTGCTTTTTTTAATTAATAAATTTATTTGTTTGTTGCTTCAGGTTACATCTCTATCATATTGTCCTCTTTCCCCGCTTCCCAGCCCCACCCTCCCATCCTATACTCCCTGACCCTTCCGTCTTGATCCTCTGGGGCGGAGTGTCCCTACATAACAGTCCCTCGCCACAATTCAGGAATCATATGAGGGCCAAGAGCCTCTTCATACACCGGGGGCCTCCGAGGCAGTACTGCCAGTGAAAGGTGTCTCCTTGCTACGAGGGGAAAACTAAAAAAAGACCAACAAACACAAAGACAAAGAACAACAAAAAAGAAAAAAAAGTCTATCTCCATGTTCCTTTTAGTGTGTTGGTTGTAGTGCAGATATCCTGTACTATATAGCTAAAATCCTACTATAATTGAATAGATGCCATGTGCATCCTTCTGAGTCTGGGTTAGCTCACTCAGGATGAGCTTCTCTAGTTCCATCCATTTGGTTGCAAATTGCATAATTTCATTGTTTCTGAGAGCTGAGTAATATTCCATTGTATAGATGTACCACAGTTTTTTAATCCATTCTTCAGTTGACAGATCTCTGGGTTGTTTCCAATTTCTAGCTATTACAAATAAGGCTGCTATGAACATAGATGAGGAGATTTCCCTATGACTCTGTGAGGAGTCCTTTGGGTGTATACCCAGAAGTGGTATGGCTGGGTCCTGAGGCAAAGTTATTCCAAGATTTCTAAGATATCACCAGACTGACCTCCATAGTGGTTGCACAAGCCTGCATTCCCACCAGCAATGGAGTAGGGTTTCCCTTTCTCCACACCCTCTCCAGCATGTGCTGTCATTTGAGCTCTTTATCTTAGCCATTCTGACAGGTATGAGATGGAATCTCAGAGTCATCTTGAGTTGCATTTCTCTGATGATTAAAGATGTTGAGCATTTCTTCAGGTGTCTCTCAGCCATTAGGGATTCCTCCTTTGTGAATTCTCTATTTAGCTCTGTCCCCCATTTTTTGATTGGATTATTTGATTTCTTGGCATTTAATTTCTTGAGTTCTTTGTAGATTTTGGATATTAGCCCTCTGTCAGATGTGGGGTTGGTGAAGATTTTCTCCCAGTCTGTTGGTTGCCGTTTTGTTCAAATGACAGTGTCCTTTGCCTTACAGAAGCTTTTCAGTTTCATGAGGTCCCATTTATTGATTGTTGATCTCAGGTCCTGAGCTGTTGGTGTTCTGTTCAAGAATTTGTCACCTGTGCCAATGAGTTCGAGGGTTTCTCCTACTTTTTCTTCTAGTAGATTTAGTGTGACCAGCCTTATGTTAAGTTCTTTGATCCACTTAGATTTAAGTTTTGTACAAGGTGATAAGTATGGGTCTAATTTCATTCTTTTGCAAGTGGACATCCAGTTGGACCAGCACCATTTGTTGAAGATGCTGTCCTTCTTCCATTGTGCCATTTTGGCTTCTTTGTCAAAAATTAGTTGGCCATAGGTGTGTGGGTCCATTTTTGGGTCTTCAATTCGATTCATTGATCTACTGGTCTGTTTCTACACTAATACCATGCTGTTTTTACAACTATTGCTCTGTAGTACAGCTTGAAATCTGGGATGGTGATACCTCCAGATGTTTTTTTATTGTACAGGATTGATTTAGCCATTCTGGGCTTTTTGTTGTTCCATATGAAATTGAGGCTAGCTCTTTCCAAGTGTATAAAACATTGTGTTGGTATTTTGATAGGAATTGCATTGAATCTATATATTGCTTTTGGTAGGATGGCCATTTTTATTATGTTGATCCTACCTATCCATGAGCATGGGAGATCTTTCCATCTTCTAAAGGCCTCTTCCATTTCTTTCTTCAGGGGCTTGAAATTCTTGTTGTATAGGTCCTTTACTTGTTTGGTTAGAGTTACCCCCAAGTATTTTATATTGTTAGTGGCTATTGTGAAGGGGGTTGTTTCCCTTATTTCTTCCTCGGTACATTTGTTTGTTGTATATAGAAGGGCTTCTGATTTTTTTGAGTTAATTTTGTATCCAGCCACCTTGCTGAAGGTGTTTATCAGCTGTAAGAGTTCTCTGGTGGAATTTTTGGGGTCCCTTATAGTCTTAAATTAAGATTTTTTTATATCGAGACATATCAGCTCCTGACAGCACCCCCTATTCTACTCCAAGTAGAAGATGAGCATCGAAGAATCTCCAGTGTTAGATGGTTGAATTAGTGGCAAGCCTATCTCTTGGCATGAAAAAAACCCTTGCTTCAACTGTAGACAGACTTCTGTCCAAAAAGGACAAAACTTGGTAGCAGGGAAGTTGACAGCCTAGCTCTGCCAAGACAGGGTAGGTAAGTCCTTCATAATCCCTGCTTTACAATAAATGTTTGTCAGAGAAACAGGACCAAAAGGCTGAAGACTGATGCTGGAATGTATGGAGAGAAAATGGGAACTGTCCAGGTAGTCACTGGTTTGTCATTTCTTAGTATTGGAAGCTGCAGACCCTGCACTTCCTACATAACCAGATATATTTATCCCTCTCAGGTCTCTGAGGTGGTTGAAGAATAGATAGCTAGAGTCTCATAGTTAAATTTTGAGTTGTTTAGGAATCAAGAGGGTGTTCTGGATCTAAGAAGATGTTTTTAATAGTGATGCAAGTTAGTATGAAAGCTGAGTCAGATATAGAACTTTAAACTCATGGAGATGGTTAGATGGTAGAATGTTAAAGTCAGGGGTCAAATATGTATGAACTGGACATTGGGAATGTATGCTGGACCATTTAACTCTCATAAATGTGGCGTATTTATTTCTGTTTTGTATAGTATTTACTGTTATAAGAGAAGGAACCATTTGTTGGACTGAAAGGGGAAGCTGTTGGGGGGAAGAGGGTGGAAGAGTGGGATAGGAAGGGGAAGTAGGGAAGGGATTGTGACTGAGATGTAACTTGAAGAAATAAAAAAATAAAGTATATAAAAAAAGAAAAAAAAAGGATGGGCGAGAATCACTCGTGTAGAGATAAACAAAGGTGAGAACTCATGACCCTCGCCCACCACAGCAGTTGCTCTGCTTGTGCTGCCCCCTTTCCTGTTGTTCCACACTCACAAGGAAGCAGTCATGCTTGACAGTGGCTGTAATTACTGGCATTCTGTGCGGGACATCTCATGAGAAGTGGAGTGTGATGACCATTCTATTCCACTTTCTACTAGGACAGAGTCTCTTTGCCTTGGTAATTTGTCAAGAGGCCCAAAAGCTATAGCAGAAAGAGAGGACATGTTTCTTTTTCTCTCTTTAGCCCCATCCCAGAGCTGGTGTTTCACCCTCAGGGACCTCTGGTTTTTCATGACTGGGCATGGGGAAACTCAGCCAAGCCCTTCTCATCTGTAGATCCTGGGCTGCACAGGCACCTCCCTTCTCCTCCCTGCTGTTTGCCTCCTGGCTATGGCACCCCTCATTTAGCATCTCTAGCAGAGGTGCTGATCCTCAAATCTCTCCAGTGTGCAACTTGTCATCTGCCCTACAGAGGGGGCTCACTGGGAAGGGAGGTTGCTGACTCAAGGCTAAGTTTGATTTTCCTAGCAGCTGCAGAGTCTAGTCAACCACAAGGTCTGTTCTGCTTGCAAGTTGGCCAAATCAATCAGTGGCTTACTGAGCATCCTCGCTAACCTTCAGAACTGTGATTAGTACTACTACCCTTGTTCACAGTGGTGGACTGAGCCAAGTCAAATGCCCAGGCTGCTTGCCTCACTGCTTCCAGGTGTAGCCAGCCTGCAGGCTTGGCAGTTGGACTGGGCATGCTTCTGACTAAGCTGAAAGTGAGCCCAGGGTGTCTCTGTGAGTCCTCATGGCTGGGCATAGAAACAGAGCTGTCGCTGAGTATGTCTGTCTCTAAGGCAGCACTGGGCACACCTTAGAGGTAACATTTATATAATAAGTACCTTAGGCTCTATGGACCTTGCTTCTCTGTTATACTTTCTGGGCTCTTCCATGGCAGGGTGATGGGGTCATAGACATTAGTAAATAGAAGGGTAGACTGTGTTCACATGCAGCATTCCTTAGAGACACTGACATCTGAATTTCATATGGTTTTAATCTGCCACAAAATATTTTTGTTTTGATTTTTCTAACCACATAAAATGTAGAAACTATTCTTAGCTCAGAGGCTGTGCAGACACAGGCACAGGAGCTGGATTTGGTCCAAAGGCCCTTGTTCACCAACACCCTCCCCCCCACCCCCTCCCAGAAGCATGATCATGTGGTGATTACCAGCTCAGTGTTTGTTCTGCATTGTATGTGTGTAAACCCCGGGGCTGTTGCTAATTGGCTGTGTAACTTATCAGCATCCCCTCCATCTTGCTAAGCTTCAGTCTCCTGATTTGCATGTACAACACGGGATGATCTTCGATAATCGAGATAACAGATGTGAAGTAGACCGCCCAACATGTTCTGAGAGTCCACTGTAGCCCTAGTATTGGACATGACACTATGTGAGAGTCTTAAGGGAACCAGACACAGCGGATTGTTCAGGAGTTGGGAGACTAGAAGGGGTGGGGGTGGGGTGGCCTTATGCCTCAGTCACTGTCACACTCAGAGTGATGTGGTCTGTGAGGGAGGCACAGCAGGAGCAGTTTGCCATCTCCCTGTCATAGTGTTGCTTCCTGGGGTTTGGGAATGCTGTGAGATTTAGCTCAGAGAGAGACAGCACACATTGCTGCTGAGGTCTGCCACAGAGAGGTCATGCTGGCTCTTTTGTTGATTTCCACAGCCCACACTGCGCAGTGACATGGGACGTTCAGCTTTTCCAGTTACCTTTGCCAGCACCCCAGGCTCTTTCCTCAGCTCCCAGGCCCTGAGATGCCACAGCAGTACAGAGTACAGCTTTGCTTTACTCTGGAAGGGAGCCCAGCCCAGCTGAGATTCCCTCAAAAAAAAAAAAAAAAAAAAAAAAAAAAACTCTTGCCATTGATGTTTCTGTTAGATGGAAGCCCATGCATGAGCCCTGTTGATAAGCCGTTTGTAGACAAGGTGGGGGACATGTGATTTATGATTTCATTTGCTTACATTCTCTTAACTTTCACTTAAAACATGAGTGATACTTTTACAATTAAGAGTGTGGGTGTAAGTCTACAGGCATAGCCATTAGCCTGACTTCAGGGGTCCTTCGGGGTCCTAAGTTCTTACATCATCACTTGTCCACAGATACTCTAGGTGTGGCAGCTCTCTTCATCTTTTCCTCCCATGTCTCTCTTGGTTTCTTTATCTGTCCTTCTGTCTCCCACGCCCTTTTCTCTTTCTCTTTCTGTTTCTCTTTCTCTTTCTCTCTCTCTATGTTCTACCTGATGCATCTGCCTCCATTTCTTGTCCTTAACTCCCTTCCCTCTTCCTATCTTAATGAACTTCCTTTATACCAGACCTGTTGCGTGGTTGTAAAGTAGTGTGATTCCAAAGGGAATATACCACCCAGCCCCCTCTTATAACAGTGGCTACTTGTTCTACCCCATCTGACCACTGATCAGAAACCTAAGTGAGCTCATCACCTAGAGATCTTCTGTAATACTTTTTGTCTTATGTTAAAGAATTTTCATTTTTGAAACAGGGTACGTCTCACTATGTAGCCCTTGCTGGTCTGGAACTTCCTATGTAGTTCACCAGGCTACCCTTCAAGAGAACCTCTGCCCTCAGAGATTCCTTTGCTTCTGCCTCCTGACTGCTGGGGTTAAAGATATGTGTCACCATGCCCAGCAAATTACAGATTTTTAAAAACATATCCCTTAAAGAACAAAGATAACAGTGTGACATGCCATAAATTACTGGAGCATATAGTACAAGTATTTTAATGGCACATAACTTTCTAAATTATTTTCTTTTACATAATGTATAAACTAGAGAAAATACATTTGAAACCATCACAATAAAAACTATGACACGAAGAGCCCATCCCTTCTCCAGGAAGAACTCACATAAATCTTTCACATTCCCACTGTTCGCCTATTTTCAGAGTTCTTCCTAAATCTCTATCACTTGAACTCCTGTGCTCCGCACTGCTCTGATCCTCTGCTGTTCTGGGCCGAGAAGACCTCTCAAGCGCTGGAGGTGGGTGTTGTACGCCAATCATAGGGCTCCCTGTGCCTTTTACAATGTTCCTCGGGTTCAGCTTTAAAAGCGGTGATCTTTCCGTTCTCCCTCTTTAGAAACTCTTTAGGAAACTTTTTTTTTAAGTGATACTTTTATTTATTTTTTTTAGCTTTTTTTTCCTTTATTTTTTATTTCTTCAAGTTACATCTCAATCGCAGTCCCCCCCCATTCCCCCCCTCCAGTCCCACCCTCCCACCCTCATCCCCCATCCTCTTCCCTTTTTTTTTCTTTTAAGTTTAAGTTATATCTTATTTCCCCCTACAGTTTCCCCTTTCAGTCCAACAAATGGCTATTTCTCTTATAATAATAAATACAATACAAAACAACATAGGTAATTAGCCCACAGTTATGAGGGTTATATGGCTTAGTGTACATTCCCAATGTCCAGACCATATGTATTTGGTACCTGACTTTAAGATTCTACTATCTAACCATCTCCATGAGTTTAAAGTTCTATATCTGACTCAACATTCATACTAACTTGCAACACAATTTTAAAGTATCTTCTTAGATCTATAACACTCTCTTGACTCCTAAACAACTCAAAATTTAATTATGAGACTCTAGCTATCTGTTCTTCAACCATCTCAGAGACCTGAGAGGGATAAATATATCTGATTTTATAGGAAGTACAGGGCCTGCAGTTTCCCAAACTAAGAAATGACATACCAGTGGCTGCCTGGACAGTTCCCATTTTCTCTCCATACATTACAGCATCGCTCTTCAGTCGTTTGGCCCCGTTTCTCTGACAGACATTGATTGTAGAGCAGGGGTTATAAAGGACTTACCTACCCTGTCTTGGCAGAGCTAGGTTGTCGACTTACCTGCTTCCAGGTTTTGTCCTTTTTGGACAGGATTATGTCTACAGTTGGAGCAAGGGGCTTTTCCTACCAAGAGATAGGCTTGCCACCAATTCAGTCATCTCCCACTGGAGATTCTTCGATGCTCATCTTCTACTTGGGGTAGAATAGGGGGTACTGTCAGGAGTTGATATGTCTTGATATAAAAAAAATCTACAGTTACGAAAACATCTTTGAATGCCATATTCTGCAGATCTCTTGAGGTTTTTGAACAGGCCCTATCTATCTCTTATATTACGGTAAGCAGATGTTGCTTGTCTCTTAGCAGCTTTATTTCTGATTAGCTTAGAAAATAACTATAATAGGCTGTCATAGTACCTAACAGAATGACCGTCTTGCATAACCATTAGTTTACATTTCTTAATTATCCTAAACAGTTTATGACAATTAGTAGTAAAAGGCCAAAACATCACATTTCATTTTTTTTTCTTTACCTCCT
>CAJQZJ010032076.1:5513291-5527886 GCA_907164525.1 Lophiomys imhausi | reverse complement strand
CTTGCAACACAATTTTAAAGTATCTTCTTAGATCTATAACACTCTCTTGACTCCTAAACAACTCAAAATTTAATTATGAGACTCTAGCTATCTGTTCTTCAACCATCTCAGAGACCTGAGAGGGATAAATATATCTGATTTTATAGGAAGTACAGGGCCTGCAGTTTCCCAAACTAAGAAATGACATACCAGTGGCTGCCTGGACAGTTCCCATTTTCTCTCCATACATTACAGCATCGCTCTTCAGTCGTTTGGCCCCGTTTCTCTGACAGACATTGATTGTAGAGCAGGGGTTATAAAGGACTTACCTACCCTGTCTTGGCAGAGCTAGGTTGTCGACTTACCTGCTTCCAGGTTTTGTCCTTTTTGGACAGGATTCTGTCTACAGTTGGAGCAAGGGGCTTTTCCTACCAAGAGATAGGCTTGCCACCAATTCAGTCATCTCCCACTGGAGATTCTTCGATGCTCATCTTCTACTTGGGGTAGAATAGGGGGTACTGTCAGGAGTTGATATGTCTTGATACAAAAAAAAATCTACAGTTACGAAAACATCTTTGAATGCCATATTCTGCAGATCTCTTGAGGTTTTTGAACAGGCCCTATCTATCTCTTATATTACGGTAAGCAGATGTTGCTTGTCTCTTAGCAGCTTTATTTCTGATTAGCTTAGAAAATAACTATAATAGGCTGTCATAGTACCTAACAAAATGACCGACTTGCATAGGTATTAGTTTGCATTTCTTAATTATCCTAAACAGTTTATGACAATTAGTAGTAAAAGGCCAAAACATCACATTTCATTTTTTTTTCTTTACCTCCTAACCCTTCCATCCCATTTCTCTGGGGTGGGGTGTCCTTATATAACAGTCCCTCATCTCAGTTGAGAGGTCGTATGAGGGCCAAGAGCCTCCTCATTCATTGGGGGTCTATGAAGCAGTACCATCAGTGAAAAGTGTCTCATTGCCCGGGAGAGAGAACTACTGAACAAACAAACCAATAAGCAGACAAATAGATAAAAAAAGACTAAAAAATAGAAAAAAAATATAAAAAATAAATAAAAAATTAAAATTAAAAATAAAAAGTCTATGTCCAAGTTCCCTTTGGTGTGTTAGTTGTAGTATCGATACCTTCTACTATATAGCTAAAATCCTACTATAAGTGAATAGATGCCATATGCGTCCTTCTGAGTCTGGGTTAGCTCACTGAGGATGAGCTTTTCTAGTTCCATCCATTTGGCTGCAAATTGCATAATTTCATTGTTCCTGATAGCTGAATAGTATTCCATTGTGTAGATGTACCACAGTTTTTTTAACCCATTCTTCAGTTGAGGGACATCTGGGTTGTTTCCAGTTTCTAGCTATTACAAATAAGGCTACTATAAACATAGATGAGGAAACTTCCTTATGATTCCGTGAAGAGGCATTTGGGTGTATACCCAGAAGTGGTATGGCTAGAAAGTTCTTTATTCAGACACTGAAATGCCCAGTGCAGCCAGTTACCTTGGGCATGACTTCTTTTTTGGACTGTTTCAGTTTCTTTCTGCTGTTGCAACTCTCCGATCTGCCTTCTACTGTGATGGCAAGGAAGGCTGTTGAGCTTATTCTGGAATTTTGAAGTATGAAAGGAACTTCCAGGTTGGGTGTGTCATGAAAAGCTTGGCTTCACTGATCTGCTGAGTGACACAATTTCAAGGAACACTATCCTTCTCATAGTCTATGTAAGTGTTGCAGCCCGGAGATAGGTGTTGTGCAACCTGCCTGGTAAGACGGCCTGACCTGAACCTGGGGCTGTGCTCAATTCTTCAAATGACATTGCCTGGAATGGTTTTGGTGCCCTCCAAGAGTTCATGTTAGAAAGTGTGTTCTCAATGTGGCAATGTTACAGATAGTGGGACACTTCTGAGTCAGGGCTTAGTGGTTCTCAACCTTCCTAATGTGCTACCCGTTAATACAATTCTTCATGTTGTGGTGACCCCAGCCATAAGATTATATCTGTTGCTACTTCACAATGGTAACATTGCTACTGTTATGAATCATAATGTAAATATGTGATATGAAAGCTGTCTGATATGCAATTCCTGTGAAAGAGTTGGTCAATGCCCAAAGGGGTCATGGCCCATAGTTTGAGAAACTCTGGTATAGGGTAATTAAATTATTGGAGGGCATGCCTTTAGAATGTATTTAATAGTTCTTGTGGAGTCCCACTTAGTTTCTACAACCATTCGTTGTTATAAGAGAGCATCATTGGCCCCTACCTTCCTCCTGTCTTCCTGTTTCACCATGTGATCTCTTTGTGAATGTTCCTTTCATACACTGTCTACCATCAGAGCTGACCAGAAGCTGAACAATAAGGCCCTCCAGTCCTGAATTTTCAGCCTCCAAGCCTGTGAGTTAAATAAATAAATATGTTTGTTTTTTTTTTTGGATGTGAGCCAGCCTCGGACATTTTGTTTTAGCAATGGCAAACATACTAACAGTCTCATGAAAAAGAACAAAGAAGAAGAGAAGAAGGAAAAGAAGCTAGAAAGGGACAGCTGTACTTCATAAAGATTCTTCTGTGCTAAGTCCTCTTCCAAAAAAATGTTATATTTACTCTTCTAGTTAAGAAATGGGAGGCTTTTGCTTATTCACTGAGGAGGGATTGCTTCCTACAATGTGCCCATCACTCTGTACAATGCTGAAACAAGCCAGAAGCCGGTATCCTTCCCTCAGGCAAGTTGTAGCCCAATGGATTCTGATGATACCAGTCAAAAAGCCAACTGTGATATATGTTGCAGGACTGGAGCATATTGAATGCAAGGCAAACAGCTGAAATGGCTGCCAGGCCTCCTGAAAACCCAACAAACTTCCAGCTGCAGGAGGTTGCATATGCAATCTCACAGCTGACATGTCATCCAGTGATTGACTGCTGCTAACTTAAGTTCTCATCAGAAACTCCAGATTTCAGGTCCTTAACGTTGGAGGAGCAGGGCACATTTCCACCATTGAGATTCTCAAATCCCTCTCCCCCCTCCTCCCTTCCTCCCTCTCCTCTCCTGGAAGGAGGTAGCTTCACATCTAATTTTGTTTGTGTCCCCCTCCACAGCCCCCACTCCTGTGCTTAGCGCACACAGCAGGTGGTCAATAAATGCTTTTCAGTAAGGAGCTGCAGCTGAGTCACTGCCAGCACTCTGGCCCTTGGCTCAGTTGTTCTGTGGCATGCAGCTTTCCAAGTAAACCTGGCTGTCTTGGCTGTCTTCCACAAACTGGTATGAATTTCAATGGTAGACCTTCAAGGAAAAAATTCTACTTTGGATAATTGTGGGGGGAAAAAACAAAAAGAAAACAATAAGCCTCAGTGGTTGGGACCCCTAGGGGCAATATTTAAGCTAATGCCTGGTACTTAATATATGACACACATGCATGTCTTATGTCTGTGAATACAGTCCTATCTGTAAATATACATATTTTCATAATAATCTTATGGCATAGGTTTTTATACTCTACAAAAAAACAAAAGTGGAGGCTGGTAATCTGTCTCAAACCACACAGCTATGTTGGAGCATGAGCTATCTCCCATGTACTGTGTACATCATTATCTATGTCTATGTGTCTGTGTGTCCATATCTGTGTATGTGTGTATAAGTATGTGTGTGTTATATTTGTGTGTAGACCACAAATAAACCACTTTAAAGTGTAACATTTTATATGTAATCGCAATGCTTCAGTGGCTTTACTGTGATCAATCGTAATATGTATGTAGGCATCTGGCTTCTAAGGACAGTGAGAGTTTAGCTCAAGAATATTTTTAAATAAATTCCTGGCAAAACTTGGCCAGCCTAGAATAACAGATAATTACTGTCCAAAGAGTTATCCCTGAAGAGGGACTGTCTGCAGCTACATGTGGAGAGCCTTTCACAGTCTTCAATCTCTTACACTTGAGATCAAAAGCTCTCCCCTGTCTGATTTCTCTCATGGGAGCTGAAGCCACGTCCTTGTTAATTATGCTACATTTAAATTTTGTCCTTGTGGCCTTTCTTCTCTCCCATCCATCTTTGGTACTTAGATATCTTATCAGTATGTTAGAACCATCCCCTCGAGGGCATCTATGTTTGAGAATTTCCCGCTTTCTGAAATCTGGTCCTGGAATGAAGACTGGTCTGCTTTTGTTCTGTACAGCCTGTCTCTGTTCACCACAGCGCCATCCCACTCTGCAGAAGAGACCCAATTATGTGGCTCCATAAATGTGCACATATTGCTTTAAGGAGCACTTGGCCTGTGCGTCTGCCTCTGACCTTAGTTGAGACTGACAGCAGGACTCTCCCTCGCCTTTCCTCCTGGTTGTTCTTTTGTGGTTTCCTTTCTCCGTGCTCCTTTCCCGAGCCTCCTCCTCTTCGCTTTGGTTCATGGGCAGCTGCTACTATGAAGACCTGTGCTGTTCCCATCTGCTTCCAGCATATGGGACCAAGGCTGTTGCTTCCAAAGTCCTCTTGTTTGCTGTTCAGAGCAGGGTGGGTTATTGTGAGGGGAAAAAATGCCACATGTTCTATATAGTCTTTAGGGTAGATGGAAGCAAATGATCAACCTTTCTCTATCCACCCATCTATGCATCCATCCACTCATCCATTCACCCATCCACCCATTTATGTAATCGTGTCCTAACCTCTACCACAGAGATTTTGAGGTTTTTTTTTTAAACACCTATATAATAAAATATAGCAACCACAGAAGGCTGGGGCCAAGAGGAAACTAAAACAAATCTGCATATTGAAGGACCCATACATATTATTACACCTTGCAATGACAATACAACAAATACAAAACAAAAAAAAAACACAAATAAAAAAAACCCATAAATAAATGTAATTTTTAAATTAAAATATAAAGTGGTAAAGCAATATATTTGGGGTTGTAGAGAACACAGGTGGATGCCAACCAGAATGAAATAGCTGAGCTATTGTTGAGTCCATTGCTTGTTGAATCTGTGGATTGCTTACCATAGGGGCCTAGATCTGTTTGCTAGCAAACCTGATGATACAGGGGATGCTATGGGCATCTTCTCTAATCACTCTGTAGTAGTAGATGCTGTACTCTTGATATCCATAGATCGTTGCTGGCTAGGAAGAGGAGGAGGAGAGGTGAGTAATCTCCATTATAACTGAAGTCACACTGAGGACCAGTCAACATAGTCACATTATAAGTTTGTTTGGGGATGATCGTGGCCAGTTATCTCACAGCTTTAGGATTGGAGCTCCCTCAATGAGTACACAAAATGACTAAATAAAGTCATTGGCAAGAAACACTACAACTTCACAAGCTACCCACATGGAACAAAGTGTGCTTAGCTATAATTCTTCTTGGCTTTTGTGATTTCAAGCTGCTTGGAAGTGGACAACAAGCCCCTGATAGCTTCAGACTTACTGAGTTTTGTGATGGGGACTAGAGTATAGGAGAGGTGCAGTCTCAGATACCCCCCCCCACCAACGGTGCTGCAGGAATGGCATGGAGGTGCATGAAAAGGTGTAATTGCAAATAACAGTGAATGTGGACAACTAGCATGGAAGGACATGTTAGACCTTTCAGAAGACAGTGCTAGCTGCTTCCTTTAAATGAACTGAATCGGCACAAGAACCCAATCTCGTGTCTGCCATGTCATATTATTTTAAGCAGAAACTCATAGCTCCTATGAGAGCTTTCTGGGTTTTGAAACACAAGATGTCAAAGCATGGCTCACAGACGGAACTTAACTTCTGCTCATTTGCACCCAGGGAATAACCTACATACATATAAAAGATAAAACTAAAAAGGAGCTGGAATGTGAGCGAGCTGAGGGCCATAAGTATCCATGCTCTTATCTAATTATTATAGATACATTTCAGTGAGAAGTATAGAGGTGCATTTGGGGCTCTAAGGAATGGAGACAAGATTTGATTCTTGAGCAGGATGATGGTACTTCTAATTAGTGTTATTATTAAAGTCACATTGGAGAACAGAACTAGTTCTTAAATATCAAATGGAAAAACTAACAAAGCAGGTACATCTTATTCAAACCAGTATTTTATGTGACTTGAAATACCTTGTCTTCTAAGTTCAGAATCCCTTCTTCCTTGCAATAGGGACAGATTTCTTAGTTGAGTTTAAGGCTGTTTTTTATCTCATTTGTTCTTGGATAAAGTGTAAAGAGAAACTCTAGGGAGCAATTTAAAGCTACCTATTATGCAAAGTGTTCACTCAGCAAAATAAAATGCCCCAAGCATCGTGCAGATTTGATGTTGAGATTGTGAAGGTTGATGTTGAGATTTTTAAAATTTTCTATTGGATTACTGTGGCTTCCAGAAGTTAACTATTTGGAATGTAGGACCCGTGACACCGGAAGTCATATGCATGTTGATTTTGCTTGTGAGGTGCCGTTTTAAAAAGTGTTCCTCTAATGAAATTGGAAGTGTGCCTCTGGGCCACCTGTTTGGCGTTCACATACACTGTCCCACTTTCAGAGATACACAGAGAATCCATAGAAAGCCATGACTACTAATGGAATAATGGCACATGCTGCTCCATAAACAAGTTTGTCCCTCCATGAGTATCTGTTTTTTTTTCTTTTTTTTCCTTTATTTTTTATTTCTTCAGGTTACATCTCAATCGCACTCCCATCCCTATTCCCCACACCAGTCCCACCCTCCCACCCTCAACTCCCCATCCTCTTCCCTTTTTCTTTTAACTTTAAGGTATATCTTATTTCCCCCTACAGTTTCCCCTTTCAGTCCAACAAATGGCTATTTCTCTTATAATAATAAATACAATACAAAAACAACAAAGGTAATCAGGCCACAGTTACAAGGGTTATATGGCTTAACGCACATTCCCAATGTCCAGTCCATATGTATTTGGCACCTGACTTTAACATTCTACTATCTAACCATCTCCATGAGTTTAAAGTTCTGTATCTGACTCAACATTCATACTAACTTGCAACACAATTTTAAAGTATCTTCTTAGATCTATAACACTCTCTTGACTCCTAAACAACTCAAAATTTAATTATGAGACTCTAGCTATCTGTTCTTCAACCACCTCAGAGACCTGAGAGGGATAAATATATCTGATTTTATAGGAAGTACAGGGCCTGCAGCTTCCAAAACTAAGAAATGACATACCAGTGGCTGCCTGGACAGTTCCCATTTTCTCTCCATACATTACAGCATCGATCTTCAGTCATTTGGCCCCGTTTCTCTGACAGACATTGATTGTAGAGCAGGGGTTATAAAGGACTTACCTACCCTGTCTTGGCAGAGCCAGGCTGTCGACTTACCTGCTTCCAGGTTTTGTCCTTTTTGGACAGGATTCTGTCTACAGTTGGAGCAAGGGGCTTTTCCTACCAAGAGATAGGCTGGCGACTAATTCAATCATCTCCCACTGGACATTCTTCGATGCTCATCTTCTACTTGGGGTAGAATAGGGGGTGCTGTCAGGAGTTGATATGTCTCGATATAAAAAGAAATCTAAAGTTAAGAAAACATCTTTGAATGCCATATTCTGCAGATCTCTTGAGGTTTTTGAACAGGCACTATCTATCTCTTATATTACGGTAAGCAGATGTTGCTTGTCTCTTAGCAGCTTTATTTCTGATTAGCTTAGCAAATAACTATAATAGGCTGTCATAGTACCTAACAAAATGACCGACTTGCATAGCTATTAGTTTGCATTTCTTAATTATCCTAAACAGTTTATGACAATTAGTAGTAAAAGGCTGAAACATCACATTTCATTTTTTTTCTTTACCTCCTAACCCTTTCATCCCATTTCTCTGGGGTGGGGTGTCCTTATATAATAGTCCCTCACTCAGTTGGTAGGTTGTATGAGGGCCAAGAGCCTCCTCATTCATTGGGGGTCTACGAGGCAGTACCACCAGTGAAAAGTGTCTCATTGCCCAGGAGAGAGAACTAAAAAACAAAAAAACAAATAAGCAGACAAATAGATAAAAAAGATTTAAAAAATAGAAAAAAATATATAAAATAAATAAAAAAATAAAAATAAAAAACAAAAAGTCTATGTCCAAGTTCCCTTTGGTGTGTTAGTTGTAGTATCGATACCTTCTACTATATAGCTAAAATCCTATTATAAGTGAATAGATGCCATATGCGTCTTTCTGAGTCTGGATTAGCTCACTCAGGATGAGCTTTTCTAGTTCCATCCATTTGGCTGCAAATTGCATAATTTCATTGTTCCTGATAGCTGAATAATATTCCATTGTGTAGATGTACCACAGTTTTTTAACCTATTCTTCGGTTGAGGGACATCTGGGTTGTTCCCAGTTTCTAGCTATTACAAATAAGGCTGCTATAAACATAGATGAGGAAACTTCCTTATGATTCCGTGAAGAGGCATTTGGGTGTATACCCAGAAGTGGTATGGCTGGGTCCTGAGGCAAAGCTATTCCAAGTTTTCTAAGATATCGCCATACTGACCTCCATAGTGGTTGCAGAAGCCTGCACCCCCACCAGCAATATAGTAGGGTACCCCTTTCTCCACACCCTCGCCAGCATGTGCTGTCATTTGAGCTTTTGATCTTAGCCATTCTGACAGGTGTGAGATGGAATCTCAGAGTCGTTTTGAGTTGCATTTCTCTGATGATTAAGGATGTTGAGCATTTCTTCAGGTGTCTCTCGGCCATTAGGGATTCCTCCTTTGTGAATTCTCTATTTAGCTCTGTCTCCCATTTTTTGATTGGATTATTTAGTTTCTTAAGTTCTTTGTAGATTTTGGATAATAGACCTCTATCAGATGTGGGGTTGGTGAAGATTTTCTCACAGTCTGTTGGTTGCTGTTTTGTTCAAATGACAGTGTCTTTTGCTTTACAGAAGCTTTTCAGTTTCATGAGGTCCCATTTATTGATTGTTGATCTCAGGTCCTGAGCTGTTGGTGTTCTGTTCAGGAAGTTGTCACCTGTGCCAATGAGTTCGAGGGTTTCTCCTACTTTTTCTTCTATTATCTTTAGTGTGGCCGGCCTTATGTTAAGGTCTTTGATCCACTTGGAATTAAGTTTTGTACAAGATGATAGGTATGGGTCTAATTTCATTCTTTTGCAAGTGGACATCCAGTTGGACCAGCACCATTTGTTGAAGATGCTGTCCTTCTTCCATTGTGTGGTTTTGGCTTCTTTGTCAAAAATAAGTTGGCCATAGGTGTGTGGGTCCATTTTTGTGTCTTCAATTCGATTCCATTGATCTACTGGTCTGTTTCTATACTAATACCATGCTGTTTTTACAACTATTGCTCTGTAGTACAGCTTGAAATCTGGGATGGTGATACCTCCAGATGTTTTTTTATTGTACAGGATTGATTTAGATATTCTGGGCTTTTTGTTGTTCTATATGATATTGAGAATAGCTCTTTCCAATTCTATAAAGAATTGTGTTGGTATTTTGATAGGAATTGCATTGAATATATTGCTTTTGGTAGGATAGCCATTTTTATTATGTTGATCCTACCTATCAATGAGCATGGGAGATCTTTCCATCTTCTAAAGGCCTCTTCCATTTCTTTCTTCAAGGGCTTGAAGTTCTTGTTGTACAGGTCCTTTACTTGCTTGGTTAGAGTTACCCCCAGGTATTTTATGTTGTTTGTGGCTATTGTGAAGGTGGTTGTTTCCCTTATTTCTTTCTCAGCCCATTTGTTTGTTGTATAAACAAGGGCTTCTGATTTTTTTGAATTAGTTTTGTATCCAGCCACTTTGCTGAAGGTGTTTATCAGCTGTTTGAGTTCTCTGGTGGAATTTTTGGGGTCACTTATGTATACTGTCATATCATCTGCAAATATGGATAATTTGACTTCTTCGTTTCCAATGTTTATCCCCTTGATCTCCTTTAGTTGTCTTATTGCTCTAGCAAGAACTTCAAGTACTATATTGAAGAGATATTGTGAAAGTGGACATCCTTGTCTTGTCCTTGAGTTTAGAGGAAATGCTTCAAGTTTCTCTCCATTTAATTTGATGTTGGCCACGGGCTTGCTGTATATTGTCTTTATTATTTCTAGGTACGATCCTTGTATGCCCGTTCTCTCCAGAACTTTTAGCATGAAGGGGTGTTGGATTTTGTCAAATGCTTTTCTGCATCTAGCAAGATTATCATGTGGTTTTTTTCTTTCATCTTGATTGTATGGTGAATGACGTTGATAGACTTTTGTATGGTGAACCATCCCTGCATTCCTGGGAAGAAGCCTACTTGATCATGGTGTATGATACTTTTGATGTGTTCTTGAATTCGGTTTGCTAGTATTTTATTAAGTATTTTTGCATCTATGTTCATGAGGGAGATTGGTCTGAAGTTCTCTTTCTTTGTTGGGTCTTTGTGTGGTTTAGGAATCAGGGTGACTGTGGCCTCATAGAATGAGTTTGGCAATGTTCTTTCAGATTCTATTTTGTGAAAGAGTTTGAAAAGTATTGGTGTTAGCTCTTCTTTGAAGGTCTGGTAGAATTCCATGCTAAAGCCATCTGGCCCTGGGCTTTTTTTTGGTTGGGAGATTTTTAATGACTATTTCTACTTCCTTAGGGGTTATAGGGCTGTTTAATCTGTTTATCTGATCTTGATTTAGCTTCGGTAGGTGGAATCTATCAAGAAAATTGTCCATTTCACTTAAGTTTTCAAATTTGGTTGAGTATAAATTTTTAAAGTAGGATCCAAATATTCTCTGGATTTCCTCAATGTCTGTTGTTATTTCTTCCTTTTCATTTCTGATTTTGTTGATTTGTGTTTTCTCTCTCTGTCTTTTAGTTAATTTGGCTAAGGGTCTGTCTATTTTGTTGATTTTCTCGAAGAACCAACTCTTGGTTTCATTGATTCTTTGTATAGTTCTTTTTGTTTCTAAGTTGTTGATTTCAGCCCTAAGTTTGATGATCTCCTGCCTTCTGCTCCTCTTGGGAATGTTTGCTTCTTTTTTTTTTCCAATTCACCCAGTTTAGCTGCTAATTCGCTAATATGAGCTGTCACAATTTTCTTTTTGAAGGCACTTAGTGCTATGAACTTTCCTCGTAGCACAGCTTTCATTGTGTCCCATAGGTTCAGGTATGTTGTGTCTTCATTTTCATTGGATTTTAAGAAGTCTTTGATTTCCTTCTTTATTTCTTCCCTGACCCAGTGGTCCTCTAGTAAAGAGTTGTTCAATTTCCATGTGAGTGTAGACTTTCTGTTGATTCTTTTGCTATTGAAGTCCAGCTTTATTCCATGGTGGTCTGATAAGATACAAGGGGTTATTTCAATTTTCTTGTATCTGTTGAGGCTATCTTTGTGTCCAACTATATGGTTGATATTGGAGAAGGTTCCATAAGGTGCTGAGAAGAAGGTGTATTCTTTTGTGTTTGGGTGAAACGTTCTGTAGATATCTGTTAGGTCCATTTGGTTCATGATCTCTGTTAGACTCATTATTTCTCTGTTTGGCTTCTGTCTTGATGATCTGTCCATAGTTGTTAGTGGGGTGTTGAAGTCTCCCACTATTAAAGTGTTTAGATCGATGTGCGATTTAAGTTTTAGAAGCGTTTCTTTTATAAATGTAGGTGCCTTTGTATTTGGGGCATAGATGTTCAATATTGAGATGTCCTCTTGGTGGATATTTCCTTTAACGAGTATGTAATGCCCTTCTCTGTCTTTTTTTATTAACTTCAATTGGAAGTCTATTTTGTTTGATATTAGAGTGGCTACTCCAGCTTGTTTCCTGTGTCCATTTGCTTGGAAAACCTTTTCCCAGCCCTTTATTCTGAGATAGTGTTTATCTTCAATAGTGAGATGTGTTTCTTGTATACAGCAAAAAGATGGGTCTTGTTTACGGATCCAGTCTGTAAGTCTGTGTCTTTTTATTGGCGAGTTGAGTCCATTGATGTTGATGGATATTAGTGACCAGGCGTTGTAATTTCCCATTATTTTGGTATAGCTGGTTGTCTTGTGTTTTTGTTGTTGTTGTTGTTGTTTAGTTGCTGTGGAGGTTTCTATTTCCTCTGTTTTCTTGGGTGTAGTTATCTTCTCTGTGTTGGAATTTCCTTCTAGGATCTTCTGTAGGACTGGGTTTGTGGGGGGACATTGTTTGAATTTGATTTTGTCATGGAATATCTTGTTTTCTCCATCTATGTATGTTGATAGAGAGTTTTGCTGGGTATAGTAGTCTGGCTGGGTACCTATGTTCTCTCAGGGCTTATAGGACATCTGTCCAGGCCCTTCTAGCTTTTAACGTTTCTGAGGAGAAATCAGGTGTGATTCTGATGGGTCTGCCATTGTATGTGGCTTGGCCTTTTTCTCTTACAGCTTTTAATATCCTTTCTTTGTTCTCTACATTTGGAGTTTCTATTATTATGTGGCGAGAGGAGTTTCTTTTCTGATATAATCTGTTTGGTGTTCTGTAAGCCTCTTGGATTTTTACTGGCATCTCTTTCTTTATGTTTGGGAAGTTTTCTTCTATGATTTTGTTGAAGATATTTCCTGGACCATGGAGTCGGGAGTCTTCTCTTTCCTCTATGCCTATAATTCTTAGGTTCCATCTTTTCATTGAGTCCTTGATTTCTTGGATATTGTGGGTGAGAGATTTTTTAGCTTTCTCATTTTCTTTGGATGTTGTATTGATTTCTTCCATCGAATCTTCCATGCCTGAGATCCTGTCTTCCATCTCTTGAATCCTAGTTTTGGTACTCAAATCCATAGTTCTTGTTCTCTTCCCTTGATTCTCCATTTCCATTTTTAACTCTGACTGTGTTTTCTGTATTGTTTCCATTTCCATTTTAATTTCTTGAGTGATGTTATTTGTTTTATACATTTCCTGCTCCAGTTTGCTTGTCTTTGCCTGTAAGTCTTTCATTGCCCTCTCTTTTTCTTGTTCAAGTTGACTCACCTTGTTCTGAAGTTCTCTAATGGTGTTTTCCATCGCTTTCGTATGTGCAATTGTGGCTTCTTTGAATTCCTTCATAGATTTAAGTTCTTCTTGTGGGGACTCTATCACTTTCCATAATGTAGAATTGTCATCGTTTTCATGTGATTCAGCTGTGGTGAGGTGGTTTGGGCTGGATGGAATAGTGTTGATTTCTTTTGTTGGAGTCATTTTGCTCTTTTTTTTCTTTTTTTTGGTCTGGGGCCTCTGGCCATGTGGAATTTTTTAGCTGTCTTCTGGACTTGGGTCCAAAGGGGGAGCTTTGGTGTAGGAGTTGAGTTGCCTTACTCCACCCCATAAGGTGAGTCATTCAGCCCCGCCTCCTAGGTGGAGACCTAACTAATCCAGGGGGTGGAGCTGTGTACAAGTAAGCTCTGGTTCCCCGCCGGAAGGGCCAGTACTAGTAAAAAAGTCTGATATACAACAGTTTTAAATACCTCGCAGTTTGCCCGGGGTTGGTTCCTGTGGTGGGTAAATCTGCCCCTTCACCCCAATAGCCTTGTGGCTCCCATGGCCTGGAAACTGGCCAGTGATGTCACAGTAGTGGGTTGCAATCTACAGTCTGAAGGCACTTTGCAGCCAAGCTGCGCTCACTTCCAAAGGTAGTAACCTTTCACCAGATAGCTGGATCGTCTGTGCAAGACCTGGGGGTGCCCAGCAGAGTGGGGATTATCTCTGTGTGGGATCTGAATCTGCCCGCTGGGTATTAGATTGGAACTTACAGGGCATGTCTCTCCTGGTGGGGGATGGGGGATCCCGATTCCCGGGTCCAGCGGCTTCCTTGCCTGTCGGAGAGTGTGAAGGAGCGTCCTGCCCAGGGACCCTCAGTGGCCCCTTGGTAGTTGGGTGAGATCTAGAGGGGGTCAAGCCATTTGTACAGTGTCCTGCACACTCGCTGCCCTGTGACTGTTAACTCCGAAATCAAAGTACGTCCGCGCAAGCCGCCAGCATCTTGCATCCCTCAGTATCTGTTAAATGCACCAGAAGGTTCACTCTGCCTTCACTTAGTGAAGTGAGGCACCATTTGTCTTTCCACAAGCCACTGGAAGAAATGCAGTCTTGATCCTAGTGATGCGAATAAAGGACAGGACGGACGGATAAAGGACAGGAAGGACCACCTTATGTCAAGATAAAGGACAAGGGCTGGGGGGCACAGACTCCCTGGCCATAAAATATATAGAGAGAGTGGAACCTCTCACTTTATCTGGATCAACAGGACAGTCTGGAGATTTTGTTGGGACATCTTGAAAGGACCTAGTTGACAAGCTGGTTGATACAATTCTGAAGAAGCTTGCCTAAGCCCAAGGATAAAACAGGAATGAGGAGGGGGAAGGAGACCGAGGGCAATCAATGAAGGCAGTCCTTACCACAACTGGAGAGCTCTGGACACAGCCACTCTTGACAATGGAACTTGATTCTGTGTTTTACAGTTTTGTACCATGAAGTTTCTCCTTTGATAAGATTTCAGTTTTCTACCAGTGGCCATGAAAAGAGTTTTCACTGATATAGCTTGTTCAGATTTTTTTTTCCTGTTCTGTCTTTATCATTTATCTCTCTCTCCATTGCTCGCCCCTGGTCCATCTGCTTGTGGGAAACTCTGACTTCAATATATATTGGTTGTTTGAGACAGGGTTTCTCTGTGTACCCTGGCTGTCCTGGAACTCTAACTCTCTCTCTCTCTCTCTCTCTCTCTCTCTCTCTCTCTCTCTCT
>CAJQZJ010032076.1:5495338-5513281 GCA_907164525.1 Lophiomys imhausi | reverse complement strand
CTCTCTCTCTCTCTCTCTCTCTCTCTCTCTCTCTCTCTCTCTCTACCAGGCTGGCCTCAAATTCAGAGATCTCCCTGTCTCTTCCTCCCCAGTGCTGGGATTAAATGTATGTGCCACCACCCTCAGCCTGACTCTGATGGTCTTAAGCTTCAGGTCTTCCTAAGGATGGGCAGAGGATCAGAACCAGCCTACTAGGTAGGAGCTCACAGGGACTGGAGACCTGGACTTGGCACAATATTCAAACAAAGGGAAACAACTTTGCTTTCCCTCCTAAATGGGGAGGATTCCCTTTTACTAATTCTCAGGTGGCCACTTGCTTCCCACTAATGTGCTCACCTGACTTTGAAGATAGTCCTGGGACAGGTCTCCAACTCACAAGGATCTTGGGTTTTTTTTTACAGAAGCTTTATTGGAGAGGTGATGGATGTATGGAGTCTTCATCATGGCCCTTCTGAGTGATTTGGACTAATGTTTTAGTTGGCTAAAAACAGTGTTGGATGAATGTTATATAAATCATAGAGTCCGGGTTTGGTTGTTTATCACAAGGAAGACTTTGATGAGACAGACAGAAGTAACTCCTTCTAATATTTAGAGCTTTTAAGTTCCATTGCTGAGAACTAATATGACAATTGCTTTTAAAGAATGCTGACACGTCATTCTAAGAGGAGCACTATTATCACAAAGGCACTAAGAGGGAAAATTACCTTGAAATTAGGTGACACTGTTTTTCTAGTTTTCTTATGTATGCCATAGGAACATGTAATATTTTACGACAACACTATTTTTCTTTCTGCATTTAGGGAATGTGTTTTGAATTTAAATCATTGGCTACTTAGCTAAGTAATCCCACCTGGGTTAAGATTAAGAAGGGGCTCATGTGGAAATTCATTTGTCAGCATAAAGCCCTCGTGTATACAGGCATGGATGTGTTCATTTTTCTATTCATCTTGGATTCTATGTCTCTCTGGGCTTTCTCTGGAAAGCCAAACACACTGCGTGGAAAATAGCTTAAAATCCACCTTGCACTTACCTAACTGCGGGATTCAGGGTAAAGAAAGAACAGGGACTGTTTTGTGTCATTATTATAATTCTGCTCATTAAAAACAAAGAAATTCAGAAATATATTGAGCTGTTAAAAGGTTCAAATGATGACTAGATACTGAATAGATTTAAAACACATGATAAATCAGGGATAACTTGGTTTGCTCTCAGTTATTTTCATCAGTGTGCTGGATAATTTTATGTCAACTTGACACAGGCTAGAATCATTTGAGAGGAAGGATCCTCAATTAAGAAAATGCTTCCCTAAGGTCAGGATGTAGGCAAGCCTGTAGGTCATTTTCTTAATTGGTTATTGATGAGGGAGAGCCCAATCCATTGTGAGTGGTGTGATTCCTTGTCTGGTGGACCTGGGTTCTACAAGAAAACAGGTTAAACAAACCCTGAGCAATAACTCAGTAAGCAGCACCTTCCATGGCTTCCACATCAGCTTTTGCCTGTAAGTTCCTGCCTGTTTGAATTCTTGCCCTGGCTTCCTCAATGATGAACTGTGAGGCAAATAAACCCTTTCCTCCACAAATTGCTTTGGTCATGTTGTTTCATCACAGCAATAGTAACCTTAACTAAGACAATCAACTGTGGTTAATTAAACTCTCTTTCACTTAAAGGGGTGACTGAACCCAAATAGCTAAATTTGTACCACTCTGATTAAGCAAGAAATAAGCCCCTAATTTTAAATTATTGTTTAGCGAAAACGGATTAGTCAAGGGGTGGGAATGGAAATTTAAACAGAAACCAGAAAAAAGGATGAGAGTGGGAAGAAAAGGAGAAAAAAAGAAGATAAAGGGGAAAGGGGGTGGGAAGGAGAAGAAGGAGAAGAACACAAGAGCAAGAAGAGGAGGAGGAGAAAGCAGAGAGAGGAAGGAAAGAGAAACATCTTATGAATTCATTTCCTCAAGCACAAATTTACTGGATATGTTACTAAACACCACATATTGTTTGAAGCATTGGGAGTGAATGAATGGAGAACTATTGTCTCATCTCCATTGAAATCTTTTTGTCTTGTGTCTTATTGGGCATAATAGAAAAAAAAAAGTAGCCATCATATTGTCAGTTGCATGAGTTATTCTGTGATCTGAGGACATGCTGTGATTTGGGGACATGTGGCCAGGACAGCTGAGTCTGTCACACAGGTATTACCCTTTCCTGGCACAGAAAGATGCTGGCATCTTTGTAAACAAACTCTGCGTATTGAAAGGCACACAGACCGTACCACTCGTAAATAGAAGCTCTTTAAGAGAAGCAAGCAAACAAAAACAGACCCCTTCAATCTGGTCTTGCAGAAGAGAGAACAAAATGTGCCTGAGAAGTCTGCCTTGATCTACACGTTTAACTATGTGCTAAAATTGAAAACCAATGCCTTGTCGAGGAGAAGCTTACACCCAGGAATCGGAGGGAACAACTGCCTGTGGCTTTAGAGCACTTGCTGCTGCCATGCCCTTGGTTAAGATCCACATGACAGAGGGAATCACACCTTATGCATCTGTGATGGAAAAAGCAGACAGGCTGCTTCACAGGACAGTCCCAGTGGGTCACCCCCCTTCAGAGAGAGTGTGGGTAGCTGTGTCCTTTGAGCATTGTCATTTTTCTCTCGACACCTGTACCTAGAGGGTCCTCCCCCTCCTTCCCTACTCCGTGCAATGTCCTCAGACTTCTGGGAAATACCTACGGGGGAGGGGGAACTCTTCACCGCAGCGGAGCAAGTCACAGCTGTGCCCTCCCACCTCTTCCTCCTGAGCCACAGAGGGAGCCCGTGTGCAAAGGTCCCTATAAAGTTACCCGTGCTTTAAACAGTTGGTCATTCTTCCCTCTGAGGAAGAGTCAGACTCTATTGAACTTCCTGCAGAGGATCACACCCTTTGAACAGAAGACGCTTGCAGAGCTAAGGCTCTTTCATCCAAAACAATAACCTTCCCAGAATGTTCTTCCATTCTGCTAGATTTAGAGATTCTCTAACTTCTTTTAACCCAAAGTCCCACCATGCACCTTGGACGATTGGAAAAGCAAGGATAGTGGATTAAGATCCCCTTTTTAATATTTCCTGAAGCCCTTTCTTGAGAAGTCATGGGGAGAAATCAATAATTAAGGTGGTTTTCCAGCTGAATAAAAGTTTTCATGTTTTTTTTTTTGCATTGTTGTATACCTTGTAGAAACACTGATGTTGTTTTACATATTTACTTAACCCCTAAAGATAAATTGTAGGTGAGTTGCAAGGTCCTTCTTCTGATGAAGGTGATTCCTGCACTCCTGACTTCCCAAGTCCAGTCAACCCAGTCCAAACCTCAAACTTGTCCAACAAAAGGCTCTGATTCCAAGATTCCCATCTTATCAAATATGGACCCCCCCCCCTCCATGACAGGATTGTAAAAGGTTGTGACTACTGTGTATGTTGTGGACTGAATTCTGTCTGTTCAAATTCATATAGTAAAACTCTAACCCTCAGTGTGGCTGTGTAGCCACCTGCATTTTTTTAGAGTAAGAAAATAATGACAGGCAAATAAGGTGGCTGGGTGGAGCCTTCAGAATGGAAGATTATTGTCTATATAGGAAGAGATAAAGAGAACTACCTGGCATGCTCTCTGCCCCATAAGCAAACAGTAGGTCAGGACCATTTCAACGAATCCAAACTGACTGGATCCTTGACTATCTAAACCCTAAACCTAGGAGAAAAATGAAGTTCTATTGGTTAATCCTCCTGGACTATGACTTTTGTTATGGGAGCTGTTCCGGTTGTGTTTTGTGTCAAATTGATACAAGCGAGAGTCCTTTAGGAAAAGGAAACCTCAATTGAAAAAACGCCCCCAACAGTGTGGCCTTTGGGCAAGCCTGTATGGCATTTTCTTAATTAATGGTTATATGTGAGGGCCTAGCTCATTGTGGATGCTGCTGCACCTGGTTGATAGGGTGGTTACCACCAGTGTCTTAGTTATATAAGAAAGCAGACTGAGCAAGCCATGAGGAGCAACCAATAGGCAGCACTCCTCCATGGCCTCTACATCACTTCCTGCCTCCAGGTTTCTGCCCTGCTTGGGGAAGAAAGGGTTTATTTATTTATTTGTTTGTTTATTTATTTGTTTGTTTGTTTATTTATTTATTTATTTATTTATTTATTTTTTGCTGCTTGTAATCACCTTTGGCTATGGTGGTTTATCATAGCAAGAGAAATATAACTAAAATAGAGGCTTAAGCAAACTATGACAGTGTTAATAATGGAATAAGATGGACTCTTAAGACAGGCATAGTGATGTACATCCAGCACTTAGGAAGCTGAGGCATGAGGGTTTCTGTGAGTTCAAGTCCAACCTGTTCTATAAAGTGAGTTTCAGATCAGCCAAAACTACAAAGTGAGAACCTGTCTCAAAAGAGATAGAAATAGAGATAGATAGATAGATAGATAGATAGATAGATAGATAGATAAAGATTAACTTTAAAAAAAGAATAGCAAACAGTGGTTCCAGTATGCCTAGTAGTCTTTGTTTTGCTGACTATGTAGGCATTGTGTGGCTTCTGGCAAACCACTGAACTCTATTGGAGTCTCCTTTGGAGACAATCAGTGAGCTTCATAGATCAGCTACATAACTTTTAATAATTATAAAAGCTAACATCACCTAATGAAAACTATTACTTTTCAACTGACCATGTCCCCTTATTCACCAAATTAAGCAACCACTATTTGTGGATGAATTAAACACTTAACTTTCCTTCACAGGAAGGAGATCTGTAACTGTAGAGAATATTCTGAAGACTGTTGAACAAATTAATTTTCCACAGGCTTTGAAAGCCCAAACAATGGAAATGCCTGGGATTCAAAGACCTCACAGATGGGTGACAGGAGCCGCTGTTGGCAATCTCTGAGAACCCATAGAGAGCTGGAGAGGGGCCAGAAGAACCGAGCTGGGTAAATATTGTCTGATAACTTTTTGAGGGAGAAAAATGCAAATACAAGAAAGTATCATTACAGACCTAGTAATTTTGATCAGCAGTAGAATTTGATCAGCAAATAATTAGGTCAAGAATTTGAGGGAAAATAGTCAAATGTATGAAGATCTGAGCCTATGAAGTGTCTCTGAGAACAAACTGAAGAGACAGACACATATAGGTGAATGAGTCCATGTGAAAAGAGGTGACAAAGGGTTTACAATAAAATGATCAACAACAAAAACAACAAAATAGGCTGCAAAAATATAATATAATTCTATTGCTGTAATATGGAGGTAGAAATTAATATGCAAAATTTCTAGGAGATTCACAGAATATTATTAGTGATTGTATTTGTGGATTTCTTTTCTTTTTTGACTTTCTTTTGTTATTTCTAATTTTGTATGATTAAGTTATAAACAAGTTATTTTCAACAGTGAAAGGAGATGTCAAAAGATGAACACACAAGAGATGAGAAGTATTGATTAATGTATTGACTTTATGTGGAGAAGAATACTATAAAAGGATCTCTTTATATGATGTAGAATTCTTAGAAATGTTGCTACATTCTATTAACTGAGTTCTCAGAAGTGTCTTGTCACCAGAACCCCGAGGGACAGGGTTAACAGTATGGATGCTGGACTCTGTCATTCTGATAGAATGGTCCTGTGATAAGGCTTAGAGATCTAATCATGGGAAGTTGATTATATTACAATACATCCATAAAGGATGAAACCAAACATCCATACACACTCATTAACAGTGAGGTAGTGGAGACTATATTATCACCTTGGGGGATCATTGTTAGTATCAAAAATGAAGATGAGTGGTTATAAGACAATGTATACTTTTATAAATAATATATTTTTACATATACATGCACATAAAATGTTAGTAATGATTGTTCATATAATGGGATTGTTGCTTTGTTTTCTTTTTACTAGTTTCATTTTCTATATTTTTTAGACACTTCATTTGTTGGGATTGTTGCTATTTTAAAATCATTATTTGCAAAAGATAAAACTGTTGACAGAAAGTTTCATAGTGGAGATTAATTTTAACCAAATAACTATTCTGATTTTATTTAGAGAGAGAGATAGAGAAAGAGAAGGAGAGAGAGAGAGCCACATGGAAACACATGTAGGATGAGGGTTTATCCATTGGGATGGGCCCTTCCAAACTGGGGAAGTAGTTACTGCTGAGGGTGCATGGTGTGATAGTTAATATTGTCAACTTTTTGGGATCTAGACTCACCTAAGAGACAAGCTTCCAAACATATCTGTGAGGGAGTTTTTACATTGGATTATTTGAGGGGGGGAAGATATAACCAAAAGTGTGGGTGGCCCCATTCCCAGACAGAACAAAAAAGGAGACCCAGTTGAAGATCAGCATGTCTCTCTGATTCCTGAGACCAGAGGAGTTCTGGTCTACCAGCCACCTTAAGCTCCTCCTTGTCATGATAACCATACCCTCAAACCATAAATCAAACTAAAAACCCTTGCTTCTTTTAAGTTGCTTTTGTCAAGTATTTTGTCATAACCCTGAGTAAAGTAACAGATACACATGGTGAATCTAATCCTCACTCATATTTCCACTAGGCATACCTCACTGTGTCCTTGCAGATGGCATTCCTTCAGACAGGGCAGGCAGCAATTATGTGTGTTTCTATGTTTCCCAGCAGGATTTTTTTCATACCAGCCCCCATAGGCTAGCACTAGGGCCTCAAAGGGCTGTTCTTTTCACCAAAAGTAGCTTCCCAAAGCTCATTAGTTGTTCCTCCTGATATGCTGATTTCACATTTTATATTTATTTTATACCATGTTATCACTGTGTTTTGGAGACTAGAGATGCATACATAATAAGATATGAACACCTACACAATGCCTTCAAAGAGCTTGATTATATAGACAGAAATTTTTAAAACTCGACAGTCAGTAAATACAGTAGTAAGCCAAGAAGGTGAAATTAGAATGAAGATCTTCATGCCTGGCTGTGATGAAAACTCCCCAGTCTTTTAGGAAAAAAACTAAAATAACACAACAAACAAACAAACAAACAAAACCCTTTGTTCTTACATTCCACAAGTGTTGAGGGAAGGTGTAATATCATTGTTTCTGATAGGCTGAATTCAATGTTGAGATCTGGTTACCGCCCCTTCTGAGGCATTCTCTTGATTGGTTAATAAAACTTGCATATTGTCAATTAACTGGGCAGAAAGAGCATAGGAAGGCACGACTTCCTAAGATTAGACAGGAACTCTGGGCACACGCAGAGAACCCCTCTCTTTCTGCTGGGACACAGAAGGAGACAGACATCTTGAGAACACTGGAAGGTAATCACAGACACATGACTGTTTGGGATTAGGTGATCTGGGTTAACTTAGAGTAGCTAATTGAGAGTCTGCCCAGCTAAGGGTTTAGTGTTGTAACATTAAAAAGTCTTGGTGTGTTTAATTATTGAGGAAAGGACGGCAGCGGCTTATAGGCCCTCAGTCAAAGCAGTCCCTGGCCATTGGACTTCCAGACTTCCGGACTCGCCTCAAGCCCAGGCAAAGCTCCCGCCAAGCTGTTGGTAATTCTACTGGCCTAATATAACAACTTATATTAATTAACAGAGTTTAGGTTACAGGTGGTGTAGGCCACCCTTGGTCCCGGGGCTCTTTCTCCAGGATAAGGTAGGTAACTGGTTAAGGCACGTGGACCAGGCCACCTGCTCCTCTGCCAAGCTGCCGGCTACTCTGCCAGTCTAATCTTACAGTTTATATTTACTAATAACTACAATAATTAAATTGCAGTTTCACACAAGAGCATAAACTACCCAGATGATGGCCTAGGTAGAAATACCTACCCCAGTGGTACTGAACTATATATAGCATTGAGATATAGTGCTGTGCAACATTTTATTCCTTCCTGGTGTTCCCAACATCGGCTACTAGAAGGAAAGAGGGGGCAGGGGCTCCAAGTCATGAGACATAGCCAGGACTAATTGAAGACGAAATTATTGGAGTTCTGCATGGCAGGGGTGATGAGGGCACAGGGCAGGTCTCCTAACAGAGGAAGAACGTACAGAGGGCAAAAGAGCAGAGGCTTATGGGAATGTGAACGATGGGTCTGGAGTGTGGGGGCTGGCAATTGTCATGACCCAGGAGCACGTGGGCACTAGGGACCTGACCACGAGCTATAAGGGGAGACCTAGTGGAAAAACTATTGGTGGAGGTGGTTGAAGTTATAGAGGATGAAGAGGACTAAGCAGGATTCAGAACACGTATCTAATGTGGGAGCCACAGAGTTTTTCTGAGGGCATACATTGGGTTATCAGAAATATAGCTAGCGGGATTTTTTTTTCTGCTTTCACTTATGTATTTTCTCCTGAAATAATAAAATATATTCTCTTGTACTCACATAGCCTGTTATTTTACTTTTCTCTAGACAGCTAGAGAATACAAAATGAGAGGGGAGAGAGCTGCTATTGCAATCATAGGGTGAGGTTTTTATACATATTATCCTTTGCATTCCGCAGGTGCTTCTTATCTCTCCCCCCCCTCTCTCTCTCTCTGTGTGTGTGTGTGTGTGTGTGTGTGTGTGTGTGTGTGTGTGTGTCAGTATGTGGTATGTGTGTGTGACTATGTGGTGTGTCTGTATGTGTGTGTACTGAGGGAGCACTTCACCTGGAGAATTGAGATATCCCAGTCTCTGCCTGTCGCTCACAGGGCTTTCTTACTTGACATTTCCAAATGCAATATGTCAGAAAAGTGTAAATCAGTGTGTCACAAACCAAAGTGGGACCCATTTCTACCTTGCCCTTTCTTATCATGTATGTATTCAGAAAAATATGCCATTTTTCTCTCCTAATATTTTCCCGGTTGGGATTTTGTGCCCAGTGCAATGGTGAGTTCTATGAGTTTTTAAATGAGAGAGTGCTTATTTTCCTTGCAGATTTTACTGCATTTTCAAACACATAATCAGAAAATTAATACTCAGTGTTCATCCAGCAGACAGAGGAGGCATCAGCCGTACAAAACTTCCAGACCAGGAAGGATGCCTCACCCCTGGTGAGTAACTTGATTTGGTTCACACCTGTGGACCCCCCTGGACAGGTTGGGTGGTGAGGAGTAGGTGATATTCCCCTGTGTTGGTGCTCAATTGACACCCCCAGACTGCCACCATCATGAGCTGTGATATCTGATTTAAATCTCCAGTTACTAGTTGTCAGTACATGGACCAGTTCCTATTTCTGTCTATGCCCTGTTATCCCTGCTGAGGACCATCGAGCCATTGACTTGGGCTGTTTGAGTTTGATTAGATGATGTAAAGTACTTGGCACAGCTCCAGGCAATGATAACATTAAACTGCTGGTGTTTGTGGATTTATTTTTCTTCTTTCCCCCCCCATCAGAATGCTAGCCTCTCTGCTTTTCTCCCCATATCCTCAGGACCATTTTCTGAGCTCTGTTTTCCTTTTGAGCTCATAAGGTCCATCAAGTCAGTGCATCCCTATATGCTTTCTTCCACTTCTCTTTTGATGCTACAATTACTGATATATGCTCTTAGCTTCCACGTTAATAAGAGACCTTGAACACACATCCCAGATACACTACAGAGATGCAGGCTCAGTTTCCCATGTCTTAAAGGCTATTTCTACCTCATTCAAGGTGTTTGTACAAGTCAAGCATTGGTAGAGGGGCAACCTTATTGGTTGTTTGCCACTCTTTCCCTTTCCCTGCTATTTTATTTTTTAACAGCAGGGCATAATCCAGGATTTCATGAGAACCGCTGCTTATACCTGGTGAGGCTCCAGAGTCACATTTCCATTTGAGACAAGGTAATGCTAACATGGGGTTACTATCCTTAAACTGTTTGAAGGAGCCTTTTCAAGGCCAGAATCAAAACAAAGCTTTGAGAGAATTGCTACTTGTACACAAATATCCACAGCAACCCTGTTTAAAATATCCCCAAACTGAAAGCAATTAAAACGCCTTTCAGTTAATACATGTATAAATAAAATGTGGTATTGCTACCCAATAGAATATTATTAACACTTATGTGATTCATAAAGCAGGATAGAGTGCTGATAGCTGCACTCACTCAGGTGAACCTCAAAAACATACCAAGTGAAAGAAACCAGCCACAAAATGTCATATGATTATTGTGTTTATGTGCAACCTCCAGAATATGTAAATCAAAAAGACAGAAAGTACAGTAGTGGTTGCCAGAGCCGTGGCCAGGTGGGAAGGGAGAGAAGGGACTGCCGAGAAAGAAAGAGGTTCCTATGGTGTAATGGGAATGTCTTGGAACTAGAGAGAGGTAATGGTTGTACCACATAATGAATCTACTAATGACATCAAATTGTACTCTTGAAAATGGTTAATTTGATGTTATGTGAATTTTACCTCAATAAAAAAAAAAAAAAAGCTTTGAGTGCCAGGGACTCCAGAGACAGAATGTACTCTACTTTGAGACACAGAATAGACTAGACACTTTATTGCCACAGAAGGAATAGCTCTTATGAGGCACTCTACTCTCGTCCTCCCCTACCTTGTTGGCTCTCCATGTGCTGACATCCTTTTCCTGTGCTAAATAGATCTGAATGGTGAATGATTGCTAGCACATTGTGCAACTGTTGTCCAATATTCCTCTACTTGCTAATTTGCCAGGATGCTCAAAACAATTAGGCAGCTCATCTCAGAGCCAGGGATACTGGTCATGAGGATCAGCAGTTATGATGTCCAGTCTTGCATTTTCCCCTCTACCGATTTTGTGATACTAACCAAAGTGCAACTTGCCCGGCATCATTTTGTTCACCCAGGGTAATGATCGTGTGGCGGTGGCCCATGGGCTTTGGAGCATTATTTCCCGAGGAGGGTACGATAGAACTTTGAAATATCAGCCCCAATGGCTCCTGTCTCCATCTGCATCCCTCTTTGTCATGCTATAGACCTGTTCCTTCTCTTTCAGAGACTCCTTAGCCCTGAAGTCTGTGTTGGTCTTGTAACAGAGGCAATATGTTCTATGAGTTCCAGCATCCTAGGCATGAACAAACTTAGAGATCCTATGCTCACATTCTCATGTCTCGCCTACTGGAGCTGATGGTATTCATGGGAGGCCTGAAGCATTCTAGCCAACAGCCATCACCAACTGCCAGAGTCACTGTCACCTTGAAGCACTATGACTGACCAAACCTTGGCAAAATACAGGTAGAGGGACAGATCCAGGGAATGACAGTAGAGATACTGCTCAGCCCTGCCATGTAATTGGGAGAACTAACTTTATTTCTAACATTTCCCTGCGCTGTCTTGTCACCTCTCTCTTTCCACCCAAAGACAGAGGAAGAAGCATTAAATTCACAGTAGATAATCCACCACTTGGAAGAAGTTGACTTCCTTTTCTACCTATTGGCCAGGCAGAAAGAGGCATTCACCAGGAGAACAAAGCACCAGACGGGGGCATGACTCAGCCTTTGGAACAACAGTGCCCCTGAGTGGAGAAGAGGGTTCTTCTTTGTAGCTTTGGCTCCTACTAGCTGATGCTACCATTAGGACTACACCATTGGGGCAGGCATATAGGAGGAGGGAAGAAACCAGGAAGGATGGGAGGAAAAAAAGAAAGAATATGGAGAGAATGAGAGAGAAGAAAACAGGATTTCTATATTCTCACAATAGCTGTTGTTCCCTCTCCATCTGCTAGAGCTGGAACTAGGTAATTCTAAGCGGATGATGCGATCTGTGTCATGGTGCCCATTTCTGGAGCACTGGGACAAGACTGGAGTTTATAGGGAGAAGAGAAAAGAGATTCAATCCACTTCTGGTTCTTTTGGATTCTGAATTCAGAACTTCTTCCCACTTCTACCTGCTACTATATACCTCTTAGAATCCCAAAGTATATATTTCATGCACTACAGCAGGTTTGACAGATGGGTTCAGTAAGAACAAGGAGGATGTGGACTCCAGGCTTAATTCAAGCTGTATACTTTTGAAAAACTGTTTCTAGATACCCTAGTTAGTGAAGATAAGGGAGAGGGGAGAAAGGTAAGACAGGAAATGGCTGCATTTAGCCAAACTGATCTCTACTGACACAGGCCTTCAGGTGACTAGGGACCTTGCTTTGTAAGTCATGGCTGGTTTCTAGCTATAAACTAAACATTGCCTCCAAAGAAATGAATCAGAAGCTGAAAGAAGGTAGGAGGACAGGAGGGAAGAGCATTCTTCTTCTATCACCTCAACTGGTATACAACATTGTTGGTGAGTGGTTGGATTTGACTTATGATAGGTTTTGTTTTCTTCAGTTAAGAAACCTAGGGATTTCTCTCTTTTTCTCTTCTGTATCCTTCTTTCTCTCCTATGTAGGAGTGAATAGATTTGAGAAAAAATGGGACATAGACATAGTATAGGAAAGATCAAGAAAAAAGGACAGATTATTGAATAAGCCCTTATACCTTTGTATATTGATACAAAATTAATACTATATTAGGCTAAATTGGTATTGATCATTGTATATTAATGCAAAATTAAGATTGTATTGGACTACGTCAGTACTGATCTTAGTATATTGATACAAAATTAAGATTATATTTGGCCACATTGGTATTGATCTTTGTATATTGTTACAAAATTAAGGGTAACACTTCTTAAAGGTATTGTACCTAGTAATGCTTAAAAAGGAAATGTGAAGTTTTGGCCTTTTGCTACCAACCATCATAAACTGTTTAGAATAATTAAGAAATACAAACTAACAGACTAACAGTCATGCAAGCATGTCATTTTGTTAGTTACTATGACAGTCTATCACAGTTACTTTCTAAGCTACTCAGAAATCAAGTTGTTAAGAGACAGCAACATTTGCTTATCTAAACATAAGAGATAGATAGGGCGTCTTCAAAAACCCCAAGAGATCTGCAGAGTGTGGCATTTAAAGACGTTTTCTTAAATTAAGATTTTTTTGATATCGAGACATGCCAGCTCCTGACAGCATCCCCTATTCCACTCCAAGTAGATGAGCATTGAAGAATCTCCAGTGTGAGATGGTTGAATTAGTGGCAAGCCTATCTCTTGGCAATAAAAAAAAAAAAAAATCCTTGCTTCAACTGTAGACAGACTGCAGTCCAAAAAGGACAAAACTTTGAAGCAGGTAAATCGACAGCCTAGCTCTGCCAAGACAGGGTAGGTAAGTCCTTCATAATTCCTGCTCTACAATCAATGTCTGTCAGAGAAATGGGGCCAAATAGCTGAAGACTGATGCTGTAATGTATGGAGAGAAAATGGGAACTGTCCAGGCAGCCACTGGTATGTCATTTCTTAGTTTTGGAAGCTGCAGGCCCTGCACTTCCTATATAATCAGATATATTTATCCCTCTCAGGTCTCTGAGGTGGTTGAAGACTAGATAGCTAGATTCTCATAGTTAAATTTTGAGTTGTTTAGGAATCAAGAGGGCGTTCTGGATCTAAGAAGATGTTTTTAAAATTGTGATGCAAGTTAGTATGAAAGCTGAGTTAGATAGAGAACTTTAAACTCATGGAGATAGTTAGATAGTAGAATGTTAAAGTCAGGGACCAAATACATATGGACTGGAAATTGAGAATGTATGCTAAGCCATATAACTCTCAGAATTGTGGCCTATTTATTTCAGTTGTTTTGAACTGTATTTATTGTTATAAGAGGAAGAACCATTTGTTGGACTGAAAAAAAAAAGAATTATGCATTCTGGGGGAAGGGTGAGAGGGTAGGAGGGTGGGGCTGGGAGGGGTGGAGGGAGAGGGCTGTGATGGAGATGTAACTTGAAGTAATAAATAAACATTAAAAAAAAAGAAAAACAGTTGCCTAAAAAGAAAAAAAAACAAAAAAAAAAGAGAAAGAAATCATCTTTGAGCTGTTGATTTCTTCTTCATGATTTGAGGTTGTTTCTTGGAAGTGATCACTTCATTCTGGGACAGTTTTCTCCCCGTGTGGGAACTTAGTAGTAGTTAACTCACTTAACTCACTTCTTGTTATCTATCAACAATTTCACCTTATCATCTACTCCTAATTCTGGTTAGAGCTTCTGAAGTTGACTCCCCCAACTCTTCATCTCATTAATAATTGCATCGTGAAGGTCTCAGGACTTCTGTGACTGGCCATTGAGATTCTTCATCTTCTTATTGACAACAATGAAGATATTGGACCACAAAATGCCCTCTTTCTGCTTGCCCTGAAGTAGGTTTATCTGCCAGTGAAATAAAATAAGCATCCATCTGCTGAGTTTATGAAGGTGGTAATTAATCACATGGATGATAATTAATTACATCCCTTTCCCCCTTTGAATTCCACACCAATTTGGAAGTAGACAAAAAAGTCAGCTAGAAAGCACCGTATCAGTTGTACTGCTATTTGGAGAATGGTGCTCAGACCCATAGCCAAATGAAATTTCCTAGTCCTTCCTCCCCCAAGCTAAACTTTCCATCCATTTGCATCCCGAACAATTGGTCTCCAGGATGATACAAGGGAAACATCCTTCAAATAGGAGATCAAGAGATACCTATTTAAATCAGTGAGGACAGGCTAGCCCATCAATGGGCTGTGTATAGTCAATCCCATTTCCCAGTGTCCCAAGTATAATGAGTCACTCATACAGTAGAGGCAAAACAGGAAAGGTAAATGACTACTTACCCTCCCCTCTAAAAACAAAAACCTCAAACTGTCCCCAGTCCCTTTTGTCACAGATAAAGCAGGGTGGTTAGTCACTCTGCCTCCAAATAAACTCAGGCCTGTCTGCTTCTGTCCAACTGAAGAACATTCTAGAATAACTCCAGTGAGGCTGTAATGTGTGGCTTCTTTTTACTAAATTCATATTCTTTACCTTTAAAAAAGGGCACCAACCAGCACTGATCTCTAAAGGGATATGGATTTAGAGTGACCAATAGTTTGTATTTCTACAGAAGCTTGTTCAGGCAAGCTCCAAGCTGAGGGTTTTCCACACAATGTTTCCTTTAACCTTCTTGACAGTTTTTTTTTTTTTATGAAATAAATGCTAATATTATTGCCCTTTCAGAGATGAGAGAATTACGACCTCGAAAGGCTAATAGTTTCCTGGTTTTATGCAAATAGCAATGAAAAGGCCAAATTAAGACTTAAGTGTGTCTGCAGAGCATACGCACAGTCCCAAAAGCCACTGCCATGGGCAGGTTGGCTGAAAATACTAAATACTATGTCCCTTAGGAATATCAGTAAGATGAAAGTGGTCACTCAAATATCTCCCAAGTACATTAGGTAGCGCCACACAATGCTTGTGTTCATGAGGTCCAGAGTCAGAGTTACTAAAATTCCAGCTTGACCTCTTGTCATGGACCTGCCTAGGGAGTGTATCGTGATTGCCCTGTGGGGTCTTGGGTAGATTGCCCCCCTATCTCTGGCTTTGATCTCCTTATTTGTAAGAACACTCTAGTAATAAGAACCATTCTTACTTCCTAGAGTCCTTGACAGTTTGAGGTAATTCTGTGAGTTTGAGGTGCTTAGTGGATGGCCCCAAATATGAACTCAACACACATTAGCAAACACTATTTTCATTATTCTCTTGGAGAACTATGCTTTGGTTTCTCTCTGCTATAATTTCAAATCTTTCTAATATTAATTTTTTTTCCATTCTGCCTCCTTCATGCAATTTTAATGAAAACCCTTTCTTGGCCAGAGCACTGCTGGCTGAGAACTCCATTTGGAAACTATCCAGGAAACTGACCCTGTTGGAGCCTTCCCCATCTCCCTTCCTTGGAGCTTCTGTTAATTGCCATCTGGCTATTTTTAGTTTCTTCAAGTGTGTGCTGGGTGCAAGCTGGGAAAGTCCATCCTGCTGTGGGAGTGGGCCTGTGTGAGCTATGGGGCTTTAATTTGGAAATGTTTTGACACTTCATTTGTCAGGGCACCAGTTGCTGGAAACTTGTGAGAGTAAGCAGGAGCTGAGAGCTTATTTTTTGTAATCAGCATTCTCAGGGAGGAGAGAATCCCCGTGTTGCTGCAGCAGCTTAGAGCATCCAAATGTGAGGTTGGCACAGGCAGAAGGAATTTAGGGATTTGAAAGCTTAACGGAAAGCATAAATAACAAACATGCAAAGCAACCTATTTAGGCTGTCAGCTGATACGCAGATTGACAGAGGCTCTGCTTTGCCTCTTCTCATGGGAATTTTATTTGGTGTAGGATTAGCATCCCTTGGTCAAAAATCCTTACTTAGGTCTCTTCCCAGCCCTACCCTGAAACTCTCCTCTCATTTTAAAACACTGCACACCCTGTGCCAACCTGGTATGCCAACGAGACTGACCTTAATCATTTCTGGGAATGGAGGCTGTAGGTCTGCCCTGTGGTTCTGTCTGTCAGTTCTTGTTTCTGTCTGGTGCTTCTAACCCTCCACTTCTCATGCGGATTGTTGTTAACCCAGTTGCAGCAGACTGTTCCGAGCTGGGTCAGGAACCAGCTCATGGGTCCCACTAACAGCTTTGTATTCTCTGTCTCATCCCATCTTTGTTTGGTAGGATGCTGGGCTGCCAACATCAAAACCCAACCCTATCAATTTAAGGAAAACAAAAATATTCCTAAGAGGAAACATAAGATAACTCGGAGGCTACATAACCAGGAAACTTTGGAAACTCTGGTTACATGCTTAATCTCAGGAAGACAGCAGTGCAACCAAACAGAGACTCTGCCCTTACAGAGCAGCCATTCTACACTAGTCTTGATTGCTGTCCTTGTGATCTCTCCTCTGCTGCTCTGGAATTAGGGGGCATCTATAACCTCACCAAAGGTTATAGCTAAACTCCACACAGTCCCTGTGTCTTCACACTCTGACCTCTCCCTGTCTCCCAGCCCCTGCTCCATTACCCTCCCATGTAAGGTGCATCTTAACTGCAGATCATGGTGCGTCTTAACTTGATCATGCCTGTTCTTCAGCTGTAGGCATGTTGGAGGGGAACCTCTGACTGGCTGGTGACCTTTTATGGTATGGAGATGGGACATACCCTGCCTAGGAAAAGGAATTCAGATGCTCTGAGACACAGAAGAATGGCAGAGGCTTTCTACTGCATGACAGACAAAGCATGCAGACCGTTGGTGGCTTGTGTAAATGACGGAACCAGGACAGCAGAAATGAAGCCTGCTTGCTTCAGAGTAACACCAAAGGACATAAGCAGTGGGCAAACTCGGGTCTCCCCAGAGGCAAGCCTCACTGTGGGATGATTTGGGAGCCACAGAAAACCATTCTTACGCAGTCCAGGACAATAAAGAATGATAATAAGCTGATGTTCTGATAGTTTAGTTTCCTGGCCTTTTGGAATATTATTGTTGCCAGAATTTTTCCTGGGAGATGTGAACAAATGTTGACTAGACCCAGATGGCACCAATAACAAAATGAGACAGTAGTAATTGTACCAAGGTCCCACTTGGAGGAGTGCTAAGTTTATTGGGCTTATGTCTGAGGGGCTACTTGCAGAAGTGTAGGTGACCCCAGAGCGGAGACACCACCACAGAATGTAACTCCAGCATAAATGAGGACTTCCCCATGGCTGCATAGTTGGGGTCTTCACCTGAGTTAAGCTTCCATTCTCTATACACTCAAGCACCTCCCCAGAACACAAGCAGCTGGGGCAGAATTACATATAGATAGCAGGGATGTCCAGGAGGTGGTAGCTGAGGCCTAGCTCAAGTGAGAGTCTGATGACCCTCCCTACCTGTCTTTCTATGAGGGACTGTCAAGAGGCCCAGCTTTGACAGTCCTTTTTCAACAGTCACAGCTGCATGGAATAGGATGGCTGATGCTGAGAGGACAATGTTCTGTAAAGGATGTAATGGTGAAAAATTATATAAGATGCGACATTGTGTGATTGCTCTCCTAGCAAGCATATGTGTAGGAATGTTTCTTAATTCTCTAGCTTGTGCTTTGAAAGCTGTCAGAGTTTCCCGGGGTTGCTGTAACCGAACTTTTATGTTATTATTTAACACTTATTTATTACTA
>CAJQZJ010032076.1:5348461-5494938 GCA_907164525.1 Lophiomys imhausi | reverse complement strand
TTAGGTATTCACTAAATATAACTTATATTAACCTATCAGCCCCTACAGGTTGCCATAACAAATTACTACAAATGGGGTAGCACGGTACAGCAGAAATGTACTGCGCACAGTTCTGGAGCTGGAACTCCAGAATCAAGATGCCTGCAGGGCCATATTCACTCTGATTGGCTGTAGGAGAGAATTCTCCCTTGCCTCTTCTCATCCTCTGTTGTGGTTGCTGATCATGTCTGCTCATAGATACACCACTCCAACCTCTGCATGTGTGCTCACATGGTACTCACTCCCCTGTGTCTCTCAGTGTCTCTGCGAAAGTTCCTTTCTCTCTCTTCTTGCAGTGGCACCATTTGCACTATATTTAAGTCCCAACTGAATCTAACAGGACCATCTCTTAATTCATTGATAGCCACATGAATTCTCTTTACAGGTAAGCTCACACTCAAGGTTCTAGGTTCTAGATAGACACAAATCATTGGGGAATCTTCAGGAAAGTTAAACTGTACGTCACTGTAACATCTCTGCATTAAGTCGCTGAAACAGAAATGAAGAGAAAGAGGTAGAAAATGAGTGCTGATCTCTGTGGTCCCCTAAGGACAAAGGAAAACTCCACATGGATTTTCTGACTGGAGGTGTAGAGCAGAGGGTACATCTGCAGGCTCTGCACTTGAACAGATTCTGTTCCTGAAACAGAGAGCAGAGGAAAAGACCAGAGTCCACAAATGGAAAGGCTTTCATTTAATGTGAAAGCAATAGCCTTCAAAGATAGTTAAGAATTGCAAATAAGCAAGGGTCCCACACTGGATTTTAGGGTAATTGGGAAAAAGAAGCTAGGGGCTGGAGGGTACACTCTGCAGTGGGTGGACTTTTTGTTAACAGATCTGCACTCACACTCCATCTCTGCTTCCTTTGACATGGTAACATGTGACCCTGGTCTTTTCTCAGTTAATTTTAAATTGAGACAAGAATATAACTATGTAGAGACTGTGAGGATTTAGCAGGGACTGTGTGCTGAGAATGTCAGCACAGCTCTGGCGGGCGTGGCACACATGTAGCTGAGGAATGTAGCATCATAGATTACCATAACTTCAAAGATGGAGCCTACTCAGGCTGTGAGGTGAGGTACACTAGGCTGTGCTCCCACAACAATCCACTCCTACCTCCCAAAGGCTCACAACACCACCAGGGCCTTACTTCTCGCTTACACAACCTGTCCGTAGGAAGTGTGACCTTACTGGATTAGGTGTGGCCTTGTGGAAGGTGATGTGTTGCTGGAGGTGGGCTTTACGGTTTCAAAAGCTCTCACCAGGCCCAGTGTCTCCCTCTATGCCTGATGCCCGCGGATCAGGATGTAAAGCTCTCGACTGCCTCTCCAGCACCAAGCCTGCCTGTGTGCCACTAGGCCATGAGATAGCAGACTAACTCTCTAAGACTTCAAGCAAACTTCTAAGTAAATGCCCTCATTTACAAGCCACCTTGGTCACGGTGTCTCTTCACAGCAATAGAACAGTAACTAAGACAACTCTCCAGGTCACTTCAGTGACATCTTTCCCTTGAGTCGAGAGATTCTCTCCTTCATGCTCTGTGCCTTTCATGTAATTCTGTCATCACCACTTCAGCACACTGCTGCATTGCTTTCTAACAGGCTTCTTTCTTTCTACCAAATACCCATGCTGGATTCCTCTTCACACTCTCAGCACCTACAAGTGCCTGGTACAATGAGCAATAAGACACACTTAATAGACATCTGATGAAGGAATCAGTGCTTGAAGTTTGGAGCCAAGTGTTGGTGTCAGATTCTATCCATGCCTTCTGAAGAGGGGCTACCCATTGGAAGATAAGGCAAAAGTAGCCAATATGCTTTGTAGAGTCCCCAGTGATAGAGATTGTTGTGGAATAATAGGTAAAAGAGTGGATAAAAATATGAGATAAATTTATCGGTCCCCTTCCAGAAGACTAGGAGAACGAAATGCAGGTACTCATAAGCATAAATTCTGTATTATTTAAACACGGGCAGCCCTCAGGGTGAAAGGACATTTCGCTGCACAGCAGATAGAGAATTCTGTATCATGGGGAGCTCATGTGGCAGAATTCTGCCATAATGAAAGTGCTAATTATCTGAATAAGATTTAAGTCCAATGCGGGACGGCTGCGAGAGGAATCTTCGGCAACCCTTGCGATGCTTAGTTAGAGGTGTGATTGACTGCAGAAACCAGTGCAGCTTCCACATTCTGTTACTGCCCAGGAGCTGCCTAGTCAACCTGTTGTAGTTCACCTGCCAGCAGAGTTGGTCGTGGTCTCTGGAGCTCCATAGCTAACAGTATTGATGAAGCACATGCAAGAGGCTGGGCCAGGTCTAACTTTGGGCTGCCTGGTAGAGGTGACAGCAGATAGAAAAAAACAATGGCTTGAAGGAGTGATGGCTGTGAGAATTCACAGGTGGGTAGGGGATAGAGTTTAGGAATATAAAGTATGCAATAATGGTGGTTGGGGAATTGCAATTCTAAGCAGCCTTTAAGGTGTGTAAACAAGGAAATAGAAAGGAACAATAACAAGCCTCACATGAGGAATTAGTTGTGAGATAATAAGAACTCTCACATGTGAAGGGGATTTATGAATACCTGAGGTCAAAAAAATAAGACCAATGGTGTGGCAGACTTAACAGTACAAAGGGTAATTTGAAATTGAAGGTGAAGAGTCTGTAGAATTAGATAATTAAGCAATCTTAACTCTGCCATTCATCAAGTACATGACTGACTTCTGATCATCAACATCTTTATCTATAATATAGTGAAAATAACAGTTCTGTATTCTAGGGTCATCTCCACCAATAAAGAACACAATGTTTACAAAGTGCTAGGCAGACATAGCATATGATAAACCACATGTAGTTGATGTTTTTTCTTCATTAATTTATTTGTTTATTTTACATCCCATTTGCAACCCTCCTCCCTCCTCTTCTCCCAGTCCCCCCCCCCCCCCCACCCCCCTCCCCCCCCCCCCCAACCCAGTACCAACCCACTCTCTCACATCAGATAGCATCAGGACTAAGTGCCTCCTCATCCACTGAGGTAAGACAAGGCAGCTCTGCTAGGAAAATGGGATCCAGAGGGTGACAACAGAGTCAAAGTCAGAGACAGTCCCTGCTGCAATTATTAGGGGATCCTATATTTTACTCTTTTATTCTGGATATTCTGGTGTAATTGAAAATTTTGTTAACCTATGTTTAATAATAATACCTAATAAATATCTATAACCTAATGACACCTAATACCTAACAACACTTAAACAACCCTGCCCTAACCCTTTTGAAAGGATATTAAGGCCGTGGGTTCTTAGAGCAACCTGACAGCCTTCTATCTGCAGGCACAGCTCAAACAGCAATGAGAATCCTGACTCTAGCATTATTTTGGCAGCCTCCACTTCAACTCATCTTAGGTTTGAGGCTTTCTCCTCAGGCTCAGGGAATAGCATCGCCCAGCAGCTCATGCAGCCAGCCTGTTTCACTCAGCTTGGAGCTGACTTCAGTCAGCTGAGACTGTCGGGAAGGTAGAAATGCCTGTGTTCTGAAGAATGAGTCAGTGGGTCAGCAAGGATCCTCACAAAAAATACAGCATACCTAATGGGATAGTTTAGATAAGTTAGATAACGTGGCTATTTCCAAAGATATGAGAGAGTTCAGGGAACCAACCAACAAGAGGTGTGGAGCATGCCATCACCAGCAAGGGGGGCCTCAGCCTTGGCCTAAAGGTGACTACCCAGATACCTAAGGAAACATTCATGGCTGTCTACTCTGGGTCATGAACTCCTTCACTATCTTCAAATGGGACAGATAGTGGCATTTATTCTGCTTACTCTACAAGGATTCTGTGAATTTCTACCACGAGCCAGAATCACAAAGACACAGAAATGGGAGCCCAAAGAAGAGCCATGTCTTTTTCAGTAGAGGAGATACAATCAGTCTATGGAGTCCCTGGGAAGGAGAAAGCCAGGAGACTAATCATCTCCCATCCTCACTTCCTTTGATGTCCTGTTGTCATTTTACTTAGATGATCCCAAACAGAGTCAGATGGCAAGGAATCTCAATGGTACAGTCCATGAAAATCAGACTCCTCCTAGTGGACAGCAGGATAAAGGAACACGGAGGGAAGGTCTAGGGTTAAACAGAAAATATCCAGAATAGTAGGCATTGTATGAGTGAAAAAAAAATGACTTTAGGACAATACCACAGAGAGAGGGGGCATACCAAGGAAGAAACCAGCAAATACTAAGGGTCTGTGACAAGAACTAGCGTGTGATCTCCCAAGTGGGCTTTCTTGTTATTGGGCTCTGGTTGGGATCAGTGAAGTGAAATGACAAGAGGTCAGGGAAAAGCTTTGGAAGATGGCCACTTTGTCAGCAAAGTGACCATATCCAGACCATAGTTAAAGAAGAGGACTAGAAGGCTTAGCTGTTAAGAACACTTGTTGCCCTTCCAGAGGACCTGGGTTTGAGTCCCTGCACTACATGATGTCTCACAACTGTCTGCAACTCTAGTCCCAGGGTATCTGAAACCCTCTTTTGATTTTAAAGGCACCAGGTAGGCATATGGTACACGGATATATATATATATATATATATATATATATATATATATATATATTCAGGCAAAACACACATATGAAATAAACTTTATCTTTATTTTATTTAAAATAAGAAGGGCAGAGACCATAAAGGGAAAAAAAATGAATGGAAAGGGAGAAGTAGGGTTTGTGAAGTAGCTTAGAGGTCAAGATACAAGCAAAGGTGAGGTTCAAAGGACAAGGCATGTTGAGTGAAACAGCTCAAGATAAACAGCTTAGTTAAGACAAGATCACCCTGAGCTCACCCAGAGAATCCTGAACTCACCCTCTTGGGTGCTGACTTCTGTGGTGAGATATTCATACAATGATTTTGACTGATGTAAATCATAGGCCTTTTCCAGAGATATCACAGTGATGTTGGAATTAGGAGACTACCATTTTTGGATTTTTCCCTTTCATTTATTTAGTCAATGGGTGTTTATTAATGGCTTTTGGATCTTCTACCGAGCTGGCCTAAGGCTGACACATACATTTTATGACCTGTATTTGGGGAGAACATGGACTAAGCAGGAGAGATAAGCATGCAAGAAATGCTTGCAATAGCTGGTGAAGTGTGTGTCACGTGTATCCTATGCAGAGAGATAAGTACCAAGAGCCTGAGAGCCTTGCTTACACTGGTGAGAAAGTAAGGAAACACATCCCCAAGCTACATCTTGGAAAATTAGTTTCCCAGGTAGAAAATTGAGCAGAGGAATGCCACCAAAAGGAAATAATTGATCACTGTATTCCAATCTCTATAAAATAAGCCATTCTTATGTCTCAATTGTTTATCATAAAGAAAGGTATCTCTTGCACAACCCATCTCTAGTGCCTTCCATGTAGCCAATCCAGAGACACATATTCCTTTCATCATGAATAGATGGTCTCACAATGCTACACAAGGAGCAGAAAGCATGCATGCTCCCAACTGACTTTTAGGTTCTATTTCATATTCCTGGATTCTACAGATTAGATATACAGAACTAAAGATTTGATGAGAGGATCCACATATGAGTGGGAACATGCTGCATTTATCTTTCTGGGTCTGGATTACCTCTCTATCAATTCATCTTAAGTTGGAACCGTCATATATGAAAGATGAATTTGATACACCTAACCTATCTGAATCATAGTGCACTGAGGCAATACCATGTGGAGTTGAGGCTCACCTTAGATGGTCAGTGGTCGATGGCAATACACTATTACACATCACTAGTGCAGAGAACAGTTCGACCTCAGAACCGCTAGCAGATTTTTCTGCTGAAAGCATATACTTCCCACATCTCTATAAATTCAGAAACTCTTCAATGGGGACTCATCGTATACAAGAGAATGCCTGCCTTGGAAGCGTAGGTTCGACCCTTAACCTGAAATTACTCATCACGTCCCCTAATATACTGTTGGCAGAAGTGGCCCTGTGCATTTATAGGCACAAGAGTGTGGGAATGCTGCCCAGGTGAGGCGGCTGCTTCTGAACAGCTCTAAGCTGAGAGCACATGAATACTTACTTGACTGTTACTGCTACTGACTCGGAGAACTTTACAGGATATAACCAGAATCGGGAAAGGGGGTAGAATTCTTGGGAAGAGAAGAAAAGAATATAGAAGAGGCTAAAGAGACTGATTGTTTAGCATAGCAGAAACAGCCCAGAAGTGGCCTTCTCAGTCTTCTCCAGATACATAAGGCCATTAGAGATATGATATGCTTGCAAGTGCATCTCCTCTGCCCTTTTCTCTCATAGAGAACCAATGGAACTGGTTCAACAGTTAAGAGCATTGTTGCTCTTGCAGAAGTCCTGAGTTCTGTTCCCAGCACCAATGTCAATGGCTCACAACTGCCTGTAGTTCTAGGCGATATGATACCCTCTTCTGGCCTCCACATGCACCCGTACTCATGTACACACACACACACACACACACACACACACACACACACACACACACATTCATTAATAAAATAAATATTAAAATAGAGACATAGCAGTGTAAAAAGCTAGTCACTGAATTCTCATCCAAGTTCTGCCACTCACTTATCATACCATGTATTGGGAAAGATTCTTTTTGTTTTTCATAAGATAAGTACTAAGTTGTATGCTGTCTATGCCAAGGAGACACAGAGATCAAGCACAGTATACAGGCATATCCTTTGGAACTGTAAACTTTTCTGCAGATATGAAAAGATTTTCTTGTTTTCTGTTACTTCTGCCTGAGGGGGATATTTTTTTCCCAGGGCATCAAAATATAATTTAACATCTGCCAATGTCCTCAAATATAGCCAATTCTGTGAAATTCTACCAATGGTAGAATAACAAATGAGCTCAATATAATTTTCTGTGAGAACAAAAAGATATAATTAGAGGACACTAGTGGCATCCTGAGGAGCTATGAGGGAAAGTGTAATGGAATTATCTATGCTGCCATCCTCTCCTTGGCTCTCTTGCAAATCCCATCTGGAAAGTGCTCAGGCAGAAGATTTCCAGATAGTCTAGATATTTCGTTTTTCCTGTTACTTTTTCACCATGGATTTACTGCTTGGTGCCATGAGGCTGTTCCCAAAGTTACATGGCTTAGGTACATAAGGTGACACCTTCTGCATTTCTTCACCCTCACTTTCTTGTCATGTAACTAAAAATTCTCCTGATTAGTTTTAAAATACATACACATAAGCAGGAAGCCAGAGAGACTCTCTGGATCATGCTCTCAAATGATCAGATTATTTCCCAAAGCCTATGCTCTTTTTTGAAACAGCCATATAACCAAAGATATTTAGAAAGCTATCAAGAAAAATTCCCTTAGTCTGTGTGGTGGGATCGAGAACCACTCTGGAGGCAAATGTCTGGGTGGGTCTTGGAGGAATTTTCTTGATGAGATTCATTTATATGCAAAGACCCAGCCTAAGTGTGAATGACACCATTTCATCAGCTAGCAGGTAGGGATGGTGAGGTAAATAAAATATAAAAGCCTGCTGGGTGTAGATCTCTGCCTCATGACTGCAGATGTAATGTGGATAGCTCCTGCCATACCTTCCCCACCATAATGAACACTATCTTTCCAGTGTGAGCCACATTAAACCATTTTCTTTACTTAAATTGCCTTTGCCAGGTATTTTCTTTTTTTCAGTTCATAATGTTTTTTTTTATAATGTTTATTACATCAAGTTACATCTCCATCATAGTGCCCTCTTTCCACCTTTCCTGGTTCCACCCTCCCGCCCTCTCCTCCCTCTCCCACCCATCTTATTCCTCTGATGTGGACTGTCCCTACAAATCAGCCCCTCTCAATTCAACAGTCATATTAAGAGCTTCCTCTTGCACTGGGGGCTACAGGGTAGCACCCCTAGGGCAAATTGTCCCATTGATAGGTAACAATGTCTATGTTCCTGATCTTTATGGTGTGTTGGTTATAGGATAGTTTTTCTGTACTAATGGGCTAAAATCCAATTATAAATGAGTAGATGCCATGTGCATATTTCTGAGTCTGGGTTAGCTCACTCAGGATGAGCTTTTCTAGTTCCATCCATTTGGCTGTGAGTTGAGTGATTTCCTTGTTTCTGATAGCTGAGTAGTATTCTATTGTGTAAATGTACCATAATTTTTTTATCCATTCGTCAGTTGAGGGACATCTGGGTTGTGGTATAGAAACAGACCAGTGGATCAAGGGAATCGAATTGAAGACCCAGAAATGAACCCGCACACCTATGGTCATTTAATTTTTGACAAAGAAGCCAAAACCATACAATGGAAAAAGGACAGCATCTTCAACAAATGGTGCTAGTCCAACTGGATGTTGACATGTAAAAGAATGAAATTAGACTCATACTTATCACCTTGCACAAAACTTAAGTCCAAGTGGATCAAAGACCTTAACATTAGGCCTGACACACTAAATCTACTGGAAGAGAAAGTGGGAGAAAGCCTCGAACTTTGGTACAGGAGACAACTTCCTAAACAGAACACCAATAGCTCAGGCTCTAAGATCAACAATCAATAAATGGGACCTCATGAAACTAACAAGCTCTGTGAGGCAAAAGACACAGTCATTAGAACAAAACAGCAACCTACAGATTGGGAAAAAATCTTTACCAACCACACTTCCGACAGAGGGCTAATATCTATAATTTATAAAGAACTCAAGAAATTAAACACCAAGAAACCAAATAATCCAATGAAAAAATGGGAAACAGAGCTAAACAGAGAATTCACAAAGGAGCAATCTCTAAAGGCTAAGAGATACTTGAAGAAATGCTCAACTTCCTCCATCATCAGAGAAATGCAACTCAAGACGACTCTGAGATTCCATCTCACACCTGTCAGAATGGCTAAGGTCAAAAACTAAAATGACAGCACATGCTGGCGAGGGTGTGAAGAAAGGGGAACACTCCTCCATTGCTGGTGGGAGTGCAAACTTGTACAACCACTGTGGAAATTAGTCTGGTGATATCTTAGAAAACTTGGAATAGCCCTACCTCAAAACCCAGCCACATCACTTCTGGGTATACACCCAAACAATTCCTCACCAAACCACAAGGACATAGCCTCATCTATGTTCATAGCAGCCTTATTTGTAATAGCTAGGTATTTTCTTACAGTAACAAGAGAGGCAACAAATGCAATGCATAATTTTTGTGCTTCTTAGTAAAGTGTGGTCAGGGACTGTTAGCGTGCCATCCTACCAAATGGATCAGTTTGGTAAAAGCTTTCCTTTGTCTTGCCCCTACTTCTTATCTTTTATTTGCTCTCCGTGCTCTGTTTCCATCTTTCTTCCAAAAACTAGACATTTCTTTGCTTTAGTCTGGATGACCAAGATAATAAAAAACACCGTTCTAAGTTGCACTCTCTGACATGCTAATAAATTAGAGGAAGAAGTGCATGAATGAATTTGTAGGATTTCTGTCTGTACCGAAGCGTCCACTGTAGCCAGGTACAATTTCCATTCATTCTTGAGAACTTAGACTCTACGGTGAGTTGAAGAGGGTTCTACAGTCTTGTAATTATGGTGCTTCGTTCTTTGTGGAGATGGGCTTTTCTCTCCACCTGAGTGGTCTCTACTTCCTGTACTGCGAGAGCCATACCTGCTCTCACAATGGATCACGCCAAGTGAAGATGGTGTCTTGCCTGGAAAGAAAGAGCAGAAGAGAACATTGGAATTTCTGCAAGTTTAGACAGTCTGACAGCCAATTTTGGAGTCTGGGTGACATTTCAAATTGGTAATGCTCCTAATTACTCAAGCCCCAGGAAACCATATGGAATGCAGCCACCACTCTAGAATTAATACAAGTGAGCACTGTGAACCCATTAGTGACAGCATGTTCTCCTGGAGTGATGGCACCATATCTGTGTCAGCACAGCATGATGCTGCAGTTAGAGTGTGCATGTATGTTTGTGTGTTCATACACACACACACACACACACACACACACACACACACACACACAAGAAGTTAAATGTCTGATTCAAAGCTAATACCCAAAGAGATTAAGAATGAAAGTCACCAAAGAAGTGAAATGTTTTGAAATTTCAGTGAACAAGCCATATCCCAAGCTTCAGCTTCAGCTTCTACTGGGGAAGAGAAATCCAGCATCCATGGTCCACACTTTTCCTTTCACTAACAGGCCCTAGTGTAGGCCTCATGGCCCAGAGAATGACACCTTTTCTTACATGAACTCTGGGCTTAAATGCAGAGAATACAGGAAACTTTCTAGTAACTTCCTAACTTAGGGCCTGCCCTCCTTCTATAGGAACTTAACCAACCCTGTGTAGAGAGTCTGGTTTGAAAACACATGCCCTGCTTTGGAATTCTTTAAGATTTTCCCTTCAGGTATTGCTCAACATCTGTAATTCCACACCTTGTTGGAGAGGGTTTGTGTTTTGCTCATGCTGATGATGTGGTAGAACAAATTCCTCCTCTTATTGGCCCTAAGCATTCCTGAAAGCAACCCTTGTTAACAAAGAGATTGACATGATAATAGTGGCAATTTGAGGAGTACAAGTGAAATGTCAGTGTTTAATGCATTGCAATATTTAGTTCCCACACTCAACCTTAGAATGTGACTATCATCAACCTCATTTAATCTGCAAGAAAAACAAATCTAAGAGATTCTTAAACTCTAGTAAGGTAGAACCTTTACCAAGAATTGATGCCAGTACCTTAATTAAGCCTGACCTCTGTGTTCAAAGCTGGCCTTGGGCCAAGAGGCAGGCACTGTTTGTATTTTCACCTGTTATGTTTTTTTTTCTCCTTATAGGTTGTTCAGGATGTTGGCTGTGGATCAGGAATGCCATTATTTTTTTTGTCATGCAGGGTGGAACAAAGAAAGTTAAGGCAGTGGAAGGCAGCCCAGTAGCACAGTATATTGAGGTAGCTGGTTGTATTTAAAGGCAGATTTTAACTGGTCTTTGTGTGCTTTAGGGTAGCAAATGATGGGCCCTCTGGTAGGTAACTGAAACTAATCTGTATCTTTAGGTAGTATTTTTTTCTTTTTCCCTATTGGATTGTTGCTGGAGTTAGAGCCTAACTTCCCCGTGGCAGTTGATAGAAAACAATTATTCTTTAATTTAAAGATTAAAATAGATGGCTTCTCCCTTCCCATCTACCTTGTGGCAGGAGGTGTTGGACAGGATATGTGTGTGCTTATCTTTAATAATCCCGCAGCTGAAGCAGCAGATCTCACTGGATCTAGCCTTATTTTCGTTAAGTGTTATCCTGACCATAGCTATATCTCTCATTCTGTTTTTTTCTTTTTTCCCCAGCAATGAAATCTTTCTTAATATATAAGTTCACTTATTTATTCACTTTACATCCTGACCATAGCTCCCTCCCTCCCCTCCTCCAGGCCTCACCCTCCCACCTTCTTCCTGTTCCTCAGAAAAGGGGAGCCCACCCCCATACCCTCCGGCCCCAACACATAGAGTTGCATCAAGACTGAGCTCATCCTATCCTCTTCCACTGATGCCAGGCACCGCAGCCCTGTTAGGGGGAGGGATCAAAAAGCAGGCATCAGACTCCATGACAAAGACAGCCCCTGCTCCACTTGCTGGGGGACCGACATGATGACCAACCTGCCCATCAGTTATTTATGTGTGTGGGGGTCTAGTCCAGTTCATGCGTGATCTTTGGTTAGTGGTTCACCTTCTATGAGGCCCCATGGGCCTATGTTAATTGACTCAGTTGGTCTTCTTGTGGAGTTCTTGTGCCCTCCAAGTCCTCCTATCTTTTCCCCATCAGGCACCCCGCTCTGCCTAATGTTTGGAAGTGAGTCTCGAGGAGCCTCTCAGAGGACATTTCACCCCCTTCTTATGTATTATCCTGACCGTAGATATAGCACTCACTTTTTTTTTCTTTTTTAATTCAACATTTATTTATTTCTTCAAGTTACATCTTAATCACAGTCCACTCCCTCCTCCCCCTCCCGGTCCCACCTTCCTACACTCTTCCTTCTCTCCCTCCTATCCACTTTTTTTTTTTTTTTAATTTAAGGTGTATCATCCCCCCACCCTGCCCCGCCAACATCTTCCCCTTTTGGTCCAATAAAAGGCTCTTTTTCTTGTAAAAAATAAATGCAATGCAAAACAATAAAAATAATTAGGCCACAATTATGAAAATTATAAGGTATAACATATATTCCCAATGTCCAGTCCACATGTAATTGGCAGCTGATAATAATGTTCTATTATCTATCTATCTCGATGAGTTTAAAGTTCTATACCTAACTCAGTTTCCAACCTAACTTGAATTACCAACTTAAAAACATCTTCTTAGACCTAGAACATCCTTTTAATTCCTAAAAAACTTAAAACTTAACTGTGAGACTATAACTATCTAGTCTTCAACCACCTCAGAGACCTGAGAATGATAAATATGTCTGATTAAACAGGAAGTGCAGAGCCAGCAGCTTCCAAAACTAAGAAATGACAGACAACTGACTGCCTGGACAGTGCCCAATTTCTCTCTATAACATTGGACCATCCATCTTTCAACCTTTTAGCCCAGGGTCTCTGACAGACATCAATTATAAATCAGGAATTATGAAGGACTTGCCTACTTTCAATCTCACTGTCGCATGTTCGATGGGCAGTGGCTATCATTTATGAATGTTCTATAAATTAAGCTATGGATCAACTAGATTTACTTTTTCCACTCAAAATAGCTTAAGGGTCATTTTTGTTTATTTAATGTTTGTTTATAGCTTTGGTCCTTGTTTAAGTTTATAGCTATTGTTTGTTTATTGTACATGTGGTATAGTGTCTCCTTGTCTGACGTTCCTGGAGCTAAAGGCTTTTTAGCTTAAGGAACTGCTTAAAGGCTCTGATGGCTTCCACTGTAAAAGTCTTTACATGAAAGTTCTTACATTGCACAGCATACATTGCATATTTGCTAGAGTTTCTTGGGCATGTGCCTAGGAGTAAAGATGTTGGCTTAGTAGGGCATGCAGGTCTTTCAACATAGCTATATGATGCCACTTTTTCCCCAATGTATGTATGTCACATTTTACTCTCTAGAAATGTGTGAGAATGCCATTTCTTTACACCTTTGTTGCACTTTACTGCTCTAAAACTTACTCATTTCTCCCAACCTGGTGCTTATGACATACTACTTAAAGCTTTAATTTGCATTTCCACTTACTGATGACTACGCTTCTTGGTTTTTGTGCTCTAGCTTCTGCAAAGTGCTTGTTCATGGAATTTGGTGATTTTTCATGTGACTCAATTCTAATTCATCAGTGGGAATGAGTTTTATAGTCCCTGTGTTAACCTATGTGAGTCATAACCTCTTTGGCAAATGTCTTTCCCCAGTTTGTACTTGACATTCCCTCCTTCATGATGGTCTTCTAAAACATAATAAGAGTCATAAACTTGTGGAGAGAGAGCCTCTTGCATGAAAAACCCATCTGCTTGGATCTTAAGATGTGTCCTTGAGGAGGAGTTGAAATCTCAGGTATTGCTTACTTTTTCCACATCTTTGCTCAGTTGTGTCCTTCAGAGCTGTTGCTGGGTACTGGAGGAGAAATAACAAGAATTAATATCTATTCCTAACTTGAAATTTCCATTCTAATAAGGGATTGAGCTAATTCATTTAACGTCCACAATAGTACCTCCCCAAAGCACAGTGTAAATAATTTAGGCATTTTCTGTTTTTCATACCAAAAAATGAATTCTCATTTTATATTCTCATTTAAAGTATGGTGGAACAGTATAGTTATCTTTAAAACCTTACAAATTGAGCATACTTGTTTGTAGCATTTTAAGAGAAAAAGAAAATAATTAGCTGAAGATATTTTTGCATTCCCAATCCATAACCTGGTTTCCAGCTACAGCACAGATTCCCAGCAATCACCAGCACTTCCCAGGAGCCATTCTAGAGCCCTCAGTGTGATCAACTTCTGTGAGAAAGTTCTCATTTTACTTAAGTATATTAGCAGCCTGGTTGCCCTCTCTCAGGTGAGCCTACCTTGGCTGTTTTTCACTCAATGTAGCTGCCACATGATGGTAAATCTCGGGCAAGAAGCTGGCACAGAAATGAATAAAGGGGAAAACAAACTTTTAAAACATTTTGTTTAAAAACAGTTTCAACTTCAAAACCAAAAACAATTTAAAGACTACTCCAACTATTTTAGTTGATTTACCTATTTATGTTTGCTCTGCTGACTCCCTTTGTTCTCTCTCATCACATATGCACACACATGAAGATTTGTACAGACTCATATAAGCATGTAAATATATTCACACATATAACTTATATACACACATGCTTATACACACACAGACACACTTATATACATACATGTAAAAACATACATGCCTGTTTTCTGTGGGCCAGTTACATACATCATAGCCTTTGTCTAAATAGTTCAGTGTGATTTTTTTCCTAGGAGCAAAGCTCTTCCTTCATGTAAACTAAGGAAGGATTAAATTTAGAAGCAAAAAAGGAAACTGTACAGCGATGTACATACAGAGGCTTTCAGTGTTGGTGATTAGTCATGGAGTTAGTGGAGACCCCAGCGTGAATGGAGAGGCTGTCGCTGGGAGTATTGAGGTGAGAATGAACTATGCTTAATTGCCTCTTCCTTGTATAATATTTCCAGGAATATCTGATCTTTATAACACTGAAACTAATGATCAAGTGAAGGTTGTAGGGGGAAGGGAGCGGTCAAGATGAACAGCCAGAGAGAACTATAACTTCTAATGTTTTGAAGCACATCCGGGTAACTAAGGTTGATTAAAAATGCTTTGCATATTTCAAAATAGGTAGTAGAAAAGATGTTGAGTATTCCTGACACAAAGAAATGAGACATTTGACATGATGGATGAACCAGTTACCCAGATCTGATTATTGTGCAGTGTCCACATGCATTGAAATCGCTCACTAGACTCCATACGTGTGCACTATTGTATGTCGATTTAGAAATGCAGTTAGAATTCAACACACTTATCAAAAAAAAAAAACCCTCCAATCCATATTCTATCACCTCCTAAAGCAACATGGCTTGCAGAGGACCCTGGTGTTGTGACATAATTTTTTTGGTGTGCAGTTAAGGTGAGTTGGAGACAAGGACAGCTTTCAGGATGCTCTCAGGACTGCAGGGAGTACTTGAAACATTTGATAGTCTGTTCTGTCCTCTGGCTTTCCCTGCATGTGGTCTAAACACAGGCTGGTAAAAATGTATTCAGAGCTAAGGACACCTAGAATTTTCTCAAAGGATGGGTTTGAAAGAGGCTGAGCCTTCCTGCTGTGTGGGTCAGAGCTGTTCCCTAAGGGCTGGGTCCCTTTGCCCTGTGAGGGTGAGCAGTACCAGTTCGTGGTTTCTGTTGCTTCTACCAACTCTTGTCGGCATGGTTTGTGGGTGGCAAAATGTGATTGTGCACAGCATAAAAATGATTTTGCCTCTAAGAATAGGGCGATGCAGGAGCCCGGCACACAGTGCGTGGTGCTCCTTTCGACCTTTTCATTATTTGGTAATTGAACCGGCAGACATTTAATTCTTTACTCTGGAGTCTTCATTAAATTGCTCAGAAAAGATAAAATTGCAACAAGGAAGAAAAATGTACAAATTTAACTACCATTGCTCATGCCTGGACTCTCCCTCACATATCAGGCTTCTGGGCTTTAAGTAAACAGAATATTTTCAAAGTGCATAAATTCAATATCAGCTGCAATTACTGGCTCAGCCTGATTGTGTAAGGGTTGGTCTCCATTAGGCAGTGATGTGAATGATTGTTGTTGGGGGCACATGTGTTGAGTTTAGTCGATTTTGGGGGTGGCAATGAACTGAGGTATGCCTATAGATTCTCCCTCTAGGTCCCATTTGACATTTCTGAGTCAGAAAAAGAGACCATCCTAAACTAGAAACAAGCCAACACCAAAGGATCCTATGATTTGAAGACTATGAACCTGCCCACCTCATAATGGCAAATATCTCTTGCTATTTTTTTTATCTTCCCCCATCTTCCTCCTCCTTTTTCTTCAGTATGAAATATGAAACTAAACCTTCGAGAGCATATGGGCCGAATGCAAAAGGGAAGGCATGAATAAAATTTATATACATAGATAGTCAATGAAGAGGCTGTTGTTTCATTTTCAATTGAAGTCAGAGACACATCATACCTCTGTCTGTTCTAGCAGATGATGACAAAATGAGTGTTCCTCACAACACTGCACATTGTTCTCAACTGGTAGCAAAGTCCTCTGTCACTCACACAGTATTGATGATCATCATTGATTCACTTAATAATTAGGCTATAAGTGCCCAGGTCCTATATGTGCCTCATTTGGGTAACTGTAAAGAAATCAGACCTAGTATTCCTGGAGCATGGAATGGTGGAAGTTGAAGTATTGTGGCATTGTGCCTCTTTTGACCTGCCTAATTCACCATCTTGGGAGGTTTTTTGTTCCGTATGGTAGTCATTGGATACATGTGGCTATTTAAGCTTAAATATAAGGGAACACTAGGCATTTTTTTTCCCTAGTCACTTAAGAATTTCCACTTTTCAGTAGCCACAAGTAGCTAACAGCTGTCATATTGCACTGTACAGGTATGGGGACATCTTTTCAATCTTCACAAAAGCTCTGTTGTGCTTCACTGATAGGTTGATATGGCCCAATTGTACCCATCTGGCATATAATGGCTAACGGTGGTGGTCGTGGTTACTTGCCAGTCACGGGTAGACTACACATGGTTTGGTTTTAGTGAGCCAACAGTTTTCAGTCCCTCTTCCTGTACATATTGTTTATTCTTCCTTTATTTGTATTAATTTATTTGTGATACAGTTACTTTTCTATTGATGTAATAAGACACCATGATCAAGGTAACTTACAAAATAAATTGCTTAGTCGAGGGGTTCATGGTTTCCTAGGGTTAGAATCTATGATGGCAGAACAAAGGCGTGGCAGCAGGAAGAACTGAGAATGTACATCTTAATTTGCAAGTTTGTAGAGGCAGACAGAGAGAGAGAGAGAGAGAGAGAGAGAGAGAGAGAGAGAGAGAGAGACTGGGAATGGCTCGAATATTTTCAAACCTCAAGCCCTTCCTAAGTGGCATACCTTCTCCAAAAAGGCCACATCTCCTAATGCTTCCCAAATAGTTCCACCAACTGGGGACCAAGAATTCAGTCATATACGCCTTTGTGGGCCAGTCTCATTCAGATCACGAGAGTTGGTATGTGGAATCTGCCATTGTGGAAGTTTCCTAGGAAACAGATCGAAGTGTAGATTTGTATGCAGGGAGTTTAGTAGGGAAAACTCTCTACTTTCACCTGTGGTGAGGTGAAGACATCCAGGTGGGCTTAGGAAAAGAGATGAGTTAAACTTCTACAGAGTTGTACTAAAGAGCTCAGACAATGCCACAGGGAGTGTTAAGATGACCAGCCCCCTTTTAAGAGTTGAACCACCCAGAGGTAGTAGCTTTTTATTATACACTTTTATGATTGTGTCATCAGAAGGGGTGTAAATAAATAAGGTGGTCCTCTCGGGATGAAGGCAGGCCCTACCTAGAGCATGGCTCAGCTTAAAACCATCATCTCTCTTTATCCTCAGCTCCTGCACAATGAGAGCCTCATCCTGATAGAAAGGCCTGTGAGGTCCACCACAGTAGATGCTGTAAGGTCAAGATCCAGGATTCCAGTTTAGGGCTACAAAAAGGAAGCTGATGGTACATACATGTGATGTTAAATCAAAAGATGGGAGTCCATATAACAGACAAATGGATAATGCTAAAAGCTTAACAGAAGTTATAGGACAATGCAGGTCCTTTTTCCAGGAGCCAAAGCTTTTAGAAACTGGGCATGGTACCTGACTGGGTGTGTTCTGCATGATCTGTTTCTCATGGGAACATACAACACATTAAAGATGCATTCCTTCTTTCTCCTGACTTGTAATAGAGTTGGTTGACAAAGAAGTGAAGTTCTTAATACCAGACAGAGTGGCAAATGCACATGCATGTAGAGCTGGCATTTCTATGCCAGTAGAGAAGAATTCCTTTGGGCTGGGCTTGTTAAGGGAAAACTTAGAGAAGAAATGTGACAGGAATTGGTTGCTGAAGGATAAGAATTAGAAGAGTTTTACTCTGTGTCTTCTCACATCCTACACCCACGAAAAAATATTTTTAAATTCTCTTAGGTTCCCATAGGATTCCCCATCTTAAATATGTTGATCATCTTTTCATATATACTTTAAAAGCCAATTATTGGAAATTCACTTCTAATTTTTAATCCTGAATACTAAAAATGCACACCCTCTGAGATTTTCCTACATGAATTTATCCTGACTTCACCTCTTTGAGTTCAGGTTTTTCTCCAATAACTTCAGTGTCTCCAGTTGCTAGCTTCTATTTCTTCCTCACTCTCCCACGGACACCAAATGCATGAGTCACAGAATTCTGTCCAGCCTGTCAACACTTTTCATTTTTGCACTGACAACAGAGTTAAAGGGTGGCAATAAGAAACCTGTTAAGGAAACAATACTAAGGATTTGCATAGCTGAAGTTTTAGAATTTAGAAAGCTAGGTTTAGGAAAGCCCTAGAGCAGATAACCACATGCTCACATTACAGAACCTCAGGGTTAGAACAGGAAGCTAAATCCTCACTTTAGAGCAAGACTGTACAGGGTTATAACCCTACACCTACACTCATGACCATACAACATGGAATGGTATTAGTTTCTTGTTGGTGCTATTAAAAAAAAAATCCACAGAAACCATTAGGATTTAGAACAGTACAGACATATTATTTTATAGTCTAGGGATCTAAAATAGGTCTTAAAGGGGTAAAATGAAGTGTGGTGTTCTTCCTAAGGCCTTTAGGGGAGGATCCATCCTGTCTTTAGAGACACGGAGATGCACTCTCCTGGCTTCTGCTTTAATTATCACATCTCCTTCCTTGACTCAGACTCTCTGCCTTTCTCTGAGGAGGACTCTTGTGATCACAGTGAGTTGTACTATGATTTCGAACTCATGTAGATTGCATAAGCTGGTGTATTTTCCCCATTTCAAGATCCTTACTGTATTACGTCTGAAAGCCCCCTCACTATACAAGCCACCATACGGAAGCATTCAATGGTTAGCTTGTGGCTCTCTTTTAAAAGCCATGATCCAGCTCTCCACAGGAGATATATCTAACCCTTATATTCGTTGTCATCTTTGCCAGTGAAACGGTAGATAATAATAGTTTCCCATGAGAATATTTTGAATTTGGTGAGAAAAATCCACATAAATAGCATCATGGTGCCTGACATTCTCCAGCTACTGGTATTGTCATGGTGGCCACCATCAGTACCATTGTAGGGGTGTTTGACAAGGAACTGTGCTACCTTGAGAAGGGCTTTAGCAAAATGACTTTGGAAGATAACCCACTTGGAGTGGGGGACTATCCCTGACATCTACTCTGTTGCCTACAGCCAGATACCTTTCCTCTAGCTGGGCAGTATTGACTGGCTTCAGTGGAAAAATTTGCAGTTAGTTCTGATGGGATATGAAGTACTGGGGTGGGTGGGGGTGTCTCTTCTCTGAGAAGAAGGGGAAGTGGGCATGGGGGCAGAGGGTGAGAGGGTAGGATTGGGAGGAGGAGGAGGAGGCTGTGAATGGGATGTTAAAATGAATACATAAATAATTTTTAAAAATATGCCCCAAGTTGATCATATGGAGAGTGAGCAGGAGAGCTGGAACAGAAGGAAACAGGCCTCCCTGAACCCCTAACTGGGAGCCTTTGACCTGTGTGAGAGTTTCTGCATTAACTCAATAGGCTTCTGGAGATGAAGAGTTCCTTTTGAAGTGACATCTGCTTTCCCTAGTTGATGGGAGGCCCTAGAGAAGTTAAGGAGTGTGTCTTGGCCCACGGTGGTCCTTCCTCTTCTTCTCATCTGAATGCTTTCCAGGTTCCCCTGTTGAAACTCAACTGCCACAGTGGTGATGTAAAGCCAGAGACCTTTTGGGAAGTGAGCAACCCTGAGGTATGAAGGCGTGAATTCCAGTCTAGAGTCAGGGCTGAAAGGCACTAGCTTAAACCCTTTCCACATGCCCTCCTGGTCCTCTGATAGAAGTAGACAGTGACTGCCCCTCTTGCTCTTTCTATATCTCATGGAAGTAAGGAGACTAGCACGGTCTCCATTCCCCAAGGAATAGGCTTGCAGCAGAAACTCAGTGGAGGGCTCTGTATCTGGAACGTCTCGACTTCCGTGACTGTAGGAGGTAAATTTTTATTCTTATTAGCATCCCAGACTCAGGCAGTTTGTTTTAGCAGCACAGACTGAGATAACTGTTCAGCAGTGCATGTCATCTCAATATAGTAAGGTCCTATTTCTTGTGGGTTTGTTTTCAGGTTACTTTGAAGCTTCTGAAACCCCCTCTCATTAGCTGCAGCACTCTCTCTCAGCATCTCTCTTCCACCATCTTCTTGGAGATGTCCTTCCATATGCTGCTTGCTGCTCAAGGGCCCTATTTAAGGGGCGGTTTGATTTTGAGCATTTGAGGAAAGAAACAACCTCTTTGGTGGAAGATGCCTGCTTCATCTGAGGCATTTCCCTAGCACAACAGCTGCACATCTTAGGGTAGTTGCCATTAGACCCCCACGTATTCTTGACAACAAAGCAGAGAGGGTAGGTCATGCTGTCATTTCAATTCGGCAAATGGAGAGTGCACCATAGAGCTCTCACCAGGCCTGAAACCAAACTGTGTGTGCTGGTGGTTGATTGCTTGCCGTTAACAGCTTCTTGGAACCCCTTTGCCTTAGGATCAAATGCATAAGTCCCCAGATTTACAGAGCTGGGGAGAGGTGCTCTGGGGTCTCCCTGGGTGGGATGTCCCAGAAGAGGAAGATCATTGAGTTCAACATCAACCAGGTTCCTCAAGTGCAGAAAAACAGCATTGGAGGAGCAAAATCAGCTTAGTCAATAGGCTACTTTTTTTGTACTATGCGAAGCTACCGCTCTGAGCCTGACTTTCCCTAGAACTGATGCCCCCACTTTTGTCCTGGACTAATGGCTTGGCCCTTCGTGTAGCCTCAGATTGGCGGCCAATCTTCCCTTTTCATCTCCTGGAGCCCAGGAAATGATCAGTGGCCTTGCACCTGGGTTACTTTTTAATGATCTGAAAGACCACAAGGAGCCGGGGCTTCTTTTGTGCCGTTTCTCATTCAACAACCTAATAGTTATCTGAAGAGAGATTTTCTTGAAAAGAAAAATTGCCTGTTCCTCTCAGGTGCCTCTGATTAAACTCTCACACTGTGCATATTACTGGTCATTGGGCCTGTGTGAGGCTGGCTGACTGCTGGGGAGTCTTGGTATCTACACTCTGGCTTTCCTGCCAACAAGCCATGAAGTGACAAGTGATGGATGAGTGTACCGAAACTTCAGAGTGAATGGCAAGGAGAGTGACGAAGAAGTTGGGGAGCCCAGGGCTTCCTGAGGCAGTGCTAGAGGGGGAACTGAGTTTTCCTGTAGGTTACTCTACTTGTACTCCAATCACGGTAAAACCAACACCACCCTATACCTCACTGGAATGGACACCTATTACATGCCCAACACTGACAACCCCTACTTACAGCAACCAAAGTTGAAAGGAAGCAAAATAACTGGTATCTCCCTTCCCTAACTCTTAAAAGAAATAGAACATTAAAATGTCTATACTGCAGAGTATTTTTTTAAAGGCAATTTTGTAATAGCTTCAGGACAGGCAAGCATTGATGGCAGGACAGCAGTCAGCCCTGTGTAAATACACAAGCAAGTCTGGGCTGAGTAGCATAAGCAGTGATTTAGGGATATTCTGTCAACACATAGAAGTTATTTATTTGGGAATTTTTAGGTGTATAGCTATGTTCACACTTTTTTCTTAGAAACAGGCCAAAGGTAAAGTATGAGATAGCTAACATGACAGACAGACAGAAAGTAGGCAGGCACTGAGCCAGTGTGCCCCCCCCCACTGCTGGTAGAAATGGAAAATGAAAAGATAGAGCTTTCAGAAACACCCAGACAACTTCCTGAAGTTCAACATAATAAGCTTTCCCCAAGACCCACCAACTCTACAATGTTCAGTAAGAGAAAAAGAAATATATAACCAGATAAATATTTGTATCTCAGATCTGGGAAATGACCCAGATAGTCTCTAGCAATGAAGGACAAGCCAGTTATAGGGTATCTAGACACCAGAATGTTAGTAAGCCACAATATTGAATGAACTACTTACATACACAGAGGTAGAAAGAAATCTTAGCTCCACTGTGCTGTCAGACAAAGACAGATGCTGAAGAATACCTAGCATATGTATGTACTTTGGTTTCTTTTCTGTTGCTGTGTTAGAACACCATGACCAAGGCAACCTATAGAAGGAAGAGTTTATTTAGGCTCCTGGTTCCAGAGGTGTAGAGTCCATGATGGTAGCATGGAGGCACGGCAGCAAGAGCAGGAAGCTGAGCACTCAAGTCTTGAATCACAGCACATAGCAGAGAGAACAAACTGAGTGTTTATAAGGCTTGAAGGTCTCAAATCCTGCACTCAGTGACTTTAATTCTCCGAGCAAGTTTGCACCACTAAACTTCCCCAAACAGTACAACCAAGTATTCAAATGTCTGAGACTATGGGGGCCGGGGGGGGGGCATTTCTCATTCAAACCATCTCAGTATACTTTAATGTAAAATTCTAAATCAAGCAAAACTATTCTAGTATGAACAAAAGATCAGGGCTTTCCTGAGGCTGGGACATCGACGGGATCAGCTGCAAGATCGTGAAGGAAAGTTAAGGGTGATGTATAGTTTCTATATCATGGCGCTGGTGGTGGCATAGAGGCATATATTGATTAAACATATCAAACTATATGCTTAGACTTGGATTTCTTCCCTGTGTGTGATTTAAAAAGAAGGAGTAAACTTCTAGTCAGCATTCTCCAAAAGAATTTGTGCAACAATTAAAAAGAAGTGAAATGAAAACTATTGCAGGTGGTGCATGTTTTTAATCCCAGCACTTGTGAGACAGAGGCAGACAGATCTCTGTGAGTTCAAGGCCAACCTGGTCTACAGAGTGAGTTGCAAGAACAGTCAAGACTATACAGTTAACCCCTATCTCAAAAAAAAAATGAAAGAAATGAAATGAAATAAAAGAACAGAAAATGTGGAAAGATAAAGATGAAAGAAACAACAAACCATATGTTACGTGGTGCAAAACACTGATTTGATGTTTGCTGATGACCTGCTTTAAAGATCTAGTGTGACAAGTTTCTTTTGACACTTGGCAATGAGAGCTGCTGCAGGCAGAAGCAAACCTTATGATATGTACATTCATATGGAAGAAACCCAAAATGTGTTGAGCAAAACACATCATGATACTCAGCTTGAAACCCAGCCATCATTACACAACACCCTTGCAATGCAGCTGAAGAACTGCTTCCCCTAAGACCACTCAGCAGATCTTACAAACTAATCCTAAATCGTTGCATTCTTTGCTTTTTTTTTTCAGAAGCAGGTTTAAATTTTTTTAGAAAAAAAAATTTATTTTGGAAGACTTTGAAACAAGCTTAAAAAATTATGTTACCGAGTTTAAAACTTCTTGCAGATATGAGATTTTTAAAATATCATCTTCAGCAACAAAGCCACATAATGAAATACCTCAAAGAATCACTTTGAGAATGTTCTTTCCACAGCAAGACTCGCTCTGGCTAGATGCCTCTTCTCCCGTTCATTACTAAAAGTCATCATTATCTTAGTTGAGAAAAATTAAGTTTATTCTTTCTAAAATACCTCCTGAGTAGAATAGCGCTGACAGCTACTTGTCATCACAGGAAATTTTAGCAAATTGTGACTCTTCCTTGAACGAGAAAGTCCCCAGATTGATCTGTAAGTGAAGAAGCTCTTCTAAGCCCTCCATGATGAAGAAACCAGGAAAGGCTCCCAGCTGAACCAATTCTCAAGGGCAAATCCATGCTATTACTGTAAGCAGGGTGTTATCACTTAAAGGCATTACTTTTTTTATTGTAAAATACACATAATAAAAAAAGTTACCATCTTCACCCTATGTAAACATACAGTTCGGTGCTAAGTACATTCACATTGTTGTACAACCATCCTCACCATCCATCTCTGAAACTGCTTTTTTACATGCAAAATGGAAAATCTATACTCATTAAATAACAATTCCCCAACTCTGCTGGTCCCTAGGAACCACCACTCTACTTTCTGCCTCCATCTCCTATAAATGAAATGCACAATATTTGGCTCCTTGAGATTGATTGATTGGTGGGTTGATTGATTGGTTATACATAGCATGATATGGTTAAGATACATTCATTTTGTAGCAAGTACCACAACTACCTTAAAATATTCCTTGTTTACCACATTTTGTCTATCTACTCATGTGTTGGTGGACACTTGAACTATGTCTCAGACCATTCTGTATTATATTAAAGAAATTCGTAAGACCTGGGTAATTTTTATATTATTTATTTATTGATAATTGCATACATGTCTACAATGTATCTTGATCATATTTAACCCTACTTCCTTTTCCCTCTCCTCTAGATGACCCACACACACTATGGCCATCCACCTTCCTGTTCTAGTTTTTTGGTAAAAATCATCGAATCCATTCAGTGGTGCTTATGCCTTTCCCCAAAGAGGAGGAAAAAAAAAAAAAAAAGACTTTCCCTCTTGAGAGGCCATCAACTGCCAGTAGGTCCTCAGCCAAGGTGGGACTTCCTGAACCATGTTGTGATGTGGACTGACTGGATCTTTGTAACTCTTGCGCAGGTTACCCCAGTTTCTGTGAGTTCATGAGTGTGATAGCCACGTCATGTCTGGAAGACAGCATTTCACAGCATTCTTCTCCATCCATTGGTTTCCATGCTCTTTCCGCTCCTTTGTCTATAATATTTCCTGAGCCTTGCTTGACAGTTGATCTCATTTAGGGTCGAGGATTCACCCAACAGTCACTTGTTTTCAGCATGATTTCTGCATTAACCGCTACTCACTGCTAAAAGAAATGTCACTGAGCACGATTGAGAGTGGTACTAATCAATAGGTATCAATATAAATATTTAGAAGGCAGTTTGACCACATGTACATTTAGTGAACAACAGAAATAGGTCCTCCCCCTCAGACCTAGGACCTCCCCAGCCCTGGTTTTTGAATGGATTTACAGTATTAGGTCTTGAATCCTATCAGACTACAGTTGGTTATTCCCATAACAGCCATGCAACTATGGCACCAGTAAGTAAATCTTGCACAGTAGGTAGGTATTGTGATATGAAAGGTCCAGTGCTGGGTAGGGCCACTGATGTCTTCCCCACCCCCTCCCCCATCAGTGTGTATATCTTTTGTGACTGTGAAAACCAAGAGGGAGTTTCCTGGTCACTTCCAGGTTGATTTCTCTATGTCTTGCCACCAAAATGTGTGGCATACAGCAATATGATCGTACCATATCATTATAATGGACAACCAAGAGCATTGGAAATGCCCTGTTCTTTAGGAGGAGGGTAAGGGAGCACTGCCTGATAACTCATAGGAAGGAATCCTATGATTGGCACTGAGATTTTTCATTTACTTATTTGTGTCCTCTTGGAGAAGCATTATCTACCAATGCAGAGTACCTCTCTTTAAATAACTTATTTTAATAATATATTTTTATATTAGCTTACAAAGTGGGAGTTTCCTTAAGATTTTTTCCTATACCATTGGTTTAACTAGCATAGCTCCCCATCTCTTTTTCTCTACATGTAGTGAATAGGAATGGCCACCATAGGCTCCAATATTTGAATGCTTAGACACCAGGGAGTGACACTGCCTAAGAAGGATTAGAAGAATTAGGAGGTGTGGCCTTGTTAGAGGAAGTGTGTTGCTGGGAGTGTGCTTTGGGGTTTTAAAAGTCCACTAGGTCTGATCTCTCTCTCTCTCTCTCTCTCTCTCTCTCTCTCTCTCTCCCTCTCTCTCCCTCTCTCTCTGCCTGCTGCCTGTGGATCAGGATATAAAGCTCTTAGTTATTGGTCCAGTGCCATGCCTGTCTGCTTCCTGCATGGTGATCATGAGCTAACCTTTTAAAACTGCAAGCAAGACTTCAGTTAGATGCTTTCTTTTATAAAAGTTGCCTTGGTCATGGTCATGGTGTCTCTTCACAGCAATAAAAAGTAACAAAGACACAACTATCCCCCTGTTAAGTCTTTAGTCCCTAATGCCCTTACTACTTGTCTTAGTTAGGGGTTCTATTGTTATGAAGAGATGCCATTGACTATGACCATTCTTATAAAGGAAAACATTTTATTGGAGCCGGTTTACAGTTCATAGGTTTAGTCCATTATCATCATGGTGGGAAGCAGGCAGACACGGTGCATGAGAGGTACCTGAGAGTTCTACATCTCTTCAGGCAGCAGGAAGAGAAAGCCACTGGGCCTGGCTTGAGCTTGTGAAACACCAAAGCCTTGGTGAAACATTTCCTTCAACAAGGCCACACCTACTGCAACAAAGCCACACCTCCCATGTACCTTCATGACTTAATAACCTCTTCATAGTATGACACCAGTAGCATCTAAGTCACGGCACGTATTCCAACAGTGTCAGGTTGTTTCTACATATAACTGTTGCAGGTTGAATATTCCATATTCCAGATGCTTAGAAGTAAAACTATTTTTGGTTTCAGGTTTTATTTTTTTTTTCTGATTTACATAGACTTGATGGGTTGAATATCTGTAACCTGAAACTCTGGAATCAAAAATGCTTCAAAATCCCAAACTTTGAGGACAGTAAGAAAGTTTTGGATTTGGAGATTTATTTTATGTACATGAATATTCTTCCTGCATGTATGCGTGTGCACCATGTGTATGCCTGGTGCCTGCATAGGTCAGAAGAGGACAACCGATGCCCTAGAACTTGAATTATGGACAGTTGTAAGGTACCATCTGGGTGCTGGGGAATAAGACCTGGGTCTTCTGCAAGAACAACCTGCACTCTTAACTGCTGTACCATCTCTCCATCTTCCAGATATGAGTTTTTAGATTATATATGCTTAGCCTCTGTCAGTAATGCTACTATAAACCCAGGGGCATGATCCGTTTGAGATATTACTTTCAAAGTTTTGGAGTATATACTCAGAAATTAAATTGCTACATCACATGGCAATTTCATTTTTAGTATTCTAAGGACCTGACCTAGTGCTTTCTACTATAGCTGTACCACTCACATTCCATCAATTGTGTACAAGGATTTTCATTTACTGTATCCTTACAACAGTAGTTATTTTCTAAATTATGTTTTTTTTCTTTGCTTGTGAGTTGATGTTTTTGAGACAAGATATTGAGCAGGCCAGGCTGGTCTCAAACTCATTATGTAACTAAGGTTGACTTTGAACACCTGATCCCCCACCTCTCAAGTGCTTAGATCATGGACAAGTGCATTTTATTTCTTTTGTTACCATCCGTCATACTTGTGTGGGATGTTTTCTTTAGATCTTGATTTGTATTTCCTTAATGACTTGCCATTAAAAAGCATGTTTATATGCTTAATGGCCATTCATTGACTTTCATGGAAGAAATGTCCCCTCAAGTTCCTTGACTTTGCTGAATTTGTTCATTAGTTCTCATAGGCTTTTCATGCGAAATACACAGTGTTTTCTAAATATGCAATCATATTTTCCAGGGCTGTTGTGATGGCTCAGCAATTAAGAGTGTTATTCATACTTTCATTTCAATTTTAGTTGTTGAGGACTCTTTCTATTTTTTTCTTAGTTTGTTAAAGTTTATCATTTTCATCAATATTTTCCAAGAACCAGCTTCTTGCTATTTCCATTCTTTAAAGATTTATCTTTTTCCTATTCATTTAATTTATCTCTGCTTATTTGTACCTCTGTACTATTTCTCTCTTTCGGATAGATTTAGTTTAGTTTGTTTGTCTTCTGGTTCTTCGTTAATAAGCTGTTGATTTGATATCTTTCTTATTTCATGCAAGTGTTTGTAGCTGTAAATGTATCCTTAGAGGTTTTTTCTTTATTTTGTAAGCCTGAATGTGTTGTGTTCTTCTTTTTCATTTGTTGGTGTTTTCTCATTTTTCCTGTAATTTCTTATTTTAATCCTTTGATTATTTAAGATATATTTTTCTGTATTCCTCTTGTTGATTTTTAATTCATCCCATTGTGTTGGGTAAAGAGAATTTGTACTATTTCTCTCTCCTTAACATATTAGCTTTAATTATGGAACATTATCTAATATATAGAATATATTGAAGCACACCTCCTGTATTCTTAAGAGTTGTGTACATTTTGTTCTGGGGTAAAGTTTTCTGTGTATTCTCATTAAATTTAATTAATCAGTTGTATTGCTCAAATTATCCTGTGCATTATTCAAAAGTAGATAGTTAAATTATTGAGCTAGGATTGTATAAATTCCTATTTCTTCCTTCAAATTTGACCATTTAGATTATATGTATATATATATTATATGTATATATATACTTTCGTCATCCATGAATGGTGTACAAATGTTTAAAATTGTTATTTCTTCTTCCTGGAGATTTCTTTATTAATATGAAGCTATTTTTCTCTTTTATAACTTTTTTTATTTAACATATATTTTGTATGATATTAAAAGCAAATTTTTGCTCTCTTTTGCTATCATTGGCATGGAGTATATTTCCATATCTTCATTTTCAACTACTTGTGTCTTTGAATCTAAAATGAGTCTCCTGTATACAGCGTATAAGGGGATTATATCTATTTTCAAAAATACTATGCCTATATCTTTTGATTGTAGAATGCAGCCCACTTATATTTATAGTAATTATGGGTCAGAAGAGACTAATATTCATCTATTTGCTTTTCTATATGACATACCCTTTTCTGTACTTCATTTCCTACAATACTGTTGCTTTTGTATTTAATTAAATTTTTGATAGTAAAATATTTAAATTTATTTTTCATTCCCCTTTGTATATGTTATATAGCTAATTATCTTTGTGGTTACCATGGAGAGCATGTCTAATGTCTAAAGTTATGACAATCTAATTTGAATTTATACCATCTGAACTTCAATAATGTACCAAAACTCTGTTCATTCCCAGTTCTGACTCTACCTCTTTCAGTAATTACTGTCACAATTAACTTGTTAATTAACTTGACTGTGGTAACAACTTCATGATGTATATGTATATCAAATTATCATCATATTGTATACCTTAAATACTAATTCTATTTGCATCTATATAGAGGGGTTACATCTTTGGATATATATGTTCATAAATAACAATTTTAATGCATTATTCTTTCAAATTATGTAGGCAATCAAAGTGAAGTCATAAGCCATAATTTTAACAGAACTAGATTTTAGAAATATCCATATATTTACATATACAGAGATATTTTGTCTTCATACATCTTTGAGTTACCATCTGGTGTCTTTTTATTTCAACTTGTCGCTCTCAGTTGAGAATTTCTTGTAGTAGACAGAGGTAGAGCAGTAATGAATTTCCTCAAATTTTATTTGAGGACATCTTAATTTTCTTTGACTTTTGAGGGACAATTTTTCTGAGCATAGAACCCTTTGTTAACTATTTGTTTATTTTTTTGTGATTGAGTGTTTTGCCTGTATAGAAGTGTACCATATGAGTGCCTGGTGTCTGCAGAGGTCAGAAGATCCTCTGTGAACCACCATGTAGGTACAGAGAACTGAACTCAGTTCTTCTGCAAGAATAACAAGTGTTCTTAACTTCTAAGCCATTTCTCTGTTCCTAACTTTTTTTCCCTTTCAGAATATTGAATATATCTACCAACCTCTGGCCTCTAAAATTCCTGATGAATCTTCTGATTATAATATCACTGAAGATTCTTTGTATGAAGTAATATCCTTTAGACCTATTTGAAACAAAATCTCAGGGACATTAGTTTGATGAACCTTCCAGTCTAAAAAAGTTCTTTTCTTTAGTCCTTTGTATTTTTTGTCTTGTTTTATTTTTGTTAATGGCACTTTTATAGCTAACACATTTCAAATTAATAACTCGCCTATCAGTTACCTACTGCAAGCCCAATGGTTCTGAATTTGTGATGACTTAGAAAAAAAAGTTTGATTTCATGGTGTCCACCTTCTTCTAGTCACTATTGTCACTGGAAGGGGAATGCCATGGTTGGTTGGACCTTGGTTCATGTCCACGACTATGGCCAAGGTCAGGGAAGGCAACTTTGATTGGCAACATCACCAGCATCACAATAGATCAAAAATAGAAGACAAAGAGCTTACTAGAACTTTCCAGAGAAAGAACAGATCTTGCACAAATGAACTTGACAGTGAGAATGCATGCCTACTTCATTCTAAATAAGATAAAGTGTAAGGAAGCCTTTTGTAAACTGCAAAGCATTGTCCAAATGCTAATTGCTGCTATTATTCCTTTCTGTTAAATAAAGAGCCACATTATCTACTAGAGTAAATTAATGCTGGTAGCAAACCACTATTGTTCCACTCCTCAGCACATGAAAGTAAAGATGCAGTAAATAGGCAAGAGGTCACTCTGTTTAGCACTCAACCCAGAAGTTCTGCTTGTTATTTAGAAATGAGAATATATCTACATGAAAACAACTATCTCCACACAATGGGGGAAACTGTGCAATATGGGTTTTCAGAGTGCTGTTATGTCCCTGGCTTTATGCTAGTGGACATTCTAGAAAAATAAGACTCAAGTCCTCTCATAGAGGAGTGTTCCATTCCAACAAAGCCCCAGAGGTTCCAAATATGCAAATTAAGTCAAGGAGGGTTCAAGACAAATTGACTGGATTTTTCACTCCCCCCCACCAGATGCCTTGACAGTTTATTTCTCATGCTTACTCAATGATGTTTAATTTAATTCGTGTGCTTAAGGCAGTGTGCTCTGCATTGCCGTTGTGCATAGTTTGTTTGAAAGGGCTTATAAGGCAAGGCCAAAGGCAGAAAGCACATCATCATGATATCTTGTTGAATAGATCCCTGGGGAAAGAAGTACCCATGTCATGAAGTCAGGAAAAAAAAATCATGAATCCCCCAGGAGGCCAGCAGATTGTAGGTTCAACTTGCAAAAAGATCCAGGTGAAGGAGAGGAGAGAGTCGTCAATTCAGTTCAGAACCACACACGGATGCACAGGCATATGTGAACAAAAGTTCCTAGGATGGACTGAATCTTCCTGCTTGCCCTTAGTGATGGATTTGAGTGAGACAGACAAAGGCTGTTTCCTGAATTCCTTCTTTATAATGTCCCTTCCCATATTGTCCCTCTCCTGCCTGGGTGCAGGGAAATAGTGTACAGCCCAGCTCCTTACTTAAGATCAGCAATTCAGTACACGGTCCCAAGAATCTAGCTCAGGCTGCCTCGATTTGTTTCCTTTATTTTATTTCTTATATAAATACATTTATTTTCTTTCTTCTTTACATCTTGACCTGAGTTTCCCCTCCCTCCTCTCCCCCTAGTCCCTTGCTCCACCTCCCCTCTGCCTGCCTTTCCATCCACCCCTCCTCTGTTTCTCTTCCCAGTCCTCCCATGAATAGCAGTCAACCATGGCATATCAAGCTACAGTAAGACTATAGGTACCTCCCTTGTATTGAGGCTTGACAAGGCAACCCAGTAGGAGGAAAGGGTACCTAAAACAGGCAAAAGAGTTAGAGGCTGCCCTGCTCCCACTGTTACGAGTCCCACAAGAAGGCAAAGCTCCACAACTGTAACATACGTGCAGAGGGCCTAGGTCAGCCCTGTGCATGCTCCCTGGTTGGCAGTTCAGTCTCTGTGAACCCCATAAGCCCAGGTTAGTTGTTTCTGTGCATTTTCTTGTAGTGTACTTGATCCCTCTGGCTCCTACAATCCTTCCTCCGCCTCTTTCACAGAATTCCCCAAGCTTTGCCTAATGTTTGACTGTGAGTCTCAGTTGCTGGGTGAAGCTTCTCTGATGACAACTGGGCTGGGCACCAATCTACGAGTACAACAGAATATCATTAGGAATCATTCTCTATCCTAGGTCTCTGAGTTATCCAATCTCTGCGTCTTGGCCTTCCAGGCAATGTCAGGGGTAGACTCCCTTTCATGGCATAGGTCTCAAGTTGGACCAGTAATTGGTTGGCCACTCCCACAATTTCTGTGCTACCTTTACGCCAGCACATCTTGTAGGCAGGACAAATTGTAGGTCAAAGTTTTTGTGGCTGTTTTGGTGTTCTCATCCCTCCACTGAAACTCTTGCCTGATTACAGGATATGGCTACTTCAGGCTCCTTGTCCCCCACTGCCAAGAATCTTAGCTAGGGTAACCCTCCTAGATTCCTGGAAGTTTTCATTGCACTAGGTTTCTAACTCATCCCAGAAATACACCCCCCTTCCAGTTGTCTCTCCCAGTACCCTATTCCTCCATCCTCCCCCAACCTGATCTCTCCTGTACCTGTAGTCCACCCCTCCAGACACCTCCTATCTACCTGCAATATGTATTCTATTTCCCCTTCACAGGGAAATTCATGCATCCCTCCTCCCCTTGAGCCCTCCTTGTTACCTAGCTTCTTTGAGTCTGTGGATTGCAGCATGGTTATCCTTTACTTTACAGCTAATATCTACTTATAAGTGAGTAGGTACCATGTTTGTCTTTTCAGGTCCAGGTTACCTCACTCAGGATGATTTTTTCTACTTCCATCCATTTGCCTGCAAATTTCACGATGTCATTATTTTTAACTGCTGAATAATACTCCATTATGTAAATGTACATTTTCTTTATCCATTTCTTGGCTGAGGGACATCCATTCTTTGTTTCCAGTTTCTGGCTGTTATGAATAAAGCTGCTGTGAACATAGTTGAACAACTGTCCTTTGGTATGGTAGAGCATCCTCTGAGAATATGCCCAGGAGTGGTAGCTGAGTCTGAAGGTAGATCGATTCCCAGTTTTCTGAGAAACTGCCATATTGATTTCCAAAGTCACTGTACAAACTTGAATTCTTACCAGCAATGGAGGAGTGTCCCTTTTGCTCCACATCCTCACCAGCATGAGTTGTCATTTGTGTATTGGACAAAAGCTCTAGAACAAAAAAAAAAGTAAACACACCCAGGAGGAGTATAAGGCAAGAAATACTAAAACTAAGAACTGAAATCAATAAAATAGAAACAAAGAGAACAATACAAAAAAAATCAATGAAACAACAAATTGGTTCTTTGAGGATATCAACAAGATAGACAAACCCTTATCTATTGCGGGAAGTTTTGGGGACCCACCAGTGCTGTAAATAATGACACAGGGCTTCTATATAGTTTAATCCTTAGGCCTTTGTCTGGGACAGTCTCTCAGCTACTGTTTAAACTTAACCTGACTATCCCAGCCTAGACCCACTAGAGGCTAGTTCTTTACCTTTCTGCTCCTGTTCCCATCCATCTGTTCCCTTCCGAGTGGGCCTCTGACTCCCCTGCATCTCCTTTCTTCTCCCAGCATCCCTTTCTCTCTCAGAAGTTCTGCCCTCTACTTCCAATCCCAGATACTGGCCATCAGATCTTTATTACACCCAATCAAAACAACAGCAAAACATCTTTTAGATTGCTTCTAGGCATAGAGGGCTGTTTGACCTTCGGTGTCTGAGCAGGTGTGGAAGGACAGGTATTTACAAATATAAGGCCACTGATGGGCCATAGAAATGACAATACTGAGAGCCTGCTAGCACTTAGCTCTCTCCCAGTACAGCTATCAACAATTGACAACACAGATATACACCTTCATACAATGTGCAGGAAAGTTGCCCCAACACTTATCCAAACTAACTAAAAGGCAGAGAAAGAATATACAAATTAACAAAATCAGAAATGAAAAGAGGCACATAAACAGATATCAAGGAAATCCATAGAATCATTAGATCATAACTCAAAAATCTGTACTCCACAAAATTAGAAAATCTTAAAAAAATTCACTAATTTCTTGATAGATTACACTTACCAGTGTTAAATCAAGATTGTATAAACAAATTAAATAGACTTATAACCCCTAAGGAAATAGAAGCAGTCAGTAAAATTATCCCAAATGAAAACAAAAACAAAAAACAAAAGAAAACCCAGGACCAGGTGGTGTTAGTGAAGAATTCTACCAGACACTTAAAGAAGAGCTAATACCAGTACTCCTCAAATTATTCCACAAAATAGAAACAGAAGGAACATTGGCAAATTCATTTCATGAGGCCACAGTCACTCTGATAAACAACACAAAGACTCAATAAAGAAAGAGAATTACAGACCAATTTTCCTCATGAACATTGGTGGGAAAATATCAATAAAATCCAAGAACACATCAAAAAGATCATCCATCTTGATCAAGTAGACTTCATCTTAGAGACACAGGGATGGTTCAACATAAGAAAATCTGTCAATATAATCCACCATATAAACAAACTGAAAGAAAAGAAAAACACATGATCATCTCATTAAATACTGAAAAGCCTTTAACAAAATCCAACACCCCTTTATGATAAAAGTCTTGAAGAGATCAGGGATACAAGGGAAATACTTAAACATAATAAAACAATTTACAGCAGGCCTATGTCCAACATCAAATAAATGGAGAGAAACTCAAAGCAATTCCACTAAAATCAGGAACAAGACAAGGCTCTCTACTTTCTCTGTATCTATTCAATATAGTACTTGTAGTATAGTTCTAGATAGAGCAATAAGACAACTAAAGGGGATCAAGGGGGATTACAAATTGGATTTGAATTCTAACTTCACAGTTTATTGGTGTGCTGGCTGCCTCCCCTTCTAAGTGTTACTTAAGAAAGTATCATAAACTGAGAGGCTGTATGGGAAATTTAGTGACATAGTTCAAGTCTGCAATCTGAGGACAACAAAAGAGGATTATTTCCCCATCCTCTTCCACCCTTGGTGCTTTCCTGGAGTCTTTGGTGTTCCTTGGCTTATGCTACATTACCCACATTGATGCCTCCATCTTTACCTGATACTCTCCTTCTGTACAGACCTGCCTCTCAACATGTCCTTTTTATAAGGACATTAGTCATATTAGACTAGAGGTCCACGTACTCAGTAGAACCTAATGACAGCATCCACTGTCACTCCATTTCCAAATAAGTTTACATTTGTAGGTTCTAGAGGTATGGATATCAACACACACAATTTTTGAGGGAACACAAGCCAACCTCTCACAGTGGTAAATTACCTAGTTACAATTTCCACATTAATAAAATAGAATAACATCACAGCCCACTGTATGAGGTTGTTGTACACTGAGTTGAATTAATGTAGCCAAGGCACAGAATCAGGATCCAGCCCTGGTCAGTCAGAACTCCCAGGATCTGGTATTTCGGGTTGTGTCTGTGTCTGTCTTCTTCATTAACCTATATTGTGGATAGAGACTGTGCACAGTCAAGTACACAATGGTATTTTATCACATATGATACAACATATAGCAATGTTCTTTCTGAGCTATAATCTTTGAACTGATTGATTAAACCAACTCTAAAGCAGAGTTTAGAGTCTAGGGCTGGAATTGAAAGTCTGCCTGCATTTGTGAGATAGTGTATTTGGACAGATTATGCTTTCTCATACCATTCATGACTTAGATCCCAGAGGCTCTCCCTGCAAGGAATTTGAAACCTCTCTTTTTTCTTGTCTCTCCCCAGGGTTTCTTGCTTTTTGAGAAAGCCTGGGGATGTGGTATTCTGCATACAAAATGCCATTGTCTTGAGATATCTGGGAAGCATCCAGCCAGTGCAGCTTACCTTGAGTCCCTGGCTTCATTGAATGCCATAGCCCTGTGGTTCTCAACTTGGTTGTGATGTTACCTGAGCAAGGCAGGAAAGCAGATGAACGCGCAGCATGATATTTCCCCTCAGAGGCCTGAGGGAGCCAATGACAGTCTTTAAATCTGGGTGCTGGATTAAATAACATGCTTTGAGTGACTTCTAATATGTATTATTCAGGAGAGATATTGTTTTAACCTCTGCGACTTTACATGACTTCCGAGATAATAGAAACTTTTTCTCTTCTTTGCTTGAAAATTATGTGGAATGGAGCCCAGTAGAGACAGAAAAATACATCAGCATAGGAAGCTCCTCAGATGGTCCAATTGCAGCTAATGATGGGAAAGGAAGCTTAATTATTCTGCAGAAAGAATGGACCAGAGAGCCATGTGCAATTGCTCATTCGGTACATGTGAGGCACAGGCTGTCCTTGACTGTCAGAACAACTTGGATCTAGCTGTTGTTCTAGCCATAAGTGAAGTCATCTCTGACAGGAGTCCAAGTGACTAGATCAGAAAACATTTGCACAGAGGACAGTGGGTTCAGCCTCTATCTTTGGTAGGGTTACCCTCTGGTCTGTTGAGATCAACATGTCATATCATTTCCCCACATCTCCCCTTCCTCTTTTGCTCAACATAATTATTGATGTATGATTATGATCTTTGAAGTCCATTCTATACACTCTCTTCTATTAAAAGAACAGTTTCTACACCCTTTGACCCTGAATCTTCTCTCTCTAGACTAGTTTTGTTCACTTAGTTTCTGACACTCACCCATTAATGACTTGCTCAGAGCTCAGTGTCAAATTCTCTGTGTTCTTCATAGAACTATCTCAGATAGGACTGGAAACTTGAAAGACCTTGATCCTACCATAGGAGAGTCTTTTGAAACACAGAGCAGGTGAGGTTGACTCAGTTCTGAGTTCTGAGCGACATCTTAGTCACTCAGGAAAGAAATCTTCCCATGTGTAAGATCAAAGGCTATTCACCATCATTGTGCATATGGGTCTTTGTTAAGTTTGCAATAAAATAAATGGAGAGAAGAATAACCTGGGGCCAGGGTCTTTGATAGGAGACAAAAACACATGTGTGGCCTCAAATATGTCAGCCAGCCTCTCAATCTTATGTAGGTGCTCTGAAGTGGTACTCAACTTAGTGGCTGGTGATGCAAGCATGTAAGTTTGTTTGCGGTTTGGGTTCACTTCAGAAGAAAGCTTTGTAAGGATGCAGTGGTCTGGGTCACTTGGCTCAGCACATGTCTGAATAGTCTCTGAAGCAAGAGAGAGTATGGGTGGGGAAGAAGTTCTGAGACTACCAGTCTAGTCAGTAAATCACTCTACCACAGAAAGACATCAGAGAAGGTGAAAGAACACACACCCAGACCCCTATCCAAGGGACCTGTGATTTCAAAGGATTGTAGCAAACCTAATTTCTTACTACAGGCCTGTTGTCTGGTATGTTTATTGTTTTGCTGAATCCCAGTTCCATCCACATCTCAGAGGAGCTCCGTGTGAATGCAGCCTTCTCTTCAGATCTGTTTGCCATCATGAATATTTCATGTGCTTGTAGCACTGCATGCCTGACCACTTGGAAATGGAATGTTTCTGTTGTTGTCTAAGAGTTGTTTTCTTAATTAACATAGAAAACAAAATTTCTCAGTATTTTTAAAGATGTAAGGTATTGAACAAATCTGAAGTGGGGGGATGTGGGGTATGTATGTGTATGTGTGTGGTGTGTATGTGTGTGATGTATATGCATGTGGTGTGTGTTTATGTGTGATGTGTGCATGTAGTGTGTGGTTTGATGGGATGAATATGTGTGTGTGGTGCTGGTGCATGTGATGTGTGTTTCGTGGTGTTTGTGGTGTATGTGTGGTGTATATGTGTGTGTGGTGTGGTGTATGTATGTGAATGTATGGTGTATGTGTGTGTGGTGTGGTGTGTGTGCATTATGTGTGTGATGTTTATATGTGGCATGTGTGCTGTGTGTGGGAGGGGTGCATTTTATTGAACATCTTCAGCATATGAGGTATCCTTAACAAGAAGAACCTAGAGGAAAGAAACTTCAGATGCCATATTTGCATTTCATGTTGAATGTGTCAGTCCTGGGACTGCCATGGCTGCACTTATGTGGTAGATGCCTGTGGTTAGTCCTCACTGTGGGAGAAACATTCCATTTATTGGTTTGCTGTCTTGGTGGAGCTAGTTACAGATTGGGGTTCTGAATATTTTCAGGTTACAGGTTAGTCACAAAGCCAGGGACGGGCTCATAAGTTGAGCTTCATGTTGGAAGATAAACTCTTTGCAAAGGTAAATATTTGAGATTGGTAAAACTTAGGAGAGATTTTATTTTCATAAAACATGTAATGGAAATAAAATTCAAATCAATTTAATTTCTTCTTAAATGGCCACACTTTTACTTTGCCAAAATTCATAGACTCTTTAATTCCTTTAAAACAAATTCCTTACTTCATCCCATCCCATAACTGATTTTCTTATATTTCCTTTTATAACTTTTAAGCAAGCAAAGTCAAGTATATAATGTGATAATCACCTAAAAGCTCCAATTCCAACTAAATCTTTGATAGAATTTTAAAAATTACTTTTGCCACTGAAAAATCTCAATTGAGATTTGTTTCTTTACTGGTCCACTACTTTGAAGAAATGAAGAACCCTTAACAAATTCAATAATGTGAAGTTCAGTTTTTCTGTCGATGCAGTGTTGTGGGGTAGACAAGGACACTTTGCAGAAGATAGAAGTCTAAACTATGGCCGACTTTATTAAAAAACAAAGCTCCCAAAACGTAATCATGAAGTCCTATTACACTCTGTTCATTACACAATTATATGTTATTGGTCTGTCTTTCTAGAAGGGGAAAAACAGAAATAAATTCTTATTTATATATTAATATTTTGCCTTTCTCTAAAACCTATAATTGTGCTGGGGACTAACAGCCTTGAATACCTTGAAGGTAACTCTAGGTTGGAAAAAATTCTCTAGAAATGAAACTGGCCTGCTGATATGAAAGAGAGCATGTTCCCAAGAAACCATAAGTAACCAACTGTGCAGAACAAAAGAAATGGGTCTTCAAACAACAAGGTTCTGTTAAAACTATCATGACTGAAGATACCCTAGGGCCGAAAACATTCTAAGATGTATCTGTTAGTTTAGTTTAGTGTAATGGAAAATTTAAATCATTGCCACACAAGGTTGTTTTATCTCTTGTGAGAAGAAGACTGAAGGAATGAGCTGAGGCAAGTGCTCTACAACAATGGTCATAAAGGCAGCCCTAAGTTCCTTGAGTCTTCCTGCCATACTAACCTGGTCCGTGGCTAATAAGGAAGGTTACCTCAGGATCTACTAGCTCTTGCATTTAATCAACAAATCTCCATTTTAGGCAACAGGATTGAGAAAAGTTAGGGTTAGCATTAATTAAGGTTAGGGTTAGGGTTAGGGTTAAAGTTAAGGTTAGGGTTAGGGTTAGGGTTAGGGTTAGGATTGGGGTTAGGGCTGTTTCTCTCCTTTAAGGAAACCTTTTGGGAAAGAGTTTCCAAGCAATTTGTGCTGATATCTATCCCAGTGGCAAGAGTTTAATCACACTTTGCAGTGAGAGATGCTGGGGAATGTAGCACTTTAGTTGGCATATTTTTAGCACTAATAAACTGGCATTTTATTTGTAAGATAAAAGGCAAGAATGGATGTTGTATTGGCAAGTACTGGATTCCATGCAAGGTATTTGTCTGGAGCATTTTGAGAAAAGAGTAGAAATCAGAATGTATGGTCATGGTGAACTTGGCCAGCTTCACCTCCATCCTATGGGAAAGTGAACACTAGTCCTCTCTCCCCCTCTACCATTGGAAAAAAGGGGGTGATGGCATCTGCTGTATGCCTGCTGTTTCCTTAGCAACGGACAATCACTCTACATGAATTATGCTGTTAAGTCCCAGAGCAACCCATGAACTAAAAGCTAATCTTGCTCCTAATTTATATACAGATACTTGAGACTGTGAGGGTGTTTAATCAACATTCCAAGGGGATGAAGAGCCACAACCTTGACCTTAGGTCTCCATTCTCTGGAGCAAGTATTCTTAAGTGCACCATTGCGTACTGTTTTAAACAGATGAGCACATGTGCACAAGCAGACGTGAACCCAGGTAGGAAAAGGAGAACGTCATGAAAACGGGTGAGAATAAAATGAATCCCTGAAACAAAGTTTCAAGAATTAGATATTAAAATTAAAAAAAAAAGCCAGCAAGATGGCTCACTAGGTTAAGGCATTTGCCAGCAAGGCTGACAATCTGAGTACAGTGCCTAGGACCCTCACAGTGGAAGGAAAGAACCAACTCCTTCAAGTCGTCCTCTGACATGCATACACATGTTATATCATTGTGTACCAATACACACACCATCAGCCACATATAAACACACACACATAAATGTAATGATAAATGGCTAATAATAATAAATTTAAAGGCCATATAAATAAAGTTTTAAAATGTAAAACCCAATTTTTAAAGATGTAAAATCATGATATGCCCTTTAAATATGAAATAGATATGTATCAAAGTCATGGATTTCACAAGCAAATGGATGGAACCAGAAAACATCCTGAGTGAGCTAACCCAGCTCAGAAAGATACACATGGTATGTACTCACTCATAAGCAGATACTAGCCATTTAGTGCAGGATAACCATACTACAATACACAGACCCAAAGAAGCTAAGTCAGTAACAGGGCCCAAGAGAGGATGCTTGAAACTCACTCTGAAGGGGAAAGATAAAAGACAGTGGAATTAGATAAAGAGAGGGAAAGAGGAGGAAAAGAAGTGGGGCATCAGTTATGAGAGAGGGGCACGTGGTGAATATGATGGGTGAAAGATGGGAGGGGGGGGCGGTCATCTCTCAGACAAGCTGCAGACCAACAACAAGGTAGGGCCCTGGGAGGAGATAGGGATAACTCTAGCTGAGACTCCTTCCAGCGGGAGATACAGAAAATGAAGAAGCCTCCTTCTAGCTAGGTAGGACTTCTAGGGGAAGGAGGGGCTCACCAACCCACCTACAAAATCTTCAACCCGAAATTTACCTTGTATACAAGGTATGCAGGGATAAAGATATAAGAGACAAGAACTCCACAATAAGACCAACAGACTCAACTAACTTAGATCCATGGGGCTCACAGAGACTGAACCACCATTCAAAGGGCATGCATGAACTGGACCTAGGCCCCCTACACAAATGTAACTGATGGACAGATTTGTCATCATGTGGGCCCTAGCAAGTGAAGTGGGAGTAGTCTCTCTATGGGAAAGGACTATGAGGCCTGCCTTTTGACCACTTCCCCTCAATGAGGCTGTACTGCCTGGCTTCAATAGAAGAAGAAATGCTCAAGAATGTGACATGATATGTTGGGGTGAGACAGTATAGGGAGGGGAGGAAGGGGCTCCCCTTTTCTGTGGAGAAGGGGAGGGGCTATGGAAGAAGAGCTCGGGATGACGAGACCAAGATTAGAGGAAGGAAGGAGCTATGATTGGGATGTAAAATGAAAAATTAAATTAAATAATTAAAAATAAAATAATTTACTCAACTCATTTGTAGGTGAACTGATACGTTATCCAGTTCAAAGGGAAACTTTTAACACTATGTATTTATAGACAATGAAGGAGTGCTGAAAGGAAATTCCAAGTAGATAGGAGAGTTATAGCCGTGAAGTTGCAGACAATAGCATCCCACCTAAACAATTCTTTCTCATTTCTAGCAAATTCCTTATATTACTGCCATCTTGCCTTAAAGACCACATAGGGCCTAAGATTACTGAGGATGTGTTTGGCAAGACCCTCAGTAGCCTTTTATTGCATACTACAAAATCTAAAATTCTTTTGTACTTAGATCACTCTCTTCCTGTAACCAGATGTAGCAGCATTCAGGAAGACATGCGGCATAATTTAAAAGTTCCTTTTATGCACTTACATGCCCACTGTAAGAGTGTATGTTGTTTTTAACAAAATCTCAAATGTTCATTTTTACCAATAAAGACTTGGGAGCCAGATACTTGGGTGAAAGCCTGCTAGTTCAGAGAGGCAGAGAAAGCACCCAGCTGACCTTTCTCTTTAGTCAACATCCCAAGAAGAAAAAGCTCCTTCCCTATGCTGTCTCAAGAAACCCTTAAACTGAATGTTCCTCCCTTCTACTTCCTGTGCATCTCTCTGTTCATCCTCCTGACTTCTTCTTACTCTCTATCATTTTTTTCCTATGTTCACTTCCTGTCAACTGGTTATTTGCTCTACCTCTTGATCTATGGTTGACTTTATTTAATCCTGTTTACAATATTCAAACAGAAAACTCTTGGATTAAAGGTGTGTGCTAGGGATGAGTCATACTACAGCTAGAAACAGGTTTTGCTAGTAAACAACACAATCTTGGGATTCACAGTGTAATAGAAAATCCTGCAACAGGTATATGTACAGAGAATGAGGGGCAAAGAATGGCCTTTCACTTTGAATGTGTTGAAAGTAACTTTCCAAACTAAGATGGAAAATTGAATTGTTTTTTCTTTTTCTATTTTCCATTGTGTGTTGCTTATACGTGTGTGTGTGTGTGTGTGTGTGTGTGTGTGTGTGTGTGTGTATACATCTTAGAAGACTCCTTTAGTGTGAGATTTAGCAGATGGGTATCAGATGCCTTGAAGATGCCAGATGCATTGCTAGATGGGCAAAATAGATGGAGCATCTAGTATCAGATACTTCAACAGAAAACCTTTGCTTCACAATAAAGGTCAAATAACCTGGCCAATACAGTGTCCAAGAAGAAAAAAGAAAAAAGTGCGCACATGCATGCACACACACATTCCTTCTGTAGACAGTGCACATTTATTAGGACTACTTTATCAGGTGGCCAACCCCTCCTCTCCAAGCCTACAAAGCTTGTCTGCCTCTTTGATGTTTTCCTCCTCCAGTTGTGGAGAAATTTGGAACATCATCACAGGAAACAGATTATGCATGTTAACATAGGCATTATTTCTTATTTACTGGGAGTCCAACTGTGGTCTTGGCAGCCTCTCCTTCATAAAAGCTTCATGTGACTTCTTCCCGCCACCTGGGAGTGTTTGTGGTGATCAAGGGGTCCCTGCTTGGTCAGTACAGAGAAGCTTCTAAACTCCTTAGAATCGGTCCTTAAACCAGGACAAAGACAAATAGGATGAAAACATAGGTATCTTGGTTTCTCCTTCCCTTCCTCTGCTTTCTCCCGTGTGCTTCTCTCAATCTGCCTGCCTGTGGTCCTTAATGCTCTGCTGGTAAGCTGTTTTTGTGAAGTTTTTGTTGTCGGTGTTTGTTTGTTGTTTTGGTTTGCTTTGGTTTGATTTTTTGTTTTCTTTTCTTTCTGCAGGCTGGCTACAGGGTGAATTTTCTCTTCCTTGGCAACAGATTTCTGATGGCCCTTTTCTCTGAACATACCAACAACTTGATGTGACCACTGTCTTTGAAGTCTGACACTATCTATGGCATCTTCCCTAGAACTTGGTCTCTTGGTTTATAAAGCAAAGGCACTTAGCAAAGACCTTTAGCTTAAATATCCTGCTTACACTAAAGCTACTGGATATTTCTAACAGTAAAGTGAAGGCTGCTTTTTATAAATATTTACACAAATCTTCAGACTCCTCCATGAGGGAACGGTGTTTGAAAGGATGGAAAAAAACAATTGGTTAGTTTTCTAACTTTTCCATCTCTCTTTTTATTTAAATATCTGTACATGTGGGGGGAAAGGGTCTCACACTAAAATGTTATCATCTCTACCCATCCTCTTCATGCCTACCTGTTCTGATTTGTTCCCTTCACCCCAAGATCACATTTAGCTACCTGGTCCCAGCTAGTGGCAGTGTTCTGAGAAGCTGTGGAAACTTTAGTACAATAGCCTATCGAGTCAATATAGGCCACTGAGTGGGAATGTTGGAAGGTCATAGTCTTTCCTTGCTTCTGATCTCATCCCATCTCCTTCCTGATCTAGTAGGTTGTGAACAAACCATGCTATAGGCTCCTATGTCTGGGGGTTGAGCTAACCTGGCCACCATGTTTCCTTGCCCCCATGAGCTATACCCTCTAAACTGTGAGCCAACCTCAATTCCTTTCCCTCTAAATGTTTCTGTCAGGTGCTCTGTCAAAGCCATGAGAAAAGAAGCCGCTGCGCATGTTCACCATTGTTAGTCATCTAAGTTTATGGCCTTTGAGTCCTTTGTCGGGTCACCATAAATGGATGTCACAAGGACTGTATTGCTCGTAATGCAAGTGTTACCTCTGCACAAGCTGTTGACCCCCATGGAGTAGTGTTACTTTCCTCTTCTGGTGAGTTCCAGTGTTGCTTCGGTATATCATTTATAGATTTTTGAAATGTAGGATAATTGGCCAAGTCCTTGAGGCTTTGACAATAGGCTGCTTCTAAAAAGTCTGCCCCATTTAAAAAAAAACATACTAAATATAATAAACTAAAAGTAGCCTCTTTATGGAACCAGTCAGATTTACTGGAACCATAGAAAAAGAAATTCAGTCCTATGTTGCTAAGCTCTTGCCATTCTAGGAAGAACAATATAGACAGGTGTGTTGGCCCACACTTTCAATCCCACCACTTAGAGACGGGCAAGTGGATCCGTGAGGTCAAGGCCAGCCTGGGCTACATAGTGAGACCCTATCTCATACAAACAACAAAAAAAAAAAAAAATCAAACCCACAACAACAACAACAAAAGAAGAATGAAATGGACGCAGATGTTAGGTGATAAGTCAGTAGACAGAGATAGGTAGACTTAATTTTTTCTTTACAACATTTTAAAAGTTATTTGTTTATGATTGTGTGTGTGTGTGTACAGTGCACATGTGTACACACAGTGCACATGTGGAAGTAAAAGAACAATTTGCTAGAACTGATTCTCTCCTACCAGGTGGTTCCTAGAGATGAAAATTAGAGTTGGCAGCAGATGCCTTTACCTGATGAAACATTGTTCCAGCCTTAGCTATGAAAATGTTTTATTGGTTTCCACATTTCTTCTAATTTATGTTCAGGTCACTACTGTTTCTTTCATGTTTCCCTTTTAAAGCACATTTTCCTTATTCTTGCTGGTGATGCTAGGAGTGGAGGTGAGGATCCCACACCCATATACTAGGCAGTATACTTCCACACAGGTGCCTTACCTTTCCTTGTCTTTTGTTCCTTGTCATATATAATTAAAATACCTCAAGACTCTTCTTGCCTGAAAATGTTCTGTACCCCTTCACAGTTTGTTAATGTTTGCCTGGTTATAGAATTGAAGCCTAGAAATCCTTTGCCTCATTTTCTGCTCACATCTGTGCTTCTCATGAGATCTGGTATTGGTATAACTCTAGCCCATTTGAGGCTAACGTGATTTTTTTTTCTAACTGTAAAAGATTGGGGATTTTTCTCTCTATTCCTACAGTTGTTCAGTTTTATTTGATGTCTCTAGAAGAACACTAAGTAGCCTTTAACCTATTCTTGCCCATACTCAGTGAGCTTTTTAGACTGGAGGCTAATTTCTTTGAGGAATTCTGGAACTGTTTGTTTTTTCTTTTTTTTCAATGATTTATTTAACTGTTATGTCCAGATCCAAATCAACCTGACTCTAGGTTTCAAAAGCACTTTACCAATCTCTATCCCAGCCTCTAGCTTGGATGGCTCACAGAGTAAATTAATTTTTAGTGATCATATTCTTCTTCTTTTAAACATTATTTTATTTTTGTGGCCCTAGGGATAAACATGAAGGCCTCAGTCATGCTAGGCAAGTACTTTGCTACTGAACTATCCATCAGTCCCTCCAGTTAAGACATTCTTAATTTTATGCCAATCTAGTTTTATTATATGACTACAAAATATATATTATTCTGCTACTTTCTTTCTTTCTTTATTTTTAGTTATCTTGTTTCCCTTGGAGTTATTTTTTCTGTTTACTCATCTCAAACTTTCTCTTTGATGTGATTGATCTCTCTCTCTCTTTTTCTTTTGTTTTTTCTTTCTGCCTTACCACAATAACCATGATTTATTCAATTTTATTGTACGGAGCACCATACAGAAAGCAATTCAAACACATTCAATTCAACTAAAAGAAAATTCTTAACATTTGTTTGGCTAAACGTCACTCTAACTGCAAGTAGGGATGGATATTCGTGTGATTTTCTTCTTTGAAATCTGATGATCCTTGGTTGCTGTTTCTTAGTTGAAGCATGAGAAACCTAGCGTAGAACCATGTGAGCCTACATCCCTAACAGGCCTCTTTCTCAAAACAGCTGACCAGTGGCTTTGGCAAAACAGAAAAGACACACTGGTAGATGAACTTCCTGCAAAGTGCATGGCCCTGTAGCCTAAGTGGGGTGGTGCTAGCTCCGAGGCCCACCCCCATCTCACAGGGATAGGAACAGGGAACTGAAAGCTATCCCAGTTTGTCTCTGTTCATCCCCTACTACCCCGCCAGCATCAGCATCCATGCTCTGGTTTCCTTTCTGGCGTCTCACCAAAAACAGTACTAAGAATTCCAGCCAAGGGGCAAAATTCGGCGATGTCAGCCTCAAACATTTCACATGGGCCAAAGAGAAGACAGAGCTCCGCCAGCCCAAGATGGGACCCTTTTGAGCTGCTTCTGATTTTGGCTTTTGCTCACTCCAAATTTTTATTTTTCTCGCGATTTCACTTAATTCAGATAATCTTTATCAGCCCTGTTTACAAATTCTGAATCCCTGTTTCGTTTTTTGATCAATCCAATCTGTTTTGCTCTTTTTCTTCCCCAGTTCAAGCCAATGTTTTCTCTTGATGACTCTTCTCAATGTACATGCATGTTAAGGTTTCTTTCTCATTAATAGAATTTCATGTATTTCTATGGGTTCTCACAAAAGAGAAGCAGCATGTATATTCACTTGTATCCTGAAGAAAGGATCAAAAAAAATTAGTACATGACTATACAAATGGACTTTCAAAAGAATGTTTGTAATCAAAGTATTATTTATTTCTTAAATCAATAGATCAAGAGATAATTTACTAAGGACAAGGATCATTAATTTTTGGAAGATTGCTATATATAGGTGTTTGTCATTTGTTACAATTAATTAAATACAATAAGATGAGCCATTAATATAGAAGTCAATACCTTAAATGAATATGAGCTTGTATATTCACATATACTACACAGATACATGCAAACTCAAAGATGTCTGAAGACTACATACATGTAACATGTGTGGTAGAAATATAGATTTTTTTTTATTACTTATCTGGATCTCCTAATTATTTGATGTAAAATTATACTATTTATGCAGCAAGAAAAATAAGGTAATTTTCTTTGGAAGCTTATTTTTCCTATGGTCATATCAACCCTGCATTTACACAATTTAATCTTCCTGAGGTCTTGAATAACAAGAGCATCCATGCCCTAGGTTATCTTTTTCAGACATTACCAAGAAACAACCTCCTTTCAGAGGTTTATTTATTGTTTGGGGGGGAGAAAATTGAAGAATCTCCCTTCCTGGGGCAATAGATGATATAAATCAATGGTGTCTTAGTTCATTTTCTATTGCTGTGAAGAGACACCATGACCATGACAACTCAAACAAAAGAAAACACTTAATTGGGGGCTTGCTTACAGTTTCAGAGATGTGGTCCAGTATTATCATGGCAGGAAGAATGGCAGCACGCAGGCAGACACGGTGCTGGAGAAGTAGCTACAAGCTCTATATCCAGATGGGCAGGCAGCAGGAAGAGAGAGACTCCGGGCTTGGAGTCTCATTTTGAACCTCCAAAGCCCACCCCCAGTGACACACTGCCTCCAACAAGGCCACATTTCCTAATCTTTTCAAATAATGCCACACCCTAGTGACCAAGTATTGAAATCTATGAGCCTAAGGAGGCCATCCTTATTCAAACCACCACAAATGGGAAACATGCTTTTCAATGGAAGGATGCTGAAAAATCACCTTCCCTTAAAAGAGAGAGAGAAAGAGAGAGAGAGAGAGAGAGAGAGAGAGAGAGAGAGAAGCATGAAAGTCAAATGATGAGATGGCCAATGCATAGCTTAGGAAAGAGGCTATCTTCTCAGTGACCATTAGCCAGGCTCTGTCCTCCATGTTTGATTCCATCCAGAAAGGGAGACAGAACATTTTTTTTTTATTATACTCAACTGCTTGGTTTTTTTTTTTCCATCTCAGGGTTCTATAATGAAATAGCTTGTCTGTAGCCATAAGGGTACATGTCTGCTGCAGACAGTCCAGTGTGGTATAAGGGCTGGCCAGGTCAAAGAGATGCCTCTGCCCTGATTCTGCCACTTTCTAGCTTAATGAACGTGGCCTTTTGGCCTTCATTTCCCTGTTCATATAGCAGTGCGTCATTACACACAGTCTTGGAAGCCCTTTGCAGAGCTAGCCTTCTAGGAGGTATGAAACTCCTTAGGGTATGCTTGTTCATTTTGATATTTTTTCTCCTATAGGACCTCTCTTTCTTTACAATCACTACACACAACCAAAACAGCCATCTCTTCTTATTCATGGTTTTGCTTTCCAATATTTCAGTTACTCATTGTCATCAGAGGTCCAAAAATATTAAATGTAATTTTTCAGAAATTAATAGTTCATAAGTTTTTAGATTGTGAATCATTCTACAAAGCCTGGTGAAATCTAGAGCTACCCAGCCCTACCCTACCCAAGATGGGTATCATCCCTTTGCCTAGGATATCCCACAATTTGGATTCAATCCATCTGCTATCACTGAGGTGTCATCTCAGTTATCAGATCAACTTACTGCTATGGTACTTAGGTCCCAGTGGTCCCTCTGTAGTATCCTGACAGTGCATCACAGTATCTAGATCTCATCCCATAGGCGTCATTTCATTTTGCACCACCAAAAGGAAAAGAGGGGTGAGTACCACAGCACAATATCTCAAGAGAGAAAAATATTCAATAACAGATCTATTATTTTTGTCTCATTATTAGCTCCTGATCTTTATTTGTTTCACATCTATTTTATTTGTGTGCTGTATGTATCTATGTGGGCACAAATGCAAGCCATGGTGCACACATATGGAGATGAAGGACAACCTGTAGGAGTAGGTTCTCTCATTCCACCCTGTGGATTCTGTCAGTCAAACTCAAAGTCATCAAACTTGGTAATAAGTGCCTTTACTTACAGAGCCATCTCACCAGTTTGCTGTGAATATATTTTGTGCCTTATTTATAATTAAATCTTTTCCTGTGTGTATGCAGCAATAGAAAGCAGGCATACTATCAGTATTATCCCCAGTTTCAGGCACCTACTCCACTGAGGGTTTTGGATCCACTGAGGGATGAATGTAATCTAATATTCTTCTCATGCTTGTCAAATGACTGCATGTATTGTATTAAGCAGTTTGAATAACAAAATTCTTGCAAAGTGTAAATAATAGCATTTTTATTTCCTTGACTGATTAACATTGAGTCTCTCTATCATGTGGTGTCCTTCCTCAAAGAGCATCTTAATGTCTAGAAATATTCTGAGTTGTCACAATGCCATCAGAGGTTGAGTAGTGGCATCTACTGGGCTTTAGACAGGGACGCTTCCAAACCGGCTTCAATTACAGAGTAGTCCCTATGGGATGACCTGTCCACAGCTGATCACTCACAGTTACTTATTCCTGGTGCTCTGACCAGCTATGAGTCTGAGAAATAACCACTACCTCCTGCAAAAAGAAACCTTACTGACCAACGGTCAGGAGTGCCACCAACCTGTGTTTAAAAACATATTTAGAAGAACCTTTGATTGCATGACCATTTAGAAAAATAACAGTAGGAAACCAAATGATTTTAAAAGTTGCATAAGAATGTCAGCTTCCTGGCCCAGTTTCCTTATTTTAAACTACCAATGCTGTTGCTCATTACCCTGGTGTCCAATGAAGGCAGCGTGGTGACCATTAGCTCCACTCCACCAGGCTATATCACCCATGCCACCAGGTGACAGGAAGGAGGCATGGAGCTCATCTGGAATTTCCTATGTGGTTCAGAGTTTAGGGTTTCAGACAGAGGTGTTGAGAATCATGGGTGAAGATAAGCTCAGGCAGAACATCCCTGATGCCCAGAATTTCTGCAATGTAGCACAGGATGATCTTGGGAGCATTCTGTGCATGTGCTAAAGCTGAACCACAAGAGAAGAACCAAAAGGAACAAAGCATTGTGACTTTCTCCTATGTGCCCTCTGAAAAAAAATTCTGGTTTTATTTTTTTGGATTTTTTTCAGGTGATAAAATATTTTTCTATGATGTGATTTTTAAACATCAATGATTAACACACTTCCATGGAGTATCTCTTAAGCTGAACATTTAGATCTTATATTCTGTTTTCCCCTGGATGTTTGAATTTCATTCTAGGATGTATAATTTTATTCTAAGTGGTTACGTATCTCTTTAGCTAGGCAAGTACAAATGAATATTAACTTTTTTGCTGGTCTTCTATCCTGTATGTTCTCAAGAGAAGAATGGCTGATTTTTTTAAAAAATATTTTTATTTTCCATCAAAAGAATCTATAGTTTAAAACATCCCGAAATGGACTAACAATTCCTTACCCAAACACCCAGGACCTGATGCCTTGCAAACTTCAAATCTACAGGACTTCAGGAAGGTACCATGATCATAGGCCATGTATTACTTAACACTCCCAGGGGGATCAACCGCAACACCCTATAATGAAACACATCACATTTCTGCAACAAAACACAAATATCGGTATCAACTGGGATAAACAAAGACTATAAATACACATGTCAGCTTAGATCAAGGTTTGCCATCAATAGTGTTACTGTAGGATTACAAAAACTCATTTATTTCCATAGCTTTTTCTAGCTTCTAGAACTGAGGATGAGGGAATATCGACCTGGATCATTATTTGATTAAATCAGTGATGGGTGTTGACATTATTATGATGTCATATATAATGTGATGTACATATTATTCAATGCTGAGGTGCTTGGTTTAGCAGATAATCTATGATCTTGCTTAATTTGCTTTTACTGGAGTTAATGACCTTGCTTTTTTTTATTCACTTGTTTTTGATATCCTTTGATAAATGGCTCCATGCCCCAACAGATTTGATGGATGCTGGGATGGCTAATCTTGGTTGTCAACTTGGCACATCTGGCAAGAGGGAACCTCCGTTGAGGGACTGCTTCTATCAGATTGGTCTGTGGGTGTAAGGCATGTCTCAATTGCTGATTGACATAGGAGGGCCCTCCCATTGTGGGCAATACCATCCCTGAATGTGTGTGTCTGGGCTATATGCTAAAGACAGCTTGGGAGCAAGGTAGGAAGCAGTGTTCCTTTATGGTCTCTGCTTCAGTTCCAGCCTCTATGTTCCTGCCTTGGCTTCCCTCCTTGACAGATTCTAACCTGTAGGCCAAAAAAACTCTTTCATCAAGTTGATTTAGGTCATGGCATTTATCACAGTAACAGAAAGAGCATAGTAGGACACATACCTATCAGCACTGGCTCTATAGTAGCCTCCCTCTTGTTCTCCAAGGCCGAGTTGCCACAGGCTGACTTTGCATCCTCTTTTGGTTCCCTAACTCTTTCTTGTTTTTTATCATTGAGTCATCAGAGGATGTTTTTAGTAGCTTTGGTCCAAATGGTGCTCAAGAAAGTTGGGGGCTTATAATAGCCTCTAAAACTTTTCATTCACATAAGCAATAGACTGACACACACTGGCTTTTCAGGTTACTTATATGTTTAATAGCTACTGGCCTCAACTATTCCTCCTCCTGCTCTCCCCTACCCTCCCCCCTTTTTGAGATAGGATCTTACATAGCACAACCCAGCCTCAAACTATCTATGTAGCCAAGGATGACTTTGAACTCCCATTCCTTCTATCTCTACTTCCCAAGTGCTGCGTTCATAGGAGTGTGCTACTATGCCTAGCTAGAATCCTTCTATGTTGAAACTGAAAAATCTGTTCAACAATCGTTATTATTTTGACACCAACACAGGAGGTTTTAGTAAAGGCCTGTGAATAATATTAGAATCACAATTTGTCACTCCCTACCTCTGAAAATTCCTTAAATGAGATCACTGTGTTTTAAAGGGCACAGAGGGCAACACAAAGCATGAGACACTAGCCATCAGATAACCTTCTACATCCTGCAATTTAATTTTCTGTTTCTTAGTTCTCTCACCTTGGCTGTTTTACTTGTATTATTTCTCTTTTATTTCACTTCCTCATGTGTAAGATGGAGACCTACTTTATATTGTTATGAAGACTAAGTGAGCAAAAGCATAGAAGTCCATAAAAATCACGTGACAGTCGACATTACCAAGACATTTTTAGCAACTATTGTTATTTTTGTATCATCTTTGGTAACTTATTTAAGCCATTTGAAATTCTCAGATAGACTTAATTTTAAAAATCATCTCTTTTCCAAGTACAATTTAATAAGTGACCCAGAAAGGTTGTCTCTAAATTAACAAGATAAGCAATGCCAATCAACATATCTACGTGCTCAGAAAGACCAGCCTTCTCTTATACAGTCTAGAATCTCTTTCCCATAGAGCCTGGAGATGCCAGGAGCAGAGCCCAGGGGTGAGCTTCCCATTGGAGGATAGTGAGCACCCACAGAAGCACAGACTCCCACCACACTAAGAAGAGAGAAGGTCGTAGTCCGGGAGTAAAAACAACAATGTAACGGGATGACAGGAGTTGATTATTTTCAAAGCTAAGTTGTTTTAATACTATATAAGAGAATTAAATAAACACTAAAAGACAGTGCCCAGAATCCCAAGCAGAGGTCTTACTGAAGGAAAAACAACTGAAGGGCACCCGTGCTAGGTCAAATGCCTTACCAAGGTCTGAAAGTTTTTATCATCATAGAGCTGTGGGATTTGCTTCACAGATATTTTTCATATTAAATATTCTGCCTCACTTTTAGTCTTGCTTTGAGGAAAAACTCTATTTTATCCCTTTATGTGACAACTGAAATAAAATTAAAGAATGTTATTGGTCTCAGGGGGGCCGTATACATGTACCTTTCAACCAGAAGGCAATACAAGTCAATGTCTGGGTACATTGTTCTTTGCCCACTAGGGATGATATTCCTGACATTCAACAGCATCCGCTTGACCCCTTTTCTGAGGACAGCTCTACATGGAACACTACTCAGGAGCCAACTTCTAGCAAGGGTCTCTTTTCTCTTTCCCTCCTTTGCCTTCAGACTAAACCAGAGTTTACTGATTTACTGGTAGTTTGAGGCCAGATAAAGAAGAGAAAGCATTGTTCCGTACACTGAGGGATGTTTAGCAATCTCCCTAGATTGCCTGTAACACTGTCAGTGCTACAACCAAAATGCCTCCACAACACTGCCAAATGTCCCCTGTAGAACTCAGACTTTAAATTCTAGTACCCACACTTGGTTGGAAGCCACTCTTCATAAACTGGACAGACAAAACAAGTAGATGCCATCAGGGCATTAAACACAAAAAAAACAAGGGAAAACACAGCTGCTAAAATAACGATTGATTTCTCAGACCCACCTCCCCCCCATTCCACTTCCGTCATCAACTCCTTTTATTCCTGTCGTAGCTTCTATCAGATATGCCTTGTGCAGAAAACACATCAATCAATACTTGTCAGTGTAAATGTGTTGATCAAATCTTCCTGGGAGTTTTCCCAAATCCCAAATTAATTTAACTCTCTGTTGGCTTTGGGCCATTCCTTTCACTCCTATGAGGCTCTGTTTCTTGGGTTGCCTAATAGAAACTGATATAAAACCCATGCTAGTTCTAAATCACCATGACTTATTGGGATTCTGTTTTTAAAGGAAGCAGAATGGCAATACTGGACCCTTGTGAGGGAGGAGAGGCTTCATTCTCTAGGGAGTGGCATAGACGTGGGAGGAAGCTGAGGCAGATGCTACAGGGAGTGGGTCCTAAATTTTAAGTGTAGCTGGGACAAACACAGTGTTCCACCAACACAGAGTTGTCCAAAGTTGATTTCTGTATTGCCATCTCTTCTTAATCTTAGTAAATAGGTATCAAACAGAAGGAGCTTTGGTTTCCTGTATTTAAAAGATCTTGGGGTGCAGGGTCAAAGGACTAAGGTTATTTCTCTTTCCGTTTTTTTTCTTGCAAAATTAACTTTCCTAAAACATATTCATGATTTTTCTCTATCTTTGTTTCTAATATCCCAAGGCCAAATCTTTCCAAAGAAGATAAGTAGCTTCCTTAAGTACACTTCCTTAAGAAGATAACTAACTTCCTTAAGTGTGTTGGGTGGAGAAGGAAGGTCTATGAGGATGCTTGCCTTGAGTATGATCATTACTCTGTCAACGTACGCTAGCCTTTAATGTTTGTGTTTTACGTGTGACCTGAGTTGGGACAGAGGCCACAGATGTTTAGACAGCAGAATAGATCAGATAAATAAACTGGAGACTTGCCATCCAGACAGTTCTTAAGTGACTTTTGGCCATATCACCTGTGAGCACTTTATACCTTGATAGCACAAAAGATTACAGTGAATTAGCTAGAACCTCCTACGGTGCATAGCCATCCTTCACATGGAAAAGGAAAATCAGGTCTGTGAGCCTGCTTGAGGAATTCAGGCACTTGCCAATGCTTGATGATCTAAGTTCAATCCAAGGATTGCATGTGGTAGGAGGAGATAACAGATTCATGCAAGTTGAGTACTTTCAGTCCAATAGATCGATGATAGATATACATGGATAGATGATAGATGGATAGATAGACACATAGATAGATAGACATGAAAATACTTAATGATAAAAGATAAAAGCAAAAATCCAACCTTGTCAATATCTGCCTTTCCTGGTCACCTAAACTCATCACTTAAGCCCGTTTGAAGCAAAATTTCTTGAAAAAGCAGTCTATACTCCCCGTTTCCAAAGTCACTTTCCGTTTCTTCTTTTATCTTTGTCTCTGAAGTCATGCTCACAAATGCTCCGACGTCCACACTGGTAAATCTAGTCATCACTTTTCACTCAGCTCAACCAACTGACAGTGTTTGAAGCACTTGGTTGCCCCATGACCTCTACCTTTTCTCCTGCCTCTGTGGTTGCTTTCTCAATCACCTTTCCCCTGTTTGAAATTTGTCCCCACGCTCCTGCTGTTGAAGTGACATAAGACACTTTGGAGCTCTTCCCTGTCCATGTGTACTCACTTGGTGAGTTCTTGCCTAAGGTAGCTTCAAAACTACCTATATGATAATGAGTCCCCAGTGTATCTCTCCAACCCAAATGCACACCAATTTCATACTTCCTCCTGGACATCGTCCCATATAGAGATTTTATCATATCCAAACCTCAGCTCCACATCACCCCAATCCTACACAAAAATCTGCTCTACTCATAGTCTTACTATGCCAGTTAATGATAAGTTTGCCCTTCAAATCATCCAGGTAAAAAGATTGGAAGGCCTCTTATGCCATTTATGGTTGTGAGAGGTTTTCCTCCCAGCCCCATGCTCCCAGAATAAAGACTTATGAGATTCAAAATACACTTACAGATACCTAGTCATACAGCTAGGCTCACTCCCTAATTAGCTTCTAACTTAATTAACCCATTTATTCTAGTCTAAGTTCCGCCATGTGGCTGGTTACCTCTGCTCAGGTACCATGAGGGTGTCCTCCTCCATGTTCCCAACAAGTCTCCTGCACCTGGCACTATCCCAGAATCCTTTCTGCCTACTGTATGTCCCACTTTCTGTTCTATCTTTTCCTATAGGCCATTGGTTTTTTTTTTTAATTGACTGGTAGATGCATCCACATTCAAAATATTCTCTCCACATTTTATCAAAACATCAAGTAGTTTTGCTCAGTCTACTTCCATGACATACCTAGATTCTGACCTGATCTCACCTGATCTCAGCAGTGCAGCTCTTACCTGTATGACTGCAACAATCCTAATCATGTGAGTCTTAACTGGACCATGGGTTCTAACTACTTTGGGTAGAACCTTGTTTCCTTCTGATCTCGTGCCCTGCTTCCATGATTATTTCTACTCTTCAGATACATCAATATTCTGCTTCCTGTACATCTGCAGATTCTATTACTTGGAAAAATTTTCCCTCAACATTCAGATGGCATTTCCTCTAGTTTTCCTTACACGCCACCTCTTCAGTGAGATCCACCATGACTTCAGAATTTAAAGTCACAGTTCATACTCCTTACTTTTCTTGTTGGTTTGACAAGAGAGGTGACAAAAGCAACTTGAGGAAAGAAGCATTTATTTTGGGTCATAGTTCAAGGATATTTATTGTGGTGGGGAAGGCATAGCGGTGTGAGCATGAGGCAGTTGGTCACATTGCATCCAGTCAGGAAGCAAAGATGAACACTGGTACTCAGCTGGCCCTCTCCTTTCTAACCTTCTGGCACTCTAGCTCAGGGGACAATGCTGCCCACATTTAGGGTGGGTCCTTCCTCTTCAGTTTAATCTTTCCGGAGACATCCACACCAACAAGCCAAGTGGTGTTTCCATGGGGATTCTAAATCAAGCCAAGTTGATGATGACGGTTAGCCATCACTCAGCCATACATTTCCAGCCCCTCATTTGCATTCACTATTTTCCTCCATCATTATTGCCTCTTATAAGAAATGATATCATTTTTTTCTTCTTTATAATCTATCAACTGTGTCGCCTCAAAAGGTTGTAAACACTGCAAGTGTGGGAATTATTGGTTTTCACTGATACATCCCAAACATCTACATGGCAGACTCTCAGCAAATATTCTAGAGTGAATAAAAAGTCCTATAAGATCAAGCTAGCTAAAGAATAATTATTACTGAGAATCTTAAAATAACTACTAGTGAGACTTCTGTTGAGGTATTTTAAATGTTTTTTTTCCTATTCTCTTTCTTTAAAAAAAGTACAGTCACAACATCATTTTATAGTTAGTTTCATTTCTTTTTTTTCTTTGACTACACTTTGTGGACAGGTTAAAATTCTTTTTCTGCAGGGACTTTTGTTCTGAAGCTCTTTCAGAATTTGCTGACTTCAGCTCCAAAGTGGAATATTAAATGATTTTTGTTTGCTTTTCTGTTTTGAGCATATAAGTCCTGTCAGAAATAATACTTGGGTGTTTCAGTGTTCTTGGAAATAGAAAAATTGATTTAATTCTATATCCTTACAACTAATAAGAAATAGCACTGATGTGAACACCGTTTTATAGAAGTCTAGATGCATGAGCTGGTGGTTTCCTTACAACAAACTGCTAAAAGAAAAATTATTGGACCCAAAGGTGTCAAGAAAAAAAAACTTAAAAGATTATTCTTCTGTATTACCAAGCTACCCTTAGAAAAATTTTAGCAATTAACACTTCCAGCAGCAGGATAAGTCATGTCTGCTATGTCTTGCCTATAGAGGATATGCCTTTTAAAATGCCAATTTGGAGGGTGGAATACCCAGCTTATTTTAATCTGCATCTCTATGGTAGTTAGTACATTTAAATGGTTTTGGGGTTTATTTTTTTAATAAAAAATTTAAAATCCTTAAGATACATACACATCATCATCAAACTTCCCAGGCTTCCTTTTTTTTTTTTTTTTGATCACCTTCCCGTTATAAAAAGCCTTCTGCATAAGACTTGTGGCACTGTAGCAGTTTGCTGCTGTGATCTGCAGAACAGGTGGTGAAAAGCTTGAAGGATTTCTGCAAGAAGAGACAAAAGGATGTGGAAACGATGGCTGATGCAGAGTGGTACCCGCCACCCTCCCAAAATGTGTTTGGATGAGATTTGAAGGAGTAAACTGAGAAGAACTGAAAGGCTAAATTAGCCCATCAGATATACTCAGTAACCAGTCCTCACTCGACTTTTTCTCAACAGCACTTGGCATAATTGATTCTCTCTTCATTTTCCTTCTGCAGCTCACACCTGGGTTTCCTCCTGCCTCACTAGCTCCTTCCCAACCTCCTTTGCCAAAGATTCTTCCTCAAGCTCCACATCTTCAGCGTGGGTGTGGCTCCAAGATTCTCTTGTACATGACTTCCCTTTTCTGTTTTCTTCTGGTTTCTGACTTCATCTGACTTGTCTCTTGGCTGTAGACACACTGTCTGTATGCTAATGACTCAGACAGAACTCCAGTCCAGGCCTTTGCCCAGAACTACAGACTTGGATGCCCAGCAAGCTGTTGACATGTCTACTTGGAGGTCTGCTGTGCATTTCAAACTTAATATGTGCAAATGCAAGCTGCTGGCCCTCCTCACCCACTCCCGTTTATCCTGAAAAGCAAAACAAACAAAAATAGAACACTCACTATTTCTACTTCAGGATTTCAACAGCCCCTTACCTTAGTTTCTCTTTTTTAGCAATAAGAAAAGTGATCCTGGTTGCACAAGCCCGATCAAAGTTCAGTTCTGTGCCTTCGAAAGTCCTTACAAAGACCCTGAGCGTTCCAAATTCCATTCTGCTACCCTCCCAGGCTCATCTCTCCCTACTTGCTCTCATGTTCTCCTCCTCACTCTGGCCACATTGGCTTGCCCCCAGAGTTCTCTTGAAGACACAATAGGGAAACCCCCACCTCACTAACATTCCTACTGTGTCACCCAGGTGCCTCTGGCATTTCTTCTCACTCCTTTGTGTCTTTACTTACACACTACCTTCCTCGATAAACCTATTTGTAAAAGTTAGTTCATTAATTAGCTAATTTTTCTTAAATACTTTTTTTTTCTTCAAGTTACATCTCAGTCACAAACCCCTCCCTATTCCCTCCTCCTATCCCGCCCTTCCACCCTCTTCCCCCCAGAAGTTTCCCCTTTCAGTCCAACAGATGGTTCCTTCTCTTACAACAGTAAATATTATACAAAACAACAGATATAAATATGCCACATTTATGAGAGTTAAACGGCCCAGGATACCTTCCCAATGTCCAGTTTATACATATTTGGCTCCTGACTTTAACATTCTACTATCTAACCATCTCCATGAGTTTAAAGGTCTATATCTGATTCAACATTCATACTAACTTGCAACACACTTTTAAGAGTATCTTCTTAGATCTATAACACCCTCTTGATTCCTAAACAACTCAAAATTTAACTATGAGACTCTAGCTGTCTATTCTTCAACCACCTCAGAGACCTGAGAGGGATAAATATATCTGCTTATATAGGAAGGGCCTGCAGCTTCCAAAACTAAGAAATGACATACCAATGACTGCCTGGACAGTTCCCATTTTCTCTCCATACATTCCTGCATCAGTCTTCAGCCTTTGGGTCCTGTTTCTCTGAAAGACATTTGTTGTAGAGCAGGGATTATGAAGGACTTACCTACCCTGTCTTGGCAGAGTTAGGCTGTCGACTTCCCTGCTACCAAGTTTTGTCCTTTTTGGACAGCAGTCTGTCTGCAGTTGGTGCAAGGGGTTTTTTCATGCCATCTTACAGTGGAGATTCTCCGATGCTTATCTTCTACTTGGAGTAGAATAGGGGGTGCTGTCAGGAGCTGATATGTCTCGATATCAAAAAAAAAAGAAAATCTTAATTTAAGATAGCATCTTTGAATGCCATATTCTGCAGATCTCTTGGGGTTTTTGAAGATGCCCTATGCCTTTGACTTCAGCAGAGACAGGGGGAGCACCGTAGAGTTGGTAGTCTTATGTATCCTGGAGTCATACGGAGTGGGGTGGTGAGGGTGCATACTCTTGGTCCCACCATTCAAGAAGAGTACACCCTTGGTCCCAGCTCCCAGCACACTGGAGACAGAAACGGGCAGATCCTGGAGATCAGGGTCAGCCTGATGCAGGGTAAACTCTAAATAGAGAAGGACTTCGATCCAGGAGTGGTGGAACACATCTTTGATCCCTTCAGATGGGAACCACAGGTCTCTGATCCCAATAATTAGAGTTCAGAGACACACACATGGGATTTGGAGGGACCTAGGTTTGGAGGCTAATTACAAAAGGCCTTCTCGATGCAGGCAGAGTGTCCTTTGGGATCTCAAAATATATACACTAGAGCTGGTTTAGCTCCAAGGTGACAGAATGATTTCTTCTTTAACCCGGATTGAAAGATAACGCTTTGTATGTTGCTGGAAGGCCAAATTTGCTTCAGGAGAAGTACTACCTAGCCCCCCCCCCAAAAAAAAGAGGGTAACTGTCCCAGGGTTAGGATTGGGGCAGGGCTCTGTTCTTATCTTTCCAGGAGAATCGAAGCGTCCATTAGGGGAGCCCGGGGACGGCTGGACAGCGGAAACCTCAGCAGAGAATTAGCTAATTTTTTAAAACACCATGTTCTTCCCACCTGGGAGCCCTTACAACTGTCTACCACTTTCTTTATAGTACCTGCAACATTATGTTTTAGCTACTTACTTATTGTCTCCCTTCCCTGATAAGACTACATGCTCCATACAAATAAATAACTGTTTTAGCTCAGAGGGTAAAAGTGCCCTTTCACAGGTTTTAGCCCCAAGATATGTGTGGTGGAAAAGCAAATCAGCTCCCACAAGATCTCCTCTGACCACCAAATGCATACATGCTCACAGACAGAATAAATGAATGCTTAAATTTTATAAGAACAGCTTTGATTACTGTTGATCATTTTCTTATCCCCATCATTCAGTCCAGGGAGCAAAAGTTAATGCATTATTGTTGACGAAAATAAATGGATTGATTTGTAAAAAATTCCTATATAGTGAAATATTAAGACTTTCTCATATTCTTTACAGAATTTTCAGTTAGCATTATAACTTTCTTTCTGAAAGCTTTTATCACAGAAAAACTTCAACATTGCTATGTAGGTAGATCCAGCAGTGATTTCCTTGTTTCATTCTTTGTCTTTGTTGTGAAAAAGGCTTCCCCATCATGAATCTGGTGTTAGCTTTCTCTTACTTCTTTTGTGGGTTTCCATTTTTTTTTTCATTTAACAGCGATGACAAACAAACAACCTACATTCAATTCTAAAGTTTGTCTTATGAATGTCATGGGTATACAATTTTATCCTTTCTGAATAAGCTACTAACTCACTGTATTCTGATGCCAGCAGCAATCGCCTGCAAAATTAACAATTCCATTGAGTGTGGTGATAGTGGTTCCTCAGCCCTCAGTAAGTACGTTTCTGAGATATATCTCCTGGGAACAGGCTCTGTCCTGAAGAAGCATTGTGTCACCTCTAAACTTTCTTTCTGGGATGGTCTTCTTCATCATTAATGGAAGGAATTGGTTTTGTGTTTACAACAAAGCCTGCAGATATAATTTTGAATAGCTTATCATATTAAAAGCAGGTATAGAATGAATTCAGGAGAACAACTAAATAATCTCAGAAAGTTCATGAATATGTCTACTTATCCAAGTTCTAGAACATAAAAAAACATAAGGAGAATGGTAAACCTAGAATAACTGGGTCCCATAACAAGACATCACTGTTTTTGATTCTTGATTCTGTCAATTACCAACTGTGAGACCTTAGCCACGTGAGTTTAGTCTCTCTGAAACACAATTTCTCCATTCATAATTGAGTCTGCTAAAGAGGTAGCTCCAGCTTTAGGGAGGAGTCGTCTACTTGTTCTTTCCTGCAGTGATAATCCTATGTTCACAGGCTGTGCAACCAAAGCGAGGCTTCTTCCAGATTCTGTTCACATCAGTTTGTAAGTGCATATTCAGGGGATAAGAAAATGACCATAGGATGATATGAAGGCACAGACTGCACTCTGACATGGATTTGATCCAAAACACCATTTGTTTCTCACTCTCCAAAAGTCATCACTGGCTCCTTCTAGATCTCTTGGTATCACTAAATCAGGTCAGGCTTCTTGCCTAACTTTCCTAACAACATCTAGTTAATATACTTTCCTCATAGTTGTTGGTCTACCAAGGAAGACCAGATCTTTCAGAAGAAAAATATAGTCTGAAGAACACATATCATACGTGCTATAGGGGCACAGAGGAGTCCTTTCTCCAGACACTGAATCTTCCATTTAATGATAGTCCAGCGGACTGTAGGTCCATACGTCACTTGGATCTAGGTACAGGATCAGTATCCTGATATTTCATGATGACGCTGTACTTCTGCTTGCCAGTCAGCCATTTTTCATTATGCAAACTGAGCATTATTCAGCTTCACTGGTTGGCTAATACACTGCTCTTGGTAACACTAGGATCTATTAACCACCACGACAGATGAGTAGAGGTCAAGGGAGTGGACTGCCTCACTGTACTTGATGTGTACCACAGTAATTACATTATTGTGGACTATACCCATCAGTTCCTGCTTTGCTGCTCTTGACATTAGGACATTTCATTTAAAGTATGCCTGTTAGGAGCATAATCTAATGGTAGCATCACATACCACCGTTTTGGGGTTACCAAGCACAGCTACCCTAAGCTTCTCAAAGGTACTGCTGCTGCCTCCATTTTACCTCTGTGAAAGGAAAGTTTCTTGGGATTTCTCTGTGAGAATAGCCAGTTCAAAAATTCTCAAATCCTCCACAATATATTCACATAATTTCTACCTCTTTGATATCAATATGGATTTCTGTCTCATTTACTGTAGACCAACATGATGACCAAGCCTCAAAGCAACATCCTCACAGGATATTAAATTCTTTAAAAGGCCATGTCAATGAATTATATATACCCTGTCCAGATTTACAGTTTACTTTCCTAATACAATCTGCTCTCCTATAGTCCTGGTTCTTAGCAGAAAATATTATCTAGTATCTGCATTTTCATAGGAACACAAACTCTTAGCCTGCAGTAGGACATCCATTTACTGTGAGAGCTGTTGCTTGAGCTATCAGCCCACCAACAGTGAGGGTCCTTAGCCTGGAGGCAGATCTTGAGGAGACTAACACTCATCTTTCGATCACATGATCCAAAGGTTACTGTACAGTCCTCAGGCAAAGGGAAGCTGGTCTTCAGTAAGAAGGGTAGAATTCTGTTTCTGCTGGCCTACAGGATTTAGGAGCATTGGAAAGGTATTTCCAAGATTCTTTGCTTCGTTCAACTCAACTGTAAGATTGTCAGGTCTCAGTACCCTGCTCTTCCTTTGGCAGGTATTCTTCCCGTACCTGGAAGCCCCCTTCTACTGTTCCATTTTACTGTCTTGCATGGAGTGAGGGTAATTTTAGCTTCAAGGATGTGACCTATGGTTGTGAAATTGCCTTATTTCTGCAGAGTAAACCCTGAAGCGCCAAGGATTTGAAGTTCATTTAATTCTTCTAGAGAAGCCTTTGGGATTTATTTCTTGATTTATGGATTGAGAGTTAGCTACTCAAGATTATCATTTTGTATTTGCAAAGCTTCATATTGTTAGCAGAAGCTTGCCTATTCCTCATTCCATACAATTTTCATTCCCCTTTCAAACATCAAGCATAGTCATCACATAATCCAATGTTTCACATCTCACTTCCGCTGACTCCTGTGTAGTAACCTGGGGCCAATTGTTCTTCACAGAAGTCAGAAGCTTCTGCTTATGAAAGGCCAGAGAATACGAATGTGGGTAGAATTTTGCCATGGGCAATGCCAGCTCTCTTCTTACTCTTCTCTACTCTGGACCCCTTAAACACCTTGGTGGCCATGATCCTGCTGTGAAGCATTATTTTCTAAGGAAATTCACTCAGCGGAGTAGGCATGCTGCCGGAATCTATGTTGAAAATAATGGATAGTTTGTGTCTAGGCTAATTTTAACCTGGTGTTGAAATCTTTGCTAGCACTCTTTTTGCACAACTTAAGGCTTTTTGATCTTTCTCCAAAGTATATTTGACCCCGATAATCACTGGCTCATAAAAATAGCATTTGGATCAAAAAAACAGCTTGAATGAGATTGTGAGAGAATGGTGTTTGTGCTAGAAGCCAAGGATACAACACAAATTACCACAGAGAAAGAATGTCTGCAATGCTCCTGAGACTAATGCCATCACATCTGTGTCTTCATGGTCCCCTGTCCTTGTCCTTGTCGTATTACATTTCAATAACCCCTCAGGCTAGACCCGAAGCTCTCAACCTGTGGATCTCAAACTTTGGGGGTCACATACCAAATATCCTGCATATCAGATGTTTACACTGTGATTCATAACAGTAGCAAAATTACTTATGAAGTAGCAATGAAATAATTTTATGGTTGGGGGTCACCCCAACATGAGGAACTGTATGAAAGTGTCATAACATTAGGAAGGTTGAGAACCACTGGCTAGACTTTCCTTTCAGCTGTTTCCACTGCATTTCAGGTTATATCTGACATTCTTGAATTCATCTTGCTTTTATTCTTCAGATAAGACCATATTTCTGTATCAGTCTTTTTCTGTAACCGGTGTCACATTCTGTGATTGTCCTGTAATGTTCTACATCTGGTTGCATTCATACACAAGATCTGTAGTGTCAGGGTACTATATTTCGATTTCTGGGCCCTGTCAGAATTTTAAAGTCCAGTAGATATCTACGGCACCATCACCCGGCCTGAAGCATGTGGTTTGGTCTTCACCAGAAAGTTACAGCATAACTCTTCTTACAGTTGTGTTTATAGCGCAGGTTTATTCATCCTTATTCTTTATTTTTTAATAAAGGAATATGGGCCTCAAATGACAAAAAGGCAATGAGAAAGGGCTTAAAAAGGATATTTCTGATTCAAGTGTCTGAAGAATTCAAGATGAATTCAGTTCCTCGGGTACCAATGGATCCAAGGCAAAGACAATTCAAGTTGAGTTCTGGGCTCAAGTTCTTGCTTGGCCCTATTCTTTGGTAGGCTTTACCAGAAAGCTATACACTGTAGACTATAGATCTGTGTCCACTTCTCCTTTGCCACAGTTTGAACCAAAGTTATAAGCTTGATTCTCACTGGATGAGATGCTTGACCCTGAGTCCTTCTCCAATACCAAAATGAGTTGTTGTGCCAATGATAAGCCAGACTCAAGATCACCTGAATCACAAGAATTCCAAATGAAGAAGTGATAATCCACCTGAGTTCCATCATACTTATCCTGAGTCCCAGCATACTTAATCTTGAGTCCCACCATACTTATCCTGAGACCTAACCTTACTTACCCTGACTGACCTACTCTTCCCTCTGCTATGGCCTCCATAGGGCAACCACTTCTGACTAGATATATCTTGACACATCTCTAAATCCATGAATTGCTTTACAAAATTGGATTCCCCTGCTTCTTACAAAAAGAGGCACTACCTGATGGTAGTTTTCTTTTGGAAGCACATGCATCTATTTTTTTCTCCTCTTCTTTATGTTAAAAAGAAACTGTACATCTGCAATTATAAAAATAGATAACCATGAAAAATGGAAAGTATAATCCTACTGTTGAGCCGATCCTTGGGCAGATAATGAATAAATGGAGTAGCATACCAGGATACTGATACAGAAAATTATATCAAATCAAAAAATCACAGTAAAATGTCACCTCAACATTTCAAGATGGACATTATATATATGGATATATATGGATATCCATGTATATATATGAGCATCCCCAGCCTAACATGCAAAATACCTCCCACTCACACCCTTTCCTTTCCCTTTTCTTTACTTCATCTACCTGCCTTCCTTCCCTTTCTGGTTTTCCCTCATCCCTCCATTCCCCTCTCTCTTTCTCTCCTTGTCTCCCTCCCTCTCCTCCCCTTCTCTGTCTTCCTTTTTTGAAATGGGAAGTTTCCTAATGGAGATAAGCTGGTGGACTTGTTAAAGTACAGTAAACTTACGAATATTTTTATCTAAATAAAACATCTAAGATTTGGTGTGCAAGAACTAGTTCCTGTTAGCAAGAGAACGGGTGCTAGTGTGGATAGGGACAAGGAAAAGCCCAGGCTGCATCACTGTCATCTTGGGCATGAGTGGGAGGAGAATGAGGAGGATAAGGGGAAACAAGTGACCAAGGTAAAAGAAAGAGAGACCTCAAGAATAGGAAAGACAGCAGGGAGGGAGGGCTCCAAACTAGGCTGTGTTCAGAGAGTGATGAGAATATGAGCAGACATGGGCTGATTCCTTCTCTGCATACTGGATACATGTGGGACTAAGAGCATCCCCAGCCTAACATGCAAAATACCTCAAAATTCAACAGTTCGGTTTCAGATGTGATGATGGAAATATAAAGAGTTAAAGTCAAAATGAAGCCACACTAAAAATACTGCATAAAGTTCCCTTCAGTCCTGTGTACAAGGTATTCATGAAACTTCTTATTTACATTTGAGTCCCATCTCCAGGATATCTCATTATGAATATGCAAATACACTAAAGGAAAAAAAAAAGCCTGAAACCCTTCTGACCCCAATCATTCTGGATCAAGCAGCCTAAACCCGAGGTGAAATCATTTATTTTTTCTGGACTGCATGGACAAGCCCTTCCAGATGCTGTGGGCACAGAGATGGTGGTGGGAACTGAGAAGAACCTCTTGGATGCAAAGTGGTAACAACCGCAAATGTGAACTGAGGAAAAAAACAAAAACAAAACAGAGATACAGACTCTTTCCTTGTGTGTTCATAAATGGGACCATAAGCTGACTTAGGCAAACAAAACCCACATATGAAAAAACAATGGAAAGAATCCCTTCCTCCCAAGTCAACAGATGAGCACCCTGGTCCATCCCCCACCCACAGTGACTCTTAAGAGACCCAGCCAGAAGCCAGCTCCCATCTGCTTTCATTATTTTATGATGCAGTACAAGAAGATACTTGAAATTTCTAAGAACTAGAAATATGAAATGTGGTCCAGCCAGGATTTTTTTAAAACTCAGGCAGTAGGCTTTCTGCCCACAGCTCTCCCATCTGCCCCAGGAATGGTGCCCATTTGTACCACACCAATTGTGGCTGCGGGGTTTTAATTGGTACTGAATACACAAAGCAAATGGCACAGATGCATCCCCTCTGAGCGCTGAGGTTGAGTCCAGCCATAGAGAGGGTCTGACTTCCTGCTCAGCCACTGCGGGTGGAAGGCTGTCTCTGTCCTGGGTATTTTCTCTTTTACCCACTTGGCCAGGATCCTGGACCAGCTGAATTAGGTAGTACCCACCTTAGACTGAGCCTTAGAAACACTGGGTGAGCTTCCGATGTCAACAGGGCCTAGGTACACTGTCAGATCAAAACAATCGCAGGCTAGGATGGGTGAGTTAGTACTTTTTAAATAGTTTCCTGGTGATACAGGACAGATGAAGGTGAGACTTTCTGAACTCCCTGGAAAATTCTCCTTGTTCCTTAGTACCTCCCCTTGTCCCTCACTTGCTCGCCCTTCCTTCCTTCCTTCCTTCCTTCCTTCCTTCCTTCCTCCCTCTTCCCTCCCTTCCTTTTTTTCCTCCCTCCCTCCCTCCTTCCTTCCTTTCTTCCTTAGCTCCTTTTTTCTCCTTCTCTCCCCATCTTTCTTCTCTGCCTCTCACATCTTCTAGAACTAGACTTTTGTGATACTGGCTGTTTTCTCCTAAGCATCCCTATTCTACTTCTAAATACTAAAATATTGTCTAAGCCCACATGTTCCGTTTTGAAGCATCTTTTCTGGGGTTATGGGGGTCTTGTTTTGATCAATGCATTTATAGAGTGATGTGCTATACATGTTGTCTAGCTTTTTTCTGGCTCCTGGCAAAACAAGAAGGTTAAGAGATGACTACGGAAGCCAGAGAAACCCAGACAGATGCCTTCCCATCCCTGCGTTATTGTAATGAGTACATGTGCCCATGTATCAGGCCATGTAGGATTCCAGGTCCTTCAACTCATCCACTGACTGAAGCATTCATTAAATAAGTAATTATAGATCAAATGAAAACAACAAAAACTATTTCTTGCTCCCAAGTCAACAGATGATCTATCTTTCTGATCTGTCTCCAAACCACAGCGTATCTTAGCAGACCCAGTGAGAAGCCAGCTCCCCTCTGATTTCATTAGTTTGTGACAAAATTCCATGGATCATGTTAAGTGCCAGCTCTACACTAATGAATACGAAAATACTTCTTTTAAGAAGGCAAAATGTAAATGTTCGACTACCATACAATATTTTCAATTTTTAGTTTGAGCCAAATCTTTTGAGATTAAGTGGGAATTAACAGAACAAAGAGAGCTCTAAATGGAGTAAGAAACAACCAAAGGCTCATGGTCGAGCAATGGCACACATGATGCTAGAACCTGTCAGTCATTCAGGGGCTCACTCACTGCCATTTGACTGCTGTGTGCTGTGAGTAGGAGGTAGCAATCCAGCTGCCTGGGAGTGCTCTTGAGGCTGGGACTCCTTGTTCAAACTTGCTTTGACTGATCCATTCACCAAAATCTGATAGTACCCCAATCCTTTTCTGTTTCTCTGTTTCGTTTTGTTTTCTTTCTTCCCCAATACTGGTAAGGTGAAACCTGGGAAAGGATGGGAAGATGGGAATTGATTAATTGAATGGACATCTGGTCCACAGAAGCACCTTACAGACACAGACACACCCACACTCCCATGAGGGACACAGATAAGGGATAACGATTTCCTTCCATCTCTACAGGCAAGTCCCCAAGTCTTTGTGAAGTTGAACCTAGAAATTGGAACTTGTAACAAGCTCCTCCTTAAAAATAGCATGTCAGAGTTACTGTAGGAATCACTTTCTAGCTCCCAGTGCTGACTTGAGAAGGTACCATCCTGAAGACAGGACACATTATTATACAGTAATGAAAAAGGCTGAGCATCAAAGTGCTGCCCTCTGTTAACCTATTCAACCCCTATAGAGAGCACTCCAAACAAAAAAAAGTCTATGTCGATGTTCCCTTTGGTGCATTGGTTGTAGTGTAGATATCCTGTAATATATAGCTAAAATTATTGTTTGTTTGTGTGTGTTTTTTTTTTTAGTTTTCTCTCCCTGGCAATGAGACCCTTTGCCCTAGTGGTGCTGCCTTGTAGGCCCTCAGTGTATGAGGAGGCTCTTGGCCCTCATATGACTGCTGAACTGGGGCGGGGGACTGATATGTAGGGACACTCCACTCCAGAGGAGTGGGATGGAGGAGTTAGGGGGTAGAGGGTGGGAGGGCGGGGCTGGGAAAGGGGGAAAGAGGACATTATGAGGGAGATGTAACCTGAAGCAACAAATAAATAAATTAACAAAACAAAAAAAGAAAAGAAAGCACTCCAGTGAGTTTATAGCTATTTTCACTGTAGAGATGAGGAATTAGATTGAGCCCAAGTGACTTTTTTGAGTCATACTGTGTCAGTGGCAGGGCTGGAACCGTAGCTACTCTTCATCTGCACTCCTTGACTACCTCTAAACATTCAGTACTGCTAGCCACATTGATACTGAACTCCTGTCATCTTTCATGTATGGTCTTTGTTTCAGCAGATCCATCGTAGTATAGGAGGGCCATAAGTGTTCTGGTAAATGCTTGACGTCCGGATTTCGGGGTTGAGATGGGAGATTAGGCAATGTGTGAAGCCATGAGTCATAGTATTTGTCACTTGCTGTGGTTCCTATGTCGCTGTCCATGGGATCCAGAAAAAGTGTGTACAGTGGATTCTGGTGAACTGACAGGAGCCACCTTCAGTTCTCCATATGATACAGGCTCCACTCACTAGTGATTCACTGCCCGCTGCTGGATAGCAACAGCCAGGGCCATTGTGCAGACATGGGCCAGTTTCCATGGAATTGTGGGGAAGGTAAATCTGTTTCCTAGAACATCAGGGGTGTCAAGAGTCTTTGGAGATCTGCAGTTTTACTCTGGGTTGGCATAGTTGAAGGCCAAATACATTTTATCTCAGCTCTTGGACATTATGAGTGAAGCAGGAAGACACTTGCTGTGCATAAATAAGATCCCAGTGGGAACCTAGTCACTACCTGAGCTTGATGAGGTGCAGGTATTGACATTTCCATGGGTCTGAGGCACTGGGCTCATTGACATGGCCCATCTCATGTCAACAATTTATGTTCCCTCAGGGCTTCCTCTGCTTCCCACAATCATGGAAGAGGAGAAAGAGCTCCTTAGAACATCTTGTTTCTAAGCCTTGTAACTCAAACCTCTCAACCAATGAAAAAAATTGTCATAGAGAGATACTGTTCAAAACAAGAACATTACCTAACTAACTTTCCGTATGTAGTTTCTACTTCCCTCACTACTCTGATCTGCCCCAGATACATGACCAACTCACACATACAGTAATTTATATCCTCCCATTGACACTAGTAGATCAAAGATGGATAGAAAATGAAGCATTATCTAGTAGCTTAGAGGGAGCTTTGCTGTTCATCAGTCTAGAATTTCAAGCCTGGCCTTCTCTTGTTATGTGATGCTGAGCAACTCTGCCTCATCCGAAAACTTCAAATGAGTGGCAACAGGTCAAACTAAACTGGCCTGAACTGAAATGTAGGGACTGTACCACAAAGACTGAAAAACCCAGAGATACAGTGTGCCTTTGATACCTTTTGCAATGGTTCAGGGTCACCTGGATCTGAGTTTTGTTCCTCAGCTCTTAAATCTGGACCCTCCTGTTTAATCATGTTCCTTTACTGAAGCAAGATCGCTACAGAAACTCCATATTCCATATAACATGTACCATGAGACACTTAAGTTTTCCTATTAACTGAGACAAAAGTCTCAGTACAAATAAAGCCTGATTGTTCAACCTGGATTGTTTGACCATCCACAGACAATAGCTGTCTTCAGGAGAAAATCAATGTCTGGTTGGTCAAACTGAAGTTATATGTCATACCTGTTGTACTTCTTGGGTAGAAAGTGGAGTAAGCCCTGTATACTTAAAACAAAAACATCAGATACTTGAACCAGACAAGTTGCAAAAAAAAAAAAAAGCAAATGATATACCCATGTAAAACACTTAGGAAAACACAAAGTGCTTCATGCTTGTCACATGTAGGAAGTACTCAACAAATGTCAGCACTTATTGATGTTATCCCCATTAAGCTCACACTTTCTTCGTCCTCATTTGGCAACTTGAAATTGCAGAAAGAAAGCTGAGCTGTACACTCACTTGAGTGTGCCAGAGATGTAACGCCTTCAGCTCCTTTCCCTCAAAGACAATTTGACATTGGGGTCTTGATGACTCAGCCAGTAAACTCCACAGTGACCTTTATGGATGCTGAGGTGGAAGAGCTGTACAGAATCACACAAGTCCGTGCTGCTCTTGTTGCCTAAGACCCCCCTCTTCACATTTCTCATACCTCACAACTTCAGACTTTGGGGTGAAATGTTTCCATATGAGCTGTCCCATCATTTTTTCTCTTTGGAACAATGAAGATAGTGATGTCTCCTTGGTGGGATTGTTTGGAAAACTGAGTGACAAAAAGTAGATGATAACCTGAGTGACAAACAATAGACAGCAATGCTTCTGTCACTAGATGCTGTTCTGTGCCCTTAGAATATAATAACTTATTTAATCATCATCACAGCCATATATAAATTGTACTTCTGGTACCTCCATTTGGCAGATGGCAAAAATGAGGCTGAGGGGAATGAGAATTTGCATAGAAAGGTACCTGTGTTAAAGCTAAGATTGGAATGTTTCAAAGGGCTCTAGAATCTGGGCTGTTAGCCATTCAGTTCCAACCTCTAAAGTATAAGCATGTCTACGAATACACATCCATGAATTCAAAGGAAGAGCAACAGGCAGAAGGTTTTGAATGCCTGCTATATAACAGCACCAAGTCCTAAGCATACCGTGACTCTAGCTTACTTCTAAGAGACCATTCATTATCTATTCCTCTTTCCACTGGAAGACTCTGAGATGAAGCCTCATGCCTTGTCTCAGTTCTGTTTTCATAGGTGGCTATATGAGTCTTTTTTGATCTTTCCCTAGTGTTTTGCCCTTTTGTGCTGGAGAAAATCAATATTTGCATTTTTTTCCTGGGAAATAAAGTTTAGCTGCAGCCAGATCATAATTTGTCAAGAGCTACAATAGGAAGCAGTGGGCTAACTGGAAAAACATTCATCCTTCTTGAGAGAATGGTGGATAAACTATTTCCCATATCAGTTAGGATAGGTGCCAGCCTTCTGCAGTAACAAAAGGAGATTTTAGTGGTGTAGCAGCACAGATGACTTTCTCCTCCACCCTCTGCAAACTGGCTTTAGCTCAATTGGGTTCAGCTCAGTATTTGACAGCGAACTGGCTTCAACTCAAACAAAGCTGGTCTCTGAAGAGTGTGCATAGGCAGGTTCTGGGTAGAGACAGAGCAAGTCACTTCTGCTTACACTTAGCTGGTCAGAGAAGAGCCTGAACCTAAGGACAAGTGGGCCAAGGAATGCAGTTCTACCTCAGCTCAGAGAAGAGGACTGGCATCTGGAGGCAGCTATTATAGCTCTGCAGTTGAGTTCAGCTGTTCATTTTCACTGCTCAAGGATAGCTACCTCCTGATTCCCAGGGAAGGTTTTGAAAATTATCCCTATGTTAGCTTTCCAAGAAGATCACTCATTCACCAGTGTGTTGATGAAGCAGACACTTATTGAGATTCCACTGTGTTTCAGGGACAGATGCAAAAGTCATTTGTCCAAATCCCTATCTTTACAGAGCTTAGAGTCTACCTAGAGGACTGAAAAAATAGAAAAGAATTCCATTGTAGGACCAATAAATGCAATGTGCCAAATACAACAGAAAATTCTAGAAATATGATTTTTGAGTGGGAGAGGAGCTAAGCCCTTGGAAGCACCATGAAGGGAAATGCTACACAAGTCCCTAAGAATGTTTAGACCATTGGACGATGTGGCTCCAGAGGTGGAATAGCAAGAACACCTTCTAATTTTGAACTGACTTAAAGTTTACAAAGCCCCATCTTATGCATTTTCTCTGTTTGATAGACACACACACACCTTTTAGCAAGTGACAATTTGGAGGTCCAGAAGCTAGAAGTACTAAACAAATACAGTGTCTCCATTGTGTTCTGCTGTTCCAAACATCCCCTCTATTTCTATTTATTCTGCATGTGACATAAACCATGGCCATTTATGCATGGCTCCTGCTGTGACCTGGTAGGAAATTAAATCGCTTCCCTTTTTAAAAAGTCAGCTACACCCACAACCTTCTTAACACAATGATAGCCTTGTAATCTGCTGCAGATTTTTGTTGTTGTTTGTTTTTGTTTGTTTTAGGAGTATTAATAGTCCTTATCTGAACAGCTGGGAATGGAAATTTCAGCAGCCCTTGTTTTGACTTCTTGAAGATGGTTGTCAACAGGACCTGACTCATCCCCTCTTCAATTGTCAAACTACTTCATGACATTAGAGTCCATTTTATGCAGTTCTGGGTCCCTGAATATAGGTGGTATGATTCTTGTGGAGATTTGCCAAGAAACAGGTTCCTCAATCTCACAACCTCCCTCAACAGTAATTACATGCTTAGAGAGTCTCACTGTTGAGGGAAGATGTGGAAGACAAAGGACATATCCTATGAATGCTTTCTCTTCGTATATGTCAATAAAATAATAATAATTCTAAGAGTTTTCTTCTGCCTGCCTGCCTAGTTTTATTTCCCTGCAAAGTAGAATCCCCTTTGTGTTCTAGATGGCACAGCTTGAACTCATCCACAGCCTGGCATTATGGTTTGGTGTGGCCTCTATTGTATCCCTCATTTTCCTAGCCTAGTGTACTCAATACTTGCATTTGCAACCACAATTTTACAATTCTTGGGACTTAATTTAAACAAGAGTAATATTTATTTCAAGAAAATAAGATTTTTTAATGTACTTTATATTCTTACAGACTCTGGTGAAATAAAAGCAAGATGATTTTCCATGGTGTGGTATCAAATTTGATTCAAAGAAATCTCTTAAGCTGGTACCTGCATTGAGAACAAAAGGGCTGAAAGAGAGTCTATATTCTCTGAGCCCTCTTGGTCCACCCTAGGATGGACCAGGTGGAATCTTCATGCCTGGTTATCCAACCTCTTATGTCAGTAATTGCTGGAATTATTCCACTCCCCATGGTCCTTGCCAATCCAGCATCCTTCTCTCATTGTAAGGCAGGCATGTTTTACCCAACATTAATTGCAGATACAGCAACTTCCACATCTGTGTTCTCCTTTCCTCCTACTGAAAGAGTTTTTTCAGGGAAAATGGAAGAAAGGCCACCTTCAAGTTGACTGTCCATTTGACAGTCCTTGTACAGGAAATCTCTTGTATAACCTTGTATGACCACTCTCATGGCCCCTGACCACCACATTTATATTTCACCCTGGTTTCCTAACTCATTGCCTAGGTTTCTCAAGTATCTCAACTATTGAAGAGATTGCATCTGGGTCCTGTATGCATGTGAATGTTAACATCTAGGTTTATCATTGTACTTGACCAGAAAGAAACCCTTGGAAGTCTGATAAGCTGGTGGGCAGGGGGTCAAGTGAGGGAAACCCTTAGAAACCTTTTCCAAGGTGATGATCACGGTAAAAAATGATATGTGTCATACACCATGTAAGTACATTTGTTCAAGGACAGCAAGCATAAGCCTATCTCAATTAATAACCCACATACTTGAATTTGTTTCTACAAAGATAAGGAAGATGAATGTGAAGATATTTTTCCAATGGAAAAGTTTCTTTGTAATAGATCAGTTGGAATTATTTTAAATGTAGACAATTTGTATCCTTTTCTATATTGGAAAAGTTAGATAGAAAGGTGACTTATCATACCCAACAGTTTAATTGCATACCCTTTTGTTCAAGTCTTCATATCAGAATTGAACCTCTGGGATTTTCTCCCATGTTTAACCTGACCTTGGTTTCCCACAAGTCATTATCTGGTCCCAGGATGAGTGCCGTGTTAGGAGCTCAGAAACATGATCTCATTTTCTCCTATGAAATAAAGAGCCACAATTTAAGCACACATAAACAAGGTGTCTTTACTGAAAGGATAGTAGTGTCCATCTGCTTCAGAAGTTTATTTTGTTTCCAGAAGCCCATTCACAACCTCCAAACAGATTGGCATCTAAACTCTAGGCTCTTCTAAGCTAGCATCTAAACTTAATGCTCAGATTAAGCAGTTTCTTTTTTTTAATGTTTATTTATTACTTCAGGTTACTTCTTCATCACAGTGCCCTCTCTCTACCCCTTCCAGTCACACCCTCCCACTCTCTACCCCCTATCCCTTCCAACCCACTCCTCTGGAGTGGAATGTCTCTAGTATCATTCCCCTGCCCCAGTTCAGCAGTCATATGAAGGCCAAGAGCCTCCTCATACACTGGGGTCCTACAAGGCAGCACCACTAGGGGAAAGTGCCTCACTGACAGGAAACAAACTCTATGTTCCTGTTCCATTTGGTGCATTGGTTGTAGTATAGTTATCCTGTACTATATGGCTAAAATCCAATTATAAGTGAATAGATGCCATGTGCATCCTTCTGAGTCTGGGTTAGCTCACTCAGAATGAGCTTCTCTAGTTCCATCCATTTGGCTGCAAAATGCATGACTTCATTGTTTCTGATGGCTGAGTAGTATTCCATTTTGTAGATGTACCACAGGTTTTTTTATCCATTCCTCGGTTGAGGGACATCTGGGTTGTTTCCAGTTTCTAGCTATTACAAATAAAGCTGCTATGAACATAGATGAGGAAACAATCATCCTTGTGGTTTGGTGAGGAATCATTTGGATATATACCCAGAAGTGATATGGCTGGGTCTTGAGGTAGAGCTATTCCAAGTTTTCTAAGATATCGCCAGACTGATTTCCACAGTGGTTGTACCGGCTTGCACTCCTTAACTCTGTTACCAATGGGGTATCTGGTGAACTATGATTCATAAATACAGGTTGACATGGTGATTGGTTCTGTGAGTTTGAAACTTAGTTCTTCAGCTGTCATCTGTGTGGTTGGTGTTGGGTCAGTCATTTAGTCTCTATTCTTCCTTTGCAAGTGTCGTTGTGTGGTTTTAATGGGATAATAATACTTACCAATTCTTGATGTGTATGTTCACACTCAACACATAGAAATTGTTCAATGGAGATACACTTATGTTAAAGCATCCCACAAGTCAAAAAAATTAACAAAATGAAAAGTACTTATCAGTATTAGTCCTGAGTGGACTCATTAATGTAACACCACCCACAGTGTGGTTGGCCCTAATTAAATCTCTGGTGCATGGCTACAGGTATGGAACCCTCTCTATGGACTCTGGTCTTTTCAAGGAAGGGGAGATGCTCCCAGGGAAAGTGCCATTGTAGCCCATAAGAGGTAAGTAGAGCCAGCTTACTTGTTATTTCTCCTGGTTTTTGGGCATTTGGAGTAGAAATTGAAGGAAACTGGAGGCTCCTTGGGATGTCACTGCCTTCCTATGGATGGCAAGCATTTAAAGGCCTGCTCGTAGCCCCAAACCTGAAGGATAAATTTCTCTCTTGAACTAAAAGAAGAACTAGGCAGTATTCTCCACTTGACCACAAGGGAAGACAGGAAGTCAGTTTGCCATGGATTAGCAACTGTTTAAATCCATGTCTCCTGATTTGTTTGTTTGTTTTGTCAAGTTGACACAAGCTAGAGTTATCTGGGAAGAGCAATATCAGATTCCCCTGTAGGCAAGTCTATGGGACATTTTCTTTATTAATGATTGATATGGGAGGGCCAAGCACACTGTGGGTGGTGCCATCCAGGGCAGGCAGTCCTGGAAAGAAAACTGAGCAAAGCAGGAGGAACAAAGCAGTAAGCAGCACTCCTCCATGGCCTCTGCTTCAGTTACTGCTGCCAGGTTCCTGCCCTGAATTCCTGCTTTGGCTTCCCATCATGAGTGACTATGACCAGGATGTGCAAACCAAATAAATCCTTTCCTCTCCAAGGTCCTTTTGGTTGTGGTCATTATCACAGCAATACAATGCCAACTAAGACATCATGTGAACTTCCTGGATGTAGTTACATGGTTAGCCCCAAAATTAGTTCAATAAAATTGATATGTGCTGTTTGAAGGAAGACTTTCTGAGACACTGAAGAGTTTGTCAGAAAGAATTGCCTGCTCCCTGTGGCAGCGTATTTTAAGAAGTCTCTCTAGGACTACCATGATTAATGTTTTTTTATTTTCTTTTTTTTAATGTCCCTCTCTTTCACCTTTTTGGACCTGGCTGTGTGAGTTGGGGAGGAAAGAATAGACAGTAATTGTAGGGCACTCAGAGCATTGAGAGCACACAATGACAGGTCATCTCGTTCAATTTTCTTCCCTGTGTACCACCCACTCTCCCTTGGGCTGGTAATAAACACTCCAGAGCTAACCATGTCAAACAGCAACCTTTCCTCTTTTAAAGTCATTCCCTTAATTAAAAAATCTAACATACTCACATATGAATCAGAGACTATAAAAATTGTCCATATAGACAATTTTCCTCTCTCCACTCCCATTCATTACAATTCAATCTGTACATTTATATATTTATGATTTTCTATGCACATACAAACATGTAATATTGCTCTTTTTTCCATAATAAGATTTCCCTAATAGCCTTCATCTTAATGTTTAACTTAGTGGTAAGTCCTGGATCTATATCAATAGGTCTGCTTTACTCTTTTTAATGGATGTATGCAAGTCCAAAACATGGATACATCACAATGTCTAAAAATATCAAGAGCAAAAAACACTAGTTCATGCCTTGGCCTAAACCAAAGCCAAAAAAGTTTAGTTTCACAGGATCTACTCTTAAGTCACATTTCTCCCTTTTCCTAACACATGACTCTTTATTGTCAGCTTTACTAATCTAAGCTTTTGTATTTTTCTGTCCATGCACTCATTTGGTGGTTTTATATTGTAGTATCAATTTTGGAATTTTGGTTTCCTTTGAAAACACAGAAATATTATAAGAATATGCTTTATTTTAATCCCAGGTGTGGGGATATGGGGCGGCTTCACAGCAGCTGACTATGATTTGTTTCATGCTCTAGCAGAGGTGTGGTTTTGCCAGCTGCAGATAGTTTCTGTAATTGTGTGGCATTTGGAATTCTGGGAACTTTTCAGAGGGCATATAAATGGTAGGGCCCCAAGAGGTATGTCTGGAGGTTGTTATTGTTGTTGGTTTTGTTGATTGTTGTTGGTCAGAGTTTCTTAAGTAGTTGTGAGCAAAGAAGAAATTAAACATCCTAATGGCAAAGATCAAACTTACCCCAAGGAACTCAATGCCCGTCATCATCAGGAAGTAGTCCAATGGTAGCACTGCCCCCTTTCTAGCCCCTGACTTTATTCAGGGATCTCTTTCTTCTTTCTTCTCTCTTATCTAGTTTTCTGGTGTTGAAAGGGTGGAAGAAAAGGGATAGAATAAAAGGAACAGGAACAAAGACCTTGAAACTTTTAGTGGGACACTTTGCCCTAATGGAGTTGCCATATAGGCCCCCAGTGCAAGAGGAAGCTCTTAACACTCATATGACTGTTGAACTGAGGGGAACTGATATGTAGGGGCAACCCACTCTGGAGGAGTAGGATAGGTGGGAGAGGGGGTAAGGGGTAGGAGGGTGGGACTGGGAGGGGTGAAAGAGGGCACTGTGATGGAGATGTAACCTGAAGTAATAAATAAACATTATAAAAAAGAAAAGGGGTGGAGAAGAGCAGAAGAAGAACCCATAAAGTAGCAAACACTGATCAAATTATATCTTTACCTGACACACATATATATATATATATATATATATATATATATATATATATACAAAAAGAGCTGATGTATCTTTTTGAAATCCTATTGTGTGCCATGTTATTCATCCTTACCAATTCCTAAAGAAACAATATAATCTTACTTCAAAGTTGCTTCTCTCTAGCATCTATCAGCCAGGCCAGAGGAAATGTGTCCAAGTGCTATCCAGATGAATTAAATACCTGGATCAACTCTATTATCCCCCTCAAAAACCATGTCCAGAAGGAAGACAAGGAGACTGGCTGGCTGTGCAGAGCTCTTGTTTAATTTCTTGGTGGAAACACCCCAGGTCTCTTGTTGTCACAATTTTCTTGGTCCTGAAAGAGTTAAGCTTTTGAAGTGTTGGTACAGTGACATCATTTCAAATAGGATGTCCTTAAGGGGCAATGAAAAGTCCTCCTCCCACTAGGGACCCCATTCACTTCCCTCCTGTGTAAAAAAAAAAAGTTAAATTACATTGGGGGCCATTTGTAGAAATAATTAATTAAATTGGGCAATTGTTAATCTTTAAGCAGCCTTTATAAAAGAGCACACAGACAGCGCATAGATTTTAACAAGCCTTGGCTTGAATTGAGCAATCTTGACCCATCTAAGCTAGCTCTTAATTCTTTTACCCAAATATGACCTCATATATACATACGTCCCCTTGAACTACTATTCTCCACACTATGCAGATGTTCCTGGCCATGTGGAATGAGGTTCTTTTTTCTAACCCATGGTGTTTGTCCTCCTCCTTCCTGCTCCTGGCTAGAATGCCTTAATCCTCTGTCTAAAGCTCAGGCTTCCTGTTCTAATCTCAGGAAGTCCCACCTTTCTCTGTCTTTGCTCAATCTCAGGCCTCAGCATTTATTTAACCAATCAGAGACAACGTAACAGACAGCAAACAGGACCAATAAACATTGAGAATGCTTAACACCACCCCATCACTCCTGACCCATTCTGCAGCCACTGTTGTCACACTGTATATTATGGTTTCTCGTATGTCCTTCCAGATTTTCACTAAATGTGTACTTAGAAAGCACTGTGGTGACAAGAATTGACTTAAATGGTAATGTCCTTAATCTTTTCTCCATCTTAATCCTTTAGTTAGTAGAATATCACAAGAACATTTCAGTCTCTGTCCATCAAAGTCCTTTTCTTTCTTCAGTTACATTTCTGCATCATATTTTCTCATTGATGTAATTGCATCCTTCATATAGGTCCAGTTTTTGTCATAGTTTTAGATTTTTGTGACAAAATATCTTCCCCCATTATAGAATCTGGGTCTCCCTGGGCTCTGTAGTCATATATACTTCTCTTGCACACTTTTCCATCTGCCTTATTCTAAACTCAACTGCTTTTCCAGCCCTTGCACAGATGTTGGTGGCTAGAGATGTCTGTCTCCTGGTTTTGAAAAAAAAAAATGGGCTCTGGGGTCTGAGGAATCTTTCTGCTCTCCTTGTTTTGGATGGCTTCCAGGAAAACATTAGAAAATGCTGTCTCATGCCATGTTCCTCCTAGAACTTATCATTTTCTTCCTGAATCCCCATAAACCACCTGCTAAATGATGGATTCTTAAAACATAAAAAGTCCTATGGAGCAGGAGCCAGCATGTCCCTGCATTTTGAACTTCATCTTATCTGCCATGAGCAACCCTGGATAACAGTTCTTGCCTTTTAATATTTATATTTTTAAAGTATCTCTTGGTATATATAATTGGGTAAATTTAAACCATTTTATATTTCTATTAATTTTATCTGAAAAACTTTGGGTTTTATCCATCCATTTTGCTCCTATTTTTTTTTTTTAACTTTCTTATCTGACTAATCCTCCTAACAGTTAAGAAAGAACCAAACCATTCACTTAACACTCTGTTTTAGCTCATGCAGTTACTGAAGCACTGTAGTTTGAGGTCACTTTTCTATTTGTCTATATGTGACCCTCCTGAGAAGAGGGACTGAGTCCTGGTCTGTGCTGTGTTCCAGCTCCCTTAGCACACTTCTGAGACTCAGCAATGTTGAGCAATGACTAACCAAATTGAGGAGGGGCATCTAAAAAATTAGCCTGGTCCAATTGAAAGAAGCAGCTAAGAGGCTATGGGTATACAGTACGTTGTAGGAGGAAGGAATGAAAGCACAGAGGAGGCTGTTTCTTATTAGATTGTTACTTTGAGGTTGTGAAGAGAGCAGACCTAGATTCTGCTGTGTACTGGTTGCATTTAGTCTCTTCTACGTGCTTTCTGATGCATCGTGACCTCAGGCAGGTCAACTGAATCTGTTTAGCATCACAATTTCTTCACCACATCTTTGTGAGTGGCATTTATAATAATCATCCCCCAAGGTCCTTACAAACACTAACAGGGAACCCCCTGGGGTAATGTATAGACAGTGACAGTAGAGTAAGTACCTTATGTCTCTCTTTCTATCACTGTACTTCATATGTTTGTTGCTTAGAGTTCTTGTTTTGCTTGATATTTTCTTTAAGCTTCACCACTTTCTAAATGTCACTATCTCTAGGATGATTTTTGGTGTTTTGTTTTATCAAACAAAACAAAAATGTAAGGGTAGATCGTTCCTTCACACTCCCTTGGATGGGATTCCCTCTCTCTAATTGCCAAATAATCTTTCAAACTCTGAACTCCTAGGAGAAGTCCCTATGCAACCTTGTATGTGTGAAAACCCTCTCTTTTCCCACCAGGTCCATTTACGATTGTGCTGTTAGCAGTTTATTTTTGACAGCTCCATCATTATGGACCTATCATCTGTTTTATTGCTCTAGCAGCAATAAAATAGATCCTATCCTTTTGTGAACTTTATAAAATATGTATCCTGAAAGGTCACAGATGTGATCTCTAAAGTATTTTGACCATCTGCTCCTAGGAGTTAACCCACTTTATGTACATCTTCCTCAAGTATATCAAATTAATCTTTCAATTGTGAGCATGTACAACAATAATAACAGAAAGTCCATAACTAGTATGTATGCATGTGTGTATGTATACAAACATGCATGTCAGTGCATAGAAAGATTGTGTACACGTGTAGGGATTCATGTTATGTGTTTTATAATAGATATAAAATTAGTCATAAGCATGATACATTGACAATATTAAATATAGACAGATTATTGGCTCTAACTCAGCTTCTTATCCTATGCCAAAATATTTTGAAACACTTTTTAAACATTGTGGATCCCTATGAAGGCCCACTACACCCAGGTTTGGCAAGGGATTTAGTTTAGAGAGAATTTGATGAGATTTGTGGTTTACAAAATTGGAAGAAGTTATGATCAAAGAATTCAACCCTTGGAAGCTTCAAGTGCTATTCCAGCAGTATTCTTTAAACTGCTTTACAGAGGACTCCACACAAGGTAAAGCCTCTGGACAGCTATGCATTTGGTCAGCTGCATCAAGAAAGAATATGGGAGGAGATTTTCACATACAGTTTCAGTGAAGTATGGAAGGCAATAGCTTAGTTTTACATGACTATTTTTGTTCTACAGCTTCAGACTCTGTGTGCCCACCACATGGTGGCATCACCCACAGGTGAGCCACATTATTAAGAAGTAAGTAGAGACTTACTGAATGATGCTTCCTATCATCTCAAAACCTGCATAACTATGTAAAGATAATAATACCTTTCGTTTCTTTAGATTAGAGCCTCACAGTCATATAGGGAATTCACTAGGTTTGGTGTGTGTTTGTCAACAGTTATGCTGTTTTCCTAAATCATAATAAATTGTTACAAGCGAGGTTGCTTAAAACAACAAAGGTTTGTCCTTCAGTTTTGGAGGTCTGAAGTCTAAAATCAAAGAGTGACTAAGGCCCTGCTACCTCTTGAAGCTCAAAGCTCGAGGAGAGAAGTTGCCCTGAATTTTTCAGTCTCAAGGTGTCCCACAATTATTGGCACTCCCTATGGAAATGCCCCTCATCTCTGCCTATCTCCACGTGACCTTTTTCGCTCTATCTGTCTGTGTCTTTTCCTCTCATAAGGATGTCTGTCTCTATTGGTCATAACTCAACATGGCCTCATCTAAACTTGGTTACAAGGTCCCATTCAAAGTTTTCACAGTTACACTAGTTTAAACTGAAACATAAATTTCAGGAAGATACAATATGATCTTTTATGACAACTAATATGTTAAAAATAATAGCTAAATATATTTTCCACTCTCCCAGTGCCCTCTACAATTTCCCTGGGGAAGACTCAAACCCCTCTAATAAATACTGCTCTAATACCCATGTCTTCCATAATCAACAAATCCTCACTGAAGGGCTCAGCTTTCCCCAAGCTTCCAGACACTTCTGTTTCTCTATCCCATTCTTCCTAATGATCACCCATAAGCCTATTTAGAATCATCTTACTCTCACAAAAGATTCATCTTTTGTCTGTTATGATCAAATAGTATCTTCTTGAATGTTAGCAAAAAAATTTGAAATATGAAAGAAAGGATTTTTATATTCACTATTGACTAAGGTACATCTTCACTCAAACCACCTGCTCTGTTGTTTCTGTAAAGTTTATAATGAATGACTGAATCTAGCAAAAATCTAGGGTTTGTAAGGACACATGTTTATAAATGTGTGTATAAATATATACATATATATGTCTGTATGTATGTATACACACACATATGTTCAAAATAATTAATGATTATTTGGTTTCTGTAGATGCTGTTGGGGAAGGTTATCTAATAGTATTCACTTTTGAAACTTTGAGCTCTAATTTTTGGATTTGATGTTGACCTCCAGGGTGTCTTGGCACAAACTTTACGTTACTTTCCTGCCCTTTTAAGTAGTCACTCATTCAGGTCAGGTGAGTCACTATGGAATCAATGAGCCCAACTACTCCATCTCACACCTCACTCAGCCACAGACACATACTGAGTGACTGTGACAATCAATTCCAGCCTCTCATTGACTACTCTAAGTCATGATTCTCCATCTTCTAGTATCATTCTGCCATTGGCATACATAAGGACTTTTTGAGCAGGACTCAAGTTTCTCAGGAAATAAGCGTAGCAATAGATAAATGGGAACTTAGGAAATTCAAAAGCTTCCTGACAGCAAAGGAAACAATTGAGTGAAGAGATGGCTTACAGAATCCAGACTGAAGGTTAATATCTAGAATGTACAAAGAACTAAAAATACTAAACCCAAAGGTAATATGATTATGTATATGTATAAAAATATGAGATCTATTTTATGTATAATCAAAGTATGCTAATAAAAATTGCTAAAAGTCCAAAATAAGAAAGCTTACATATCTACAGGGAAAAAAATTAAACAACTCAGTCAATGAATGGACTAATGAAATGAACAGAAGTTCTCAAATTATGAAACATAAATGGCCAATAAACACATGAGAAAATGTTCAACCTCACCAGTCTGCAGAAAAATGGAAATTAAAACTATACTGATAGAATGGCAGTCACTAAGAAAAAAATAAAACAGCAAACAGCCAGGCAGTAGGGATGCACTCTAATCCCAGCACTTGGGAGGCAGAGGCAGGCAGATCTCCGTGAGTTCAAAGCCAGCCTGGTCTACAGAACAAATTCCAGGACCACCAGAGATGCACAGAGAAATCCTGACTCAAAAAACAAAAACAATAAATATTGACACAGGTGTGGACTAAGGGAAACTCCAACACATGCTAGCCCTGCTAGTAAGGAAGGCTTCTCACTATGGAGGCTTCTCAGAAAACTACAAGTAGATCTATCATGTGACCTGCTTATGCCACTCTTCAGTGTTTGCCCAGAGGACTCCACATAATTGTATCATAGACGTGCTTGTGTATCCATGGTTACTGAAGTGCTGTTCCCAATAGCTAAGTTACAGAACAAACCTAGGCATCCAACTACAGAGGACTATATGAAGGTGGTATTTATATACAATTGACTTCTTTCAGCTATAAAAAAGGACAAAATTACATCATTTTCCAGAAAATGGATATAGTGGGAGATCATCAAGGTAAGTTGGTTAATCCAGTCTCTTAAAGATTGCATCTGAGCCGGGCGGTGGTGGCGCATGCCTTTAATCCCAGCACTTGGGAGGCAGAGGCAGGCAGATCTCTGTGAGTTTGAGGCCAGCCTGGTCTACAAAAGTGAGTCCAGGACAGCCAGAGCTGTTATACAGAGAAACCCTGTCTCGAAAAACCAAAAAAAAAAAGAAAGAAAAACAAACAAAAAAAATATTGCATCTGAATCATCTCCCATGTGGTTTCCAAATTTTTATAGATATATGAAATCATGTGTCTACACATGCTGTCAAAGTGTAAATGAAACTCTCTAGGGGAACAAAGGGGACTAATATGAATGAGATGGAGACAGGGAAGGAATAGAGGAGGAATTTGGGCAGAGTGTGAGACATACTTATAAGAAAACATTCATATGGAGCATAGTAGTGTACTATATAATACATACTTAAAAATAAAAATTTATTAATAAGTACATATTTATTTACTTAAGATTTATTATATATAATATTTATATTATATATGAATGTTTTGTCCAATTACATGTCTACACCACATGCATGTCTGGTGCCCACCTGTGGAAGTCAGAAGGAGGCATCAGATCCCCTGGGACTGGAGTTATGGATGGATGTGAGCCACCATGTGGTTGTTGGGAATCAAACCTGGGTCCTCTGTAAAAGCAATAAGTGCTCTTACCTGCTGAGCCATCTTTCTTTCTAGTCCTACAATAAGATTTTTAAATTTTTCATCCAATATGAGTAAATGTGCTTCAATTTTGAACAATGCATAAGTGTATCTTCCTCTGATTTACTTGCTGTACTGCTTCCAGCAAGAACTAAGCTTCTTCTAAGAAGCACATCATATTGTCTAGTTCCCCTGCAGCAGAGGCTCTCAACATGTGGGTCACAATCCCTTTGTGCAGTGACCAATGTTTTCACAGGGGTCCCGCATCAGATATCCTGCATATATGATATTAACATTACAATTCATAACTGTAGCAAAATTCCAATTATTGAAGTAGCAACAAATATAATGTCATAGTGAGGGGGTCACCACAATACAAGGAACTGTATTAAAGGGTTGCAGCATTAGGAGAGCTGAGAAGCACTGCCCTAGAGCCTACCTTCAAGTGTCACAGATATGGTGAACTGTTAAAAGAAACTTAAAAACAATAACAACCAAAGAAACCCCCCTAGCCAATATATTTAAACCTGTTCAAGTCACTATGGGTGAAGATGGATGTTGTACACAAATTTCTGGAATTTAGAAAAGAAGCATAGTAAGTAAGTTAACCCTTTAAGCCCCATCTATATAATGCAATGGGTTAGGAAAAGAGGTCATGAAAATGATGTTTTCTTTAGTAGACGTGGAAGTAATCCAGCACAGCTTCAGGGACACATTCCAGCAAAGAATGTTTGGAGCCTTACATGTGCCCTTATACATTAGCATGGTGAGTCTGCATCTGAGAATTTATGCCAAGGGACTGATTGCAGGTGTGACATAAAGATGGATCGTAAGAACACCCTTTATAGCATTTTGTCCAAAAATTATACCTTGTTATCATAAATAATAATATTATAATATGTAAACATCTATACTAGTCCTAAATAAGTAGTGTTTTGCCCATAATATGTCACTGAAAAGTTTTTAATAATTTATCTCATTACATAATAACTTGCTTATGTTAAAAAAAAACAAAAAGCAAGCTGTCAAACAACACTTAAACATGTACATCTATATTCACTTAAGTGAAATAGAAAGAATATCCTATAAGGTCAACTGGAAAAATTCTTATCCAGTGGGATTGTCACATATCTTCTTTATTTTTACCATTTTCCTGTTTCTCTTTGGTGAATGTGTAGTACTTTTATAACCAGGACATATACATTCCTCAGAATAGTTAACAAAAACCCTAAAAGCATGGCTCTTTCAGATCAAGGATGTCCCAGATTACATATTGTTATCAGTTTCTTTGTCTGTAATTGCATGAGCTTTCTTCTGGGGCCCCTTAAACTCAGCCACATCTGTTAGTTGTTTTCATCCATCTGAAATTTAGCTCAGCCATGATTAGGAAGGTGCTTCAGTGGAGACTGTAAAGCATCTGGTCCTTAAAGCCCCTCTCTGCCATTTTGTTGGGAAAGTGCCCCACACCAAACACTTTAATAATCCAGGGGTACTGTTAACTTTGTGCTTTTTAGATCAAGAAATTATAGCTCTCATCTGTTCTCATGAATCAACAAGACATTCGGTGGCCTCTGTCAATATTAATAGCATCTAAGTAAGCAAATAAGAGTATAAGTAATGTAACAAAGCATGTTCATGAAAATGCACTGTATGGAACATCTGTGACATAAAGGTATGTGTGCAGTGCTAACTGGCTTGGAGATGATGCTTTTTCTCTGTTCCACGGTCTGAGCTATGGTGTTCAGATTGTAATGCTGGCAAACTGAACAGGCTTCAGATCTGAGAACATCCTCAATTTAAAGAATCTTTGCTTTAGGTAAGGTGTGCTCTGTGTATATATAAAAGCTCAAATGTCCCTGTAATTACATCAAAAAGATTCAGAGTAATGCTTTCTTTTTGACTCAGATATGGACTCAAGTGGTTTATGATCCATGAAATTGATCAGAATTTGATACATGGCAAGTGTATGCTGAAAGAGTGCTGGAGAGTCCTACAAATTGAAATGAGTTGTGTGGCTTGAAGCATACATCACTCCGCCTCTTCCTGGTATTGGTTTCCTCATCTGCACTTGTGGAGTTTAAGGTTGGTCTTTGGCTTTCATTCACTGAGGAGTGTTTGTGAAGCACTTATTCTAATACACCTCAATCATGAACACCTTTAAATTACGTATTTGATGGGCCAGAGAGATGGATCCGCAGTTAAGATCTTTTGCAGAGGATCAGAGTTCAGCTCCCAGCACTCAAGGTGGATGGCCCACAGCCACCTGTAATCCCAGCCTCCTAAGCACCAGTATACATGTAGCTTACAGTCACACACACACAGATACATACACACATTGAGATAAAATAAATCTTAAAAACAAATAAATACAATAAATTATGTGTTTGAAATTCATTTGCTTACAGATTGTGTGGCTGAGAGTGTGTCTCTTTAGAAATTATACACATTTACTGTGATACAAAGAACTTGTCACTCTGAGATGGACAAAACGTATGTGTCTTAGTTACTTTTCTGTTGCCATGATAAGATACCATGACAAAGGCAACTTATGAAAGAAAAATGCATTTAATTTGGGGGTTTACAGTTCCAAAGGGTTAGAATCCATGATCATTATGGCGGGAACATGACAGCAGGCAGGCATGACATGGTGCTGGGATAGAAGCTGAGAGCTTACATCTGATCCACAAGTAGAAGAAAGGAAAATCACTAACTGCAGATGCTTTTGAAACTTCAGGGCTCCAGCCCTACCATGACACACCTCCCCCAACAAGCCACACCTTCTAATCCTTCCCAAACAATTCCACTACCTGGGGACCAAACATTCAAGCATAAGAGCCTGTGCAGATAGTACCATGCTTAGTTTTCTTACTAAGAGGACATTTTCTTTCTTTCCTTTTTTCTCCATTAATATTATAATACCTCCAAGGCCTTTACTCTGAACTTTATTCTCCTTCCTTGTTCCATCATCCTTTTCAATGCAATCATTCCATGTCAAGCACATGACCTGGGGTTGAGCTACACAGTAACAGGTTGACCACTTGCTGGTATGGCAACCTACAAATCAACTTAGTCAACCTGCCCAGGCCCTGATGATCTCATCTGCAAAATGAGACAAAAAGTGCATAGCTTGCTGGGATTTTGATTTTCCATAGCATGCCAGTTGTGGCTTCCATGTGGTGTGGAGTACCTGCTGGTTTCTTTCCTTCTCCCCTTTTCTGCCTGTTCTCTGATCTCTGGCTCTCTGTAAGGTAAATAACTAATGACTTGTTATTCACTCCAAGCAGAAACATCTGGACTCTGAATAATTGCGTGTGACTTTAGAAAACTTACTCCCTAAAAGCAAAAACCACATAACCAGTATTTGAGTTCTGCTTCCCTTCGTCTTGGATGAAAGAGGCACTTACAAGAAAGCTACCTAGAGACACCTGGACAGAGCCAACTTTTGCTTTGCACAAAGGCACATGCATAAAGGCCAAGAAGAGGTCAGACTGAGCTGGTCCAAGGCCATGAACAACTCAGCCATAGCCCAGGATCTTAGACAGGCTGTTGGGAGAAGGGCACACGCCTTTCCGTCTTTTATTTCTCCCACTCAACAGTGAAAATTTTAATTTAAAAATGAAAATGCTGAAAAATATGGGTCTCTTGAGAATTCCAGATTTTGAGTGTATTTCTTTACAGTTACTATCCTGGTTCCCAGGCTTCAGCAGCCTAGGGCTGATGGAAACCAAATGGCAGAACATTTGAAAAGATGGGATGAGAGTGGGTGCTGGGCAAATGTTCAGTAACGACACTGTCCTTTTCCTGTCCTCCACTGAACCTCATTTTCCTCCTGCGGCAAAGGATAGAAGAATAAGAGTGTATATCCAGGAATATTACTCAGCTATCAGAAACAATGAAATTATGCAATTTGCAGGCAAATGGATGGAACTAGAGAAGCTCATCCTGAGTGAGCTAACCCAGACTCAGAAGAATGCACATGGCATCTATTCACTTATAGTAGGATTTTAGCTATATAGTACAGGATATCTATACTACAACCAATGCACCAAAGGGAACACGGACATAGACTTTTTATTTTTTATTTTTTGTTTGTTTGTTTTTTAGTTTTCCCTCCCTGGCAATGAGACACTTTTCACTGGTGGTACTGCCTTGTAGGCCCCCAGTGTATGAGGAGGCTCTTGGCCCTCATATGACTTCTGAACTGCGGTGAGGGACTGTTATGTAGGGACACTCCACTCCAGAGGAGTGGGATGGAATGGTTAGGGGGTAGAGGGTGGGAGGGCAGGGCTCGGAAGGGGGGAAAGAGGACAATATGATGGAGATGTAACCTGAAGCAACAAATAAATAAATGTATTTATTAAAAAAAAGAATGTATGTCCATGTGATGTTTGTGTAGCATATGTGTTTGTGTTTGAGTCTGCATGTGTGTATGTGCATGTGCATGATATATATATAGTCTGCGTATGGTTTGTTTTGTATGTATGATGTTTATGGTATATGTTGGGATGTTTGATGCATACATGTGGTATGTGTGGTGTCTGTATGTGGTGCGTGTGGTATGTCTGTGGTGAATATTTGAGGTGTGTGTGTTTGTGTAGTATGATATGTACAAAACTTCTGGTTTCATAGTCCAGAGAGGCTTTTGGTTAGCCATTTTTTAGGAGACTTCAAAAAAGGGAACCAAATTTGGTGTGTTTAGAAAAGATGGAAAAACATCTCCTAATTGTAGAACCATCAATACTGACAGGACTGACAGAAAATCCACAGCACCAAAGTCAGGAACAACCTGGTCCATATTGTGACCTGATCATCACCAAAACAGCAGAGAGAGCTCAATGGAGACATGAGATGCCTCACCACATACAGTACTTCCCATGCAAGCATGAGGTCCAGAGTTCAGACCCCAAGTGACCACATAACAACCAAGTGTGGCAGCCTGCCTGTCATCATGACACTAAAAAGCCAAAGACAGCAGAGCAAACTGGCTAGTTAGACAGCAGGAGATCCTGTCTCAATACTTAAGATGAAGAACAACAGAGAGCCAACCCAATGTTAACCTTTGAACTCTAAACACATGAGCACATGTGCACCCCCATGTGTATGTGCTGTCACATATGTAAACATTCATGACATACATATACACTGACATAGAGATACATATGCAAAAAAAAATTTTAAATGAAAATAGGCCAGTTAAGTCATTGTTTAAAAGTGATGCTGGAATTATTAGAAATCAGTGGGTAATTATTAAAAAACAATTTCCATCCATGTCTCACAGTGTATACAAATTAAGTCCGAAGAGATTGCAATTTCTGTATAAAATGTAAAGACATAAAAATTCTATACAAAACATAAGTAAAAAGTCATTGTGCCTTGCATTAGATAAAGATTTAAAGACTTCATAGGAGCAGTCTCAAAATTTTAATGAAATGAGTAAGTCTAGCTGTCTTACACAGAAATGTTATCACAGCACTTAGAAGGCAGATAAAGGGTGACCACAAGTATAAGAGCAGGCTGAGCTACATAGTGAGACCCTGTCAATCAATCAATCAATTGACTGATAGATAAGGTGAAAGTATACTTAATCAAAATTAGAATTTATAACCTTTGAAAAACACATTAGGAGATTAAAATCATAAGTCACACATAGGGTGGAGCTATTTGGAATCACAAATCTGAAAGGGAAAAAAAAGGCTTATGCAGTCTATAAGAAGAACTCAATGAATAAAAGAAACAAACTGAGAAAATAAAAGGACAAAAGGAGATGAAATTTCAGCCTGATAGGTCACTAGGGAAGTACAAGGTAAACCCATGGGATATTGTACACCTGCTAAAATAGAAGTCAGTGTGAAGCCTAAGTGCTGGTGAACACAGAGCTACGGCAAATCTGGAACAGCTACTTTGGAAATAGCTCAGGCAGCTTCTTTATTCACTTAGCATATACCCAGCAACCTCACACTGAGCTATTACACACATTCAACTGAATATTTCCTGTACTTTTATTCATAATCTAGAAAGCAAAAACTTTATATTCAAAAATATTCAAAAACTAGAAGCAACTAAAAATGTCTTTTTTTAATATAAGTACTTTATTTTTTTTTCTTCAAGTTACATCTCAGTCACAAACCCTTCCCTATTCCCCCTTCCTGTCCCACCCTTCCACCCTCTCCCCCCCCCCAACAGCTTCCCTTTTCAATCCATCAAATGGTTCTTTCTCTTATAACAGTAAATTCTATACAAAACAGCAGAATTAAATATGCCACATTTATGAGAGTTAAATGGCCCAGTATACCTTCCCAATGTCCAGTTCATACATATTTGGCCCCTGACTTTAACCTTCTACCTTCTAACCATCTCCATGAGTTTAAAGTTCTATAACTGACTTAGCTTTCATACTAACTTGCATCACTATTACAACCATCTTCTTAGATCTAGAACGCCCTCTTGATTCCTAAACAACTCAAAATTTAGCTATGAGACTCAAGCTGTCTATTCTTCAACCACCTCAGAGACCTGAGAGGGATAAATATATCTGATTATATAGGAAGTGCAGGGCCTGCAGCTTTCAAAACTAAGAAAGGACATACCAATGACTGCCTGGACAGTTCCCATTTTCTCTCCATACATTCCAGCATCAGTCTTCAGCCTTTTGGTCCTGTTTCTCTGACAGACATTTATTGTAGAGCAGGGATTATGAAGGACTTACCTACCCTGTCTTGGCAGAGCTAGGCTGTCGACTTCCCTGCTACCAATTTTGTCCTTTTTGGACAGCAGTCTGTCTGCAGTTGAAGCAAGGAGTTTTTTACATGCCAAGAGATAGGCTTGCCACTAATTTAACCATCTCACACTGGAGATTCTTCGATGCTTATCTTCTACTTGGAGTAGAATAGGGGATGCTGTCAGGAGCTGATACGTCATGATATCAAAAAAAATCTTAATTTAAGACATCTTTGAATGCCATATTCTGCAGATCTCTTGGGGTTTTTGAAGATGCCCTATCCATCTCTTGTATTTAGATAAGCAAATGTTGCTTGTCTCTTAACAACTTGATTACTGAGTAGCTTAGAGAATATCTGTGATAGACTGTCATAGTAGCTAACAAGGTGACATGGATGCATGACTAGGAGTTTGTTTTTCAAATGGAGAATTAATAAGCTGTATTCAATGCACACGATGGAATAATATTTAATAATAATATATGAAAAGGGATGGAACATTGGAGATCATTATATTAAAAGAAATAAGCCAGACTAGGAAAGATAAATCCATTTTCTCTCATCTGACAAATCTCTCTCTCTCTCTCTCTCTCTCTCGTGTGTGTGTGCATTAAAGGAGAAAGAGGATCATGAGAAGGGAAAGAAAAAAATTGAGAAGGAATTGGGACCAAGGTAGGGAGCAGAATATACATGTTATGAACACAGAAGGATGACTTGGGGGGAGTAGTGGGGGAATAAGAACAAAGTATAATTATGGATATGCATGGAAGTATCACAGTGAAACCCATTTTCTTGTATGCTAACCAAAACAATTTAAAACATCAAATTTAAAAGACAAGAATAAAGTGCCAGTGCTTATCATGATGTAGCTGAGTCTAAGACACATTGTATTCAATGGGAAAAACCTGAAAAATATCACTAACTGATTCTATTTGTAGATCATTCTGATAAAAGAAAACGTGCTTGTTAGTAGGGCTCCAAATGTCAGAAAGGAGCCAACTAGGGTAGATGTGCACGTAGAACCTTCCAGAACAAAAGAATGGGTCTTAGGCAACTGACTAGCAAATAGTAAGTCAGAGCTTTAGTCTCTGCTAAAACACAGGAAACGAAAAGTCCTTTCAGCAAACAAGAATCTGGATCATTGGCTCACATCTGATTTAGGCTGTGCATAATCAAACTCACTAAATATAGTAGACAAAAATAGATTCAAGGCTGCCCATAAAACCGCCAGGGAAAGCATTGGTGTGTGTGTGTGTGTGTGTGTGTGTGTGTGTGTGTTTGGGGGGAGGAGGGCAGAGGATGGGGAAAGGGAATATTACAAAGCCTGCCTACTTACAGCTTTAGGTAGGGTTAGTGCTTCACTTCTTCGCTGTCATAGAGTCTAGCGGTCACAAGCCAACCAGGGAGGACAATGATAGTCAGCAAAGCCCATAGGCATATGAGTTCATAAGCCACCTTGCCTGCATTATCAATAGATGTGTTAGAATTGTTTAGTTTTTTTCCACCTATAAACCTGTAAACTTTGTGTCCTGTATTGAGCAAACTGTTTCTGGGTGTTCCTTGGACCGGTTCCTTATAGCTTCACATATTTTCCTAAAAAACGTTTGTCATTTTATCTTTAGCATAGCCATCCTCCAACATGTCTGCAATGGATATGCTCTGTGTCTCCAGGGGATTCCCAAAATCCTAGACAGCATCAAGCCCTACAAACTCAGTACCCATATAGAAGTGTGATGTGATGTTTGGTCCCTAACTAGGGCACAGTAAGAGAGAAATAACAACAATAAAGTAGCACAATTGTAACGGGTATATTCCCATCGATATTACTGGAATGTATCCTCCTTTTCAAATATAGAATGTTACCTTTCATATTTTCAGGCTATAGTATGCCATCATTACTGGGGCATCCCCTGACAAGACTGCAATGCCTGTGGGTCAGTAAAGGTTGCGAAGATGAATCCCTCCTGGAGACAGCTTAAGGGAACAGCATCTGTTTTATTGTACATGAACAACTACTTATACAGTGGAAGCCTGTTGACTGTGATTGGTTAGCACATTACCTCGGTCTAGTCAGTGAATGCTCATAACACTAAGGTCTCGAAGCACATAAAAGTAGATGTGAAGAGTTCAGATTCATCAGCAGGCCAACTATAGGCCTACTTCATAATTCAGTGTTCTGATGTCTGGGAATGCTCAGAAGCGTGGTGTGCCATGCTCCTTATGTAGAAGCCCAGTGTGCCAGGTAGGCTGGCCACCAGGTCACGCCTATATTTTTTCCCTATAGTAGTAGACTTCAGGTGGCTTAAAGCGGCAAAGCCATAGCTAGTGTAGACCTATTGTGTTACCACATTCCAAAGTCAACAACATCAACTTAATTTCTGAATTATTTTTAAAAAATTTAGAGCCCATGGGCTGGTAGTGTAGAATTCAGAAGAGTGCTTGCATAACATCCTTAAGGCCCTGGGTTTGGTCCTTAATGCCACATAAAGAGGGTAGTAGGGTGGTGCATGCCCGTGATCCCAGCACTTGGGACATGCAGGAAGGAGTATCAGAAGTTCAGGGTCAACCTCAGTGACATAATGAGTTTGAAGTCATCTGAACCTCTCAGAAAAAGTAAAAATAAGAAAACAGAAATTTAACAAATCCCTATTTCATGTTTTTATACCTGCCATATTTGATAGACATCAGAGCATGTTATAGGGATCTTCTATTCAAATTTTTAATATGCTTTTATTGGTGTCTTCTACAAATCAAAAGCATGTTCAGGATTTCTCTCTTGTCCCTTTATTTATGTGATAGCATCCTACAACATCAGGGCCATCTTTCCCTGGCACTGGATGATGTGTTTCTATGTTGTTAAGAGATGATGATGAAGGCTTTTTCAATTCCCCTAGCTTTAGAGTAAAGTCCTGCAAGGCAAGATGCTGTGGAAAGCAAGATGCTCTCCTTTATTTCACAGCCTCTGTTACCTGTCACTCATCACATGGGGATGAGAGATGGTATTTTCAAAGTCCAAGCTTTCCTCAGCTTAAGCAGACCTTTCACATCAGCACAGCAGGCTAACACAGCAGGGCCCCCAGGCGTGCTCACTCTGTCAGAGAACTCAGCAGAGAAGCACTGTCACCAGCTGCTTGGTGATTGTCAACCAGGACTTTCAGATGTCCACTCTGGCGCTTAGCTCATTCTGACCACTCATTTGAAGCTGTCTGTCCTCCCCCTTGTGTCTACAGAGCAATCTTACTAACATTTCAGCAAGGCTATGTCCCAGTACACCCTCTTCAGTGACCTTTGCCAAATAACTTCCTCAAGCACCTTAGACATGTTCCTGTCCCCTCCTTCTTCAGTCCATGTGGTAGACTTACACAGACACTTTTGTTTTCTAATAGATAGTCTTTGTGGATTCGATCCACATCCGATTCAGTTTTTAATTTCCCTTAACCCTTAACAACGATGCTTTAGATCACAGGTGCTCAATAAATGTACATTGACTAAAGAAGTTGATCCTGAACTTGAGTAACTACAGTTATGAACCATCCCATTAAGAACTGGATATTGCTCCAATTTTGTTTTCAGCATGACAAGTAGATAGTAGACACATTAGTTGCAGAAATACAGTACGGCTGATGCTGAGCCCTCAGTTGAACCTTCACATGGCCTCGATCTTTCTTCACCATACCCCTCCAGGAAGCTTTATTAATCTGTACAAGAGGACACAGCAGAGGAAACTGTGGCCTTTAGAATCCAAAGGTTTGATACTGAATCTTTGCCTTCAAACAACCCTGGAGATATGCAAAGTTTATAAATGTGTGCTGAGACAAAAATTTGCTACAAATATACACTACAAGGTAAGTGTGACTTTTAGTTGGATGGCAGATCTCAATGGGAGTAGTAATGCCTCTAGAGTATTTCTTAAAATGTGCTGTTCACTGTCTTCACCTTAGTTTTAGGGATTTAAGTAGGTTCTCAGTAAACCTTACTATAAAAGATGATACAGTGTTAAGTAGAGTTGATTTCAGTGGGGAGATGTAGTAGTGATTAGCTATTCTAACATTGTCTCTGTAGAATTACTTGGAATAGAAAGGGGTGGTGTACCTAAAGGGTACCTTATTATGTTTTGTGGGGTCAATTAGCTCACTGTATTATCTGCAATTCTGAAACTCATCTTAAAGCAGGTCCCTCATTGAGGTGACTGATTGTGTGTGAGTCTGGCTGCATCAGAGTTTCCAGGGGCACATTCATCTCTGGTTGTCTTAGTGGGGGTGCTTCCAGAGGTTAGCCTTTAAATTGCTGGGCCCAGACAAGCAGATTGTCATGAGTATCCTCTAATCTGTCAAGGGCTTGAGTAGGACAAAAAAGGGTGAGGAAGCCTTCTTTTGTGTTTCGTGCCAGCCTGTTTGAGCTGGGACATGAGTCTCCTCTTGTCTCTTGTCTCAGAATCACCATTAGCTCCTCTGGTTCTTGAACCTCAGAGAGGGTGAGGTTCCAGCCCTAGTTTTCCTGGCTTCTGCCCTTGCAGACTATAACAGGACTCCTCAGTCTCCATAGCTGTGTGTGTATGTCAAGTCCTTATGACAAATCCCTCTAGATGTGTATACCACACATACTTACATGCACTCAGGCACGCACACACACACACACACACACACACACACACACACACACGGACAGACGGACGGACGGACGGACGGACACACACACGGACACACACACACGGACACACACACACGGACACACACACACGGACACACACACACGGACACACACACACGGACACAAAGGCTGAGGAACTCCAAGATCACATGGCAATGGAAAACACAGCTCTTGACTCAAAGAGAATAAGAGATGACTTATTATTAGCCAAATACAAGGGCCTGAGTACACAGATTAGCCTGCTCTAAATGACATGTTCCAGCAAGGGCATGATTACATGGGCTTTTAGGGTCCCAGAGCAAAAGAAAGTCATATGAATTCATTGGTGAGGTCATGAGATAGGTGAGTTACCATAAAGAGGTAAAACACTGTAATGGGTTCCAAATGTTCTTAGTAAATTGTCTACTAAGTTAATATATTTTAAAGACTTCACCTGATAGTTAGAAGGAAGTTAGGTCAGACACAAAGGTGGCCAATGAACATTTACAAAGGGGACAAAAGATAGCCCAAGATAATTTAGCTCTGGATTTATAATATTCCAACTCTATGGTATGACTAAGTTCTAAGTAGTCAATTAGGCTTTGTAGGATCATTGATGAAAGTATTTCTTTTTCTGGGAACTTCAGTTCATATACATCAGGAAGTCATTATATAGGTTAAATTACATCTCTGACTGTCAATGATGCAAGACCTTGATCAAAAAGACCTTAAATGATACAGAAAGAAATTGATTTTATCATGTAAGTACAGAATGAGCTTTAAGAAGCTTGGAAGATTGGGGAGATGTTGGTAAAGTGATTGACTGGCAGCCAAAGACCTGAGTTCAATTACTAAAGCCCAAGGTAAAAACAAAAAGAAACAAAAAAAGATGGGCGTGGTGGCTCTGACCTGTAACCCCAATGCTGGGAAGGTGTTGATGATTGATGGTTGAGGAACAGTTACCAGGGTTGTCTTCTGGCCTCCACCGGCATACATGCAAACATGCACACACACAGAAGGCTCTAGGGTTGGGTTGTGCCAGTTCTTTCAGTCTTCCATCCTCTAACCATCAATATCGTAGGGGTCAAGTCCAGATATAATGATGTTCAGAAACATGAAAAAAAGCAAGCCATTGTTTTGGGTGTCTCCTGTTGAAATAATGACATTTGCCACTCACTGTGCACCAGAGACCCTTCTAAGTGTTTTACAAGCATTTACTACTTTGCATCCCTCACTAAGCACGTGCTATTATTATCCCCATTTAACAGATGAAGATGGAGTTGGGGCAGTATGATTCAATCATTGGTGACACACACCTCCAGAGCTACCCTGACAGTAAGCCAGGCAGCTCACTCTAGCATGTGGTAGAAGGTTCTTTCACAAGCAAGTTTTTTGAGAGCAGCCCAGAGACTAGGACTTGTCTGTTCCATGGGCCAGAGCTGAGTCAGTGTTTATATTAAACCAATAACTAACAAAGGACACAAGATTAGCATGCAACCAACTAGGTCAACCAATATTTCTTCCCAAACTGGAGGTAAGTTCATCTTCCAAAAAATATAGAGCCTAAAACAAAGTAAAATTTAGTCCCAAAGAATAGGAATGGAACCAGGGAAAAAAAAACTCACTGAGAGGGATTGACCCACAACAGTCCAGCTTCACAAATCCCATTTCCTCTGTATGGGAAGTCGTTCATGCATCTACCTTTGCCTCCTCCAACTTTCTTGCAAACATCCCAAAGATAGGAGTAAATACCACACATCTGCAAATTTCCCGTTGGCCCCGGCATAGGACTTTATACATAGAAATTATTCAAGGAATATTTGTTCATTGTAATTGAATCTTCATTCCTAGTCAACTTAATTGGCGAGGTCAACAGTTGACCATGCTCAAGGCAGGCAGATAATGCATTTTCACATAGATCTTATAATCAAATGAGGTCTTAAACACTTATCTCTTGCTGTGCAAAAATGCATGAAATTGCACATTAACATAGGTCAGTGCAAAAGCCCAAACTTATTAAATTGTTAGTGTCTTGCACTCAGCACCCTTGGAGGTAACAGTAATGTCATATGTTTATTATGACTTCACAGTTCCACTGTATTCAAAGAGACACTGTGTTCAAAAACATACTTCAAAGAGCCATAGACAAGTCTGGGTTACATAATTTGCAGGGTTCAGTTCAGAAAGATGAAGTGGTTTGCTAAATCAATTATGGATTCCCTTAGGCCTATTGTTCTGATCTGCAGGAACAGGTGACTTCCAAGAGACTCTAACCTCCTAATACCTTTATGTCTACTGAATAAACAGTAACAGCACCTACCCCTAGTGGGTCAGCATTATATTGTCTTGTTGCCCTGTGATGCAGAAGGATACCTGCCCAGCCCCCATTCTTCTGTGCTTGAACATAGAGCTTCCCCTCCCAGGGTAGAAATGCACAGTAGAGTCTTGTTACCCACCCCCAACATGACATGGGTGTAACAGCAAAGAACAGGAAGAAGGAGGAAAAGGAGTCCAGGCAGGATCCTGAGTTTGGTATGTGGATGAAAATCTATCTTAGAGAGCCCACACAGAGGCCACTTACCATGATGCAGGGCTCCAAACTCCACTGTCTCATCATACCTCATCCACAAACACAAACTGGAAGGTAATCAACCATTTCAAGGCAGTGATGCCAAAGCATCAAGTTCCAAACCTTCTAAGCATGGTACTCATCAGCGTGCAAATGTGGAATGTGCCCCACAGATCCATGTGTCTGAATACTTGGTTCCAAGTTGATGGCACTGTGTGGGAAGAGTTTAGAAACTGTGAGGTAGAAGTCACAGATGTCAGAGATGAGGGTGGGCTTTTCAAGACTATTTTCAAGGTAGGGTAGGCCTCTGAGGGGTGGGCCTCTGAGAGTTATGGGTAGGGTGGACCTATGAGGCTTATGGGTAGGGGTGGGTCTCTGAAAGTTATGAGTAGGGGTGGGCCTCTGAGAGTTATAGGTAAGGATGGGCCTGTGAGGGCTATATTCCATTCCAATTATTGGCTAAGCTTTGCTTCCTGATCTACACCCTATGAAAAGCTGCTACTGCAAGCTCTTATAACCACAGGCCAAACCACCTCAGCCAATCTGCCCTCGCCACCAAGCTAAATTGTACTCTCTGGGATCGTGAGTCTAAATAAATCTTTCTCAAGTTTCTCCTTTCAGGTAGTTGGTCACATCAATGAAAGGAAGGAACCAGTGCAAGTCCCTGGGCTATGGTGGTGATCATGTGCCCTGCTTATGCCAACATAGTGCCTGGTTTCAATCCAATAAACCATTTGTAGGGAAGAAAAAACACATTTTAAGAAATGTTATTGTGAGGAGAACAAATATAACTAAGAGTGTGGGGGAAGAATCAGACAATGGAGAAGGTATTTGTTCACCGTGTGATCCATTCAGTGTTTCCTGTCCTAAAAGTAGGCTGAGCTGACTTCCAATTCTGCCCCACAGACAGACACTAAGGAGCCATCGGGTATTTGTGTGATGTTAAGATAAAGCAACTGACTTTACTCCATAGATGGAGTTCTTTGCTAGCAGAATAAAGGAGAATTCAAGGAAATAGAATGATTTATTCAATAATCGAAATTCTAGGTCGGCTGTTGCTGACCTAGATAGATATACCGTATTTGGTGATATAATATTACCAAGATATGGTGATATGGTATGTTGTAGCACAGTACTTAAAAATCTGTTAGAGTTCTGTGGTTATTGTAAGGTAAAGGTAGTTAAATGTGGTCCAATTTGAGTTATACATACCTCTGTTCAAACCCAAGTTCCACTATGCATGTGCTGGATAAATTTGGCCCATTCTCTTGTCTATTATGGGCTTAGTTTTTTTTAAATCTGTTAAAAACAAGTAAATGGTTATAGAGTTTGGTGACTATTAAATTAAATAACAGAACTGTTTGAAATGACACACAGGAACAGCTTAGCACAGTGCCTGGCTCGTTAAACATAGCCATTATTACCTCAGCAAATGAGCTGTTTGCTTCCATCCCAGCTCTGTTTATGTTTATTCTAAAACCTCTGTGCTTCCAAGACAGAGGAAGAATACATGCTCAGCCCTCACGCCACCATCCAATCCCCCTCTGCACTGCACAGCTCTTCAAGAACAGAAGGGATGGTTGTTTATTCCTTCCGCTATGTTACAATATTTTTCTAGCTAAAGATGGCCTCAAGAACCGGACATCAAAAAAGTTACGGCATCTACTTTATTGCCAAGCCTCTAACATGTGAACAGAATTGAGGGGAACAAAAACCACTTTCTGTTCCTAGCTTAATTTTAAATGTATTGTCTTGTCAAAAAAATTATCTTTTTTTAATTCATTCATATCACCCTTGGTCAAAAGTCAGTGTAGAGAAAAAACAAAAGGCTGTTGAGTTGAGAGAGAAATAAAATACATTCATTTAGGAGTCACAATGTACAATCTTCATAGAAAAGATAACCTGTCACTGCTACAATGGTACAATATGAAAAACGATTTCTGAAAATCCTGCTTATATAACATGCCAGAGTACACATAATTTGGTAAACAACAAAATCATTTATTTATTAGAAACTCCAGAGGTAGCTAGATGAAGACGTATATGGAAATTAGAGTAGAAAAACATGGATGACAATAAAGACAATAACTCAGGGGCCTTCTTCATCTAAGTTGCTAACAGTGGTGGTGGTTTTGAGTCATACTTGCCAGGTCGACATGACCATGGAAAGAGGGACATAGTATGAAATGGTAATACCTGTGGAGGGTGTTCTGAGCACTTAGGATTCCATCACCATTTCCACTGAGGTCAAAAGACAAACAGGGGTACAGCTCTAGGGTCTCCTTGGCCCTCCTGGTCAGTTACACAAGTTGGCCCTGTTCTGAGGCAGAGGATGGAGGTCAAACTGACCCCTCCAGGACTACTCCTCAAATTTCACCATTCCATTGACTATTTGGGAAACTTCATTGTAATACAAATATGATGGGTGGGTTTGGGATGTCTTTTGGGTGGTTGTGTTTCTAATAAGCTTGCTGGTGCTGAGTGCTGCTGACCCAGGCACTCCACTCAGGCTATTGAAGTCTCTGGTGGGGACATCATGGCAACAATTTTGACATAAGTTGTTCTCTTGTTCTTTTCCACCAAGTACTTCATGTCCTTCATCCTGACCTCCAGAGCCATAATTTCAGAAGACAATGAAAATGACTTTTGTCATATTTGACACATTCTTTAGCAGGTATATGAGTGCTAACTGTCCTGGACCAAGTCCTGGGTTCAAGCAGAAGACCCTGTCCTTACCCTCAAGGAACAAAAGACATGGGTAAATATCCCCAATCACTGTTTTTAAGTACCTACCATTCTTTTTTTTTTCTGTTTTTTTAAATTTATTTATTTATTGCTTCAGGTTACATTTCCATCATAGTGTCCTCTTTCTACCCCTCCCAGGCCCACCCTCCCACCCTCTACCCCCTAATCCTTCCATCCCAACTCCTCTGGAGTGGAGTGTTCCTACATAACAGTCCCCCACACCAGTTCAGCAGCCATTTGAGGGCCAAGAGCCTCCTCATACACTGGGGGCCTACAAGGCAGTACCACTGGGGAAAAGTATCTCATTGACAGGGAGAGGAAAAAAAAGTCTATGTCCATGTTCCCTTTGGTGCATTGGTTGTAGTATAGATATCCTGTACTATATGGCTAAAATCAGACTATAAGTGAATACATGCCATGTGCATCCTTCTGAGTCTGGGTTAGCTCACTCAGGATGAGCTTCTCTAGTTCCATCCATTTGGTTGCAAATTGTATAATTTCATTGTTTCTGATAGCTGAGTAGTATTCCAGTGTGTAGATGTACCACAGTTTTTTAATCCATTCTTCGGTTGAGGGACATCTGGGTTGTTTTCAGTTTCTAGCTATTACAAATAAAGCTGCTATGAACATAGATGAGGAAACTTCCTTGTGATTCAGTGAGGAGTCATTTGGATGTATAACCCAGAAGTGGTATGGCTGTGTCCCGAGGCAGAGCTATTCCAAGTTTTCTAAGATATCGCCAGACTGACCTCCATAGTGGTTGCACAAGACTGCACTCCCACCAGCAATGGAGGAGTGTTCCCCTTTCTCCACACCCTCGCCAGCATGTGCTGTCATATGAGCTTTTGATCTTAGCCATTCTGACAGGTGTGAGATGGAATCTCAGAGTTGTCTTGAGTTGCATTTCTCTGATGGTTAAGGATGCTGAGCATTTCTTCAAGTGTCTCTCAGCCGTTAGGAATTCCTCCTTTGTGAATTCTCTGTTTAGCTCTTTTCCCCATTTTTTGATTGGATTATTTGATTTCTTGGCATTTAATTTCTTGAGTTCTTTGTAAATTTTGGATATTAGCCCTCTGTCAGATGTGGGGTTGGTGAGATTTTTTTCCCAATCTGTAGGCAGCCGTTTTGTTCAAATGACAGTGTCTTTTGCCTTACAGAAGCTTTTCATTTTCATGAGGTCCCATTTGATTGTTGGTCTTAGGTCCTGAGCTGTTGTTGTTCTATTCAGGAAGTTGTCACCTATGCCAATGAGTTCGAGGGTTTTTCCCAATTTCGCTTCTAGTAGATTTAATGTGTCCAGCCTTATGTTAAGGTCTTTGATCCACTTGGACTTAAGTTTTAGTACCTTCCATTCTTAGGGCAAGAAAGTGCATAGAGAAGTTCAGAACAAGTGATGCTTGTGTATTATACTCTGCGAATATGGGTAATAACAATGATCTTGAAGGCTTTGTTTCAAGAACTAAATAAATCTAAAGTCTCTGATACTGGCTTAGTTGATAAGTAGTTACACTCATTTTTTATATTAGAAAACATATGTGAGGAGACAGGATACAGAGTACTAGAGGTTGTTGCTCAGGGAACCTCCCCACAGTGACCATTGTCACACTGATGAGGTAGTCACCAGAAGTTTAGAGAAAAGAACTCAGGGAGAAAACCGTCACTTGAAAGTTTGAGCAGAGGTTGATACTGTTGGGTTTACCTTGTGAACCAAAAAAGCAACTCTGGTTGCTTTTATAAACCAATCGTCTATGAGCAAAAACTGAAAGAGGAAAATTAGTCAATAGACTGTCACAACAGAGAAAATAAGAGAGGAAATGTCAGAATGAAGCTTTCACTGGTAAAGATGCTGAGAAGTTAGTAAACAGAATAGTGATCTATTTTGGAGACAATAGTGACAGGACAGGTGGATACACTGGATCTTGGAAGGAAAGGAACATAAGAAAGGTCAACTCTTGGATTCATAATCAGACTAACTTGGTTCAATTTAAAAAATACAGAAGACACATCTGGAAAGCAAAGTTACAGGTCCAGCTGTGAGCATGCTAGTTGGAGACAGCAATTGCACATCAGTGTGGAGCTGACAGCAGAGCAAACAAGAGTGCTCACCTAGGAGTCAGGAGGAGTTTTATGTAAAGATGAAGTTAAGGAACGTGCAATGGTAGTGGTAACAAAGTCCTGCATTGCCAGAAGATGAAAGTAGGAAGCAGAGAAAGACGGAGATAGAGGGCAATGGAGAGGGGAAGGAAGGGGGAAGAAATGGGAGGCCAGGGGAGAAGCCTAACATTTTAAGGTTAGAAGAAAAGAAAATACTCTCCAAAGGCTAAGAGGTCTGCAAGGAGGGTAGGGTGTTTGCAGTGACATGAAACAAAATAGTTGCTTTGAGATGGAGAAATATGTAATCTGCATGCTGAGGCTGTGGGGTCAAATATAACAGAGATTCGGCCCTTGAGATATGCTTCATGGATATGGCCTATGATTGTGACAATAGTAGTTTGGGGGTTAGAGTATGAGGGAAGTACTCCAGCTAGGAGATGTATCTACACAGCTATTCTATGGATTCCAGTGCAAAGAACAACAGAGGATATGATGGATGGTGAGTCTACTGTGTTGGAATCTCTGTCTTGATAGCACCTGAGGCACTGGACTGTTTGTGGGTTGAGATCTTTCCTGGATCTTTTTTTTTTTTTTAGTTTTTAAAAGAATATTTCATTTATTATTTAATATGTTAATTATAGGAAACAAAACACAAGAATCCAAGAACTAAGTCACCCAGTCACAAGAAGCTCAGCTCAATGTGTCCTAGATCCCACAAGGATACATACAAGGCTGGGATTGCATCCCTCTCTGACATACCACCTAAGAATAAATGCCTGCCTCTACATTCTCCACCTAATCTAAGAGCAAACCACTCACCCTGAATTGATGCATAAAATAAATGAAAATCAAGTGAATCAACAAGCAAATAAATGATTTCTTACAAAACCAGAATGGCTGTGTGCATCCAATGGCAATGAAGAATAAGGCAGCATCTCTCAAAAGCATGAGTCAGAACCCTCACATGAAAGCAAACCTTATAAGCAAACCAAGAGATGCTCATGAAATTGATAATTTCTTAAATTTAATTTTTGAGTTGTCAGTGTATTTGCATAATTAAAGCTCAAGAGGTTTAAAGGACACATAATGATGTCCCCATCTGCACTTCTCCTTTATGGTTCTGTTTCACTGATCCAGAGGCAACCAGTGGTTTTGCTCTCTTTTCCGTCCTGCCATATACAGATGCATACACATACATGTCCTCCCAACTCTCTGGCATTTGGTGAAGGTGACACTTTACTCCACAATCCTGTCTGCATCTACAAAGCCAGGAATCTGACAGCAAGAAGAGAAGTGAATTTTTGTTAGTCCTACCAAACCAGTATTGGACCCATGATAAATAGTTTGAGAGAAAGTATTTATTCCATAACAGGCATGATGAATGGAGACTGGGTTGGATCCTCATATCTCTAGGGATGTTTGTTGAATGAGTTGACCTACAGGAAGATGGAAGATACCCAGGAGAGCAAAAGTAAGAGATCCAAGTGTGTGCTTCTACAAGCATTCTTTTTTTTTTTTTAACATATCCCCTCCTTAGGATTTTTTTCATTTTTTAAAAAATTTTATTTTGATAGGAATTGTATTGAATTCTACATTGCTTTTGTCAGGATGGACATTTTTATTATGTTGATCCTACTTATCCATGACCATGGGAGATCTTTCCATCTTCTGATGTCCTCTTCAATCTCTTTCTTCAAGGACTTGAAGTTCTTGTCATACAAGTCTTCCACTTACTTGGTTAGAGTTACCCCCAGGTATTTTATATTGTTTGTGGGTTTTGTGAAGGGTGTTGTTTCCCTAATTTCTTTCTCAGCCCATTTATTTATTTATTCATTCATTTATTTATTTATTTGTTTGTTTGTTTGTTTGTTTATTTATTTATTATAAAGAAGGGCTTCTTATTTTTTTGAATTAATTTTGTATTCAGCCACCTTGCTGAAGGTGCTCATCAGCTAAAGAGTTCTCTGGTGGAATTTTTTAGAGTCGCTTATGTATACTATCATATCGTCTGCAAATAGGGATAATTTGACTTCTTCGTTTCCAATTTGTATCCCCTTAATCTCCTTTAGCTGTCTTATTGCTCTAGCAAGAACTTAAAGTACTATGTTGAAGAGATATGGAGAAAGTGGACATCCTTGTCTTGTCCCTGAGTTTAGAGGAAATGCTTCAAGTTTCTCTCCATTTAATTTGAGGTTGGTAACTGGCTTGCTGTATATCACCTTTATTATTTCTAGGTATGGTCCTTGTATGCTTGTTCTCTCCAGGATTATTAGCATGAAGGGGTGTTGGATTTTGTCAAATGATTTTTTTCAGCATCTAGCGAGATATTTATGTTGTTTTTTTCTTTCAACTTGTTTATATGGTGAATTACACTGATGGATTTTCATATGTTGAACCATCCTTGCATTCCTGGGATGAAGCCTACTTGATGATGGTGTATGATACTTTTAACATGTTCTTGGATTCAATTTGCCAGTATTTTATTAAGTATTCTTGCATCTATTTTCAGACCACAGTTCTTTATAGACCTGAAAAAAGCAATTCTCAACTTCATATGGAATAACAAAAAACCCAGAATAGCTAAATCAATACTGTGCAATTAAAAAAAAATTTGGAGATATCACCATCCCATATTTCAAGCTGTTATACAGAGCAATTGTAATAAAAACAGCATGGTACTAGTACAGAAAGAGACCAATGGATCAATGCAATTGAATTGAAGACCCAAAAATGAACCCACACACCTATGGTCACTTAATTTTGGACAAAGAAGCCAAAACTGTACAATGGAAAAAAGGACAGCATCTTCAACAAATGGTGCTGGTCCAACTGGATGTTCACTTGTAAAAGAATGAAATTAGACCCATACTTATCACCTTGTACAAAACTTAAGTCCAAGTGGATCAAAGACCTTAGCATAAGGCTGGACATGCTAAATCTATTAGAAGAGAAAGTGGGGAAAACCCTCCAACTCATCGGCACAGGTGACAACTTCCTGAACAGAACAACAACAGCTCAGGATCTAAGATCAATAATCAATAAATGGGACCTCATGAAACTGAAAAGCTTCAGTAAGGCAAAAGACACTGTCATTTGAACAAAATGGCTGCCTACAGATTGGGAAAAAAATCTTCACCAATCCCACATCTGACAGAGGGCTAATATCCAAAATTTACAAAGAACTCAAGAAATTAAATGCCAAGAAACCAAATAATCCAATTTAAAAAATGGGGAACAGAGCTAAACAGAGAATTTGCAAAAGAAGAATCCCTAATGGCTGAGAAAGACACTTGAAGAAATGCTCAACATCCTTAATCATCAGAGAAATGCAACTCAAGATGACTCTGAGATTCCATCTCACACCTGTCAGAATGGCTAAGTTCAAAAGCTCAAATGACAGCACATACTGGAGAGTTTGTGAAGAAAGGGAAACCCTCCTCCATGGCTGGGGGGAGTGCAGGCTTGTGCAACCACTGTGGAGGTCAGTCTGGTGATATCTTAGAAAACTTGGAATAGCTCTACCAGCCATACCACTTCTGGGTATACATCCAAATGACTCCTCATAGAATCATAGGGAAGTCTCCTCATCTATGTTTATAGCAGCCTTTTTTGTAATAGCTAGAAACTGGAAACAACCCAGATGTCCCTCAACTAAGGAATGGATTAAAAAACTGTGTTATATCTACACAATGGAACACTACTCAGCCATCAGAAACAACAAAGTCATGCAATTTGCAGCCAAATGGATGGAACTAGAGAAGCTCATCCTGAGTGCTAACCCAGACTTTAGAAAGATGCACATGGCATCTACTCACTTATAATCAGATTTTAGCCATATAGTACAGGATAACTATGCTACAACCAAATGCACCAAAGGGAACAGGAACATAGACTTTGTTACCTGCCAGTGAGACACTTTTCCCTGGTTGTACTGCCTTATAGGCCCCCAGTGTATGAGGAGGCTCTTGGTCCTCATATGGCTGCTGACTGGGGCGGGGGATGGTGATGGGTGATGTAGGGACACTCCACTTCAGAGGAGTGGGATGGAAGGGAGGGGGTAGAGGGTGGGAGGGTGGGACTGGGAGGGTTGGAAAGAGGACACAGAGGTGGAGATGTAACCTGAAGTAATAAATAAATATTTAAAAAATAATAAAATAAAAAAATTATTTTATTTATTTGTTTATTTTATATTCCAATTACAGCCCTCCTCCCTCCTCTCCTCCCATTTCTACCAGGAGTGATGTAGCTGTGTCATGAGGTAAAACTACTCCCAGTTTTCTTAGGAAGCACCAGACTGACCTCCATAGTGGTTGTACAAGTCTGTACTCCCACCAGCAATGGAGGGTTCCCCTTTTCCACAGCCTCACCAGCATGTGCTGTCATTTGAGTTTTTGATCTTAGCCATTCTGACAAGTGTGAGATGGAATCTCAGTCATTTTGATTTGCATTTCCCTTATGACTAAGGATGTTGAGCATTTCTTTAAAGTGTTTCTCAGCCCTTAGAGTTTCCTCTGTAGTGAATTCTCAGTTTAGATCTGTACCCCATTTTTTAAATTGGATTATTTGGTTTGTTGGTGTTTAATTTTGTAAGTTCTTTAAATATTCTGGATATTAGCCCTCTCTCAGATGTGGGGTTAGGGAAGATCCTTTCCCAATCTGTGGGTTGCAATTTTGTTCTATTGACGGTGTCCTTGGCCTCACAGAAGTTTTTCAGTGTCATGAGGTCATATTTATTAATTGTTGATCTTAGTGCTTGAACTATTGGTGTTCTGTTCAGGAAGTTGTCTCCTGTGCTGATGGCATCAAGATTTTTCCCCATTTTCTATTCTGTTAGATTTAGTGTATCTGGTTTTATGTTAAGGTCTTTGATCCACTTGGACTTGACTTTTGTGCAAGGTGATAAATATGGATCTATTTACATTCTTCTACATGTAGACATCCAGTTAGACCAGTACCATTTGTTGAAGAGGCTTTCTTTCTTCCATTGTATGGTTTTGGTATCTTTGTCAAAAATCAAGTGTCCGTAGGTGTTTGGGTTTATTTCTGGGTCTTCAATTTGATTCCGTTGGTCAACCTGTCTGTTTTTATGCCTGTACCATGTAGTTTTTGTTACTATTGCTCTGTAGTATAGCTTGAAGTCTGGAATGGTGATATCTGCAGAGGTTTGTTTATTGTTCAAGATTGTTTTCACTATCCTGGGTTTTTTATTTTTCCATATAAAGTTGAGAATTGTTCTTTCAAGGTCTATAAAGAATTGTGTTGGGATTTTGATAAGAATTGTGTTGAATCTGTAAATTGCTTTTGGTAAGAGGGAGATTTTAACTATATTAATTCTACCTAGCCATGAGCATGAGAGTTTTTTCCATCTGCTGATATCTTCTTCAATTTCTTTCTTCAGAGGCTTGAACTTCTTGTCAAACATGTCTTTCACTTGCTTGGTCAGTGTTACACCGAAGTATTTTGTACTGTTTGTGGCTATTGTGAAGGGAGTTGTTTCCCTAATTTCTTTCTTGACGTATTTATTATTTGTATAAAGTAGGGCTACTGATTTTTTTCTGAGTTAATTTTGTACCCTGACACTTTGCTGAAAGAGTTTATCAGCTGTAGGAGTTCTCTAGTAGAGTTTTGGGGGGTCACTTATATATACTAACATGTCATCTGCAAATAGGGATAATTTTACTTCTTCTTTTCAAATTTGTATCCCCTTGATCTCCTTTAGTTGTCTTATTGCTCTAGCTAGAACTTCAAGTATTATAAAGAGGAGATATGGTGACAGAGGGCATCCTTGTCTTGTGTCTGATTTTAATAGGATTGCTTTAAGTTCTATCCATTTAACTTGATGTAGGCTATCAGTTTGCTGTATATTGCCTTTATTATGTTTAGGTTTGGGCCTCTGCAAGCATTCTTATGCAAGCAGAGATGCCATGGAACTTGCTGTCACTCACACTTGCTCATCACCACCAGCCCTTCTGGGAAGACCCTAACCTCTTGCCAGCACACCCACAGGGCCTTGGCTGGCTCTCTCTGAAGCTAATGGGCTGCCAAGATCACCACCTGTCTCCTGTCCAAGTTGGCTTTGTATTGCAAATGCTGCTATCTTGGCTGACCACCATTGCATTGTGTCTATGGGATTGATCTCACCATCATGTCCCCAAGCTCCTGGTTTGAAGTCTGGCCCTCAGCTGCTGGCCGGAGGCCCTCTCCTACCAAAAGGCATAGGCCTCTTGAACATAAACTGGTTCTATTATCTTTTTAAAGAGAATAGATGCCAACTTTTAAAATGACCATCTGACATGCCCAGTGAAGTGCAGCTCATTCCCAGATGATTCTCAGCTGTCACAACAGCACTGTGCCTGACTGGCACAGTCATCACAGAGGCAAGGAGCATGAGTTCTTTTCACATTTGACCTGACAACAGTAATTATGATTAGAGATCAGCTGAGATACTCAGAATAGCTACTTGTAATTACATCAATTATTTCACGTTCACTGCTTTACCATTTATGAAGCACTGTTATGTGCACTGTCATAATATGTTATGGAGTGATGGCATCCGATGTAAGAACATGGCTGAACTATTTTACTGCCTGAGCTTAGAGACTGGGAGGAAGCCCACAAGTTCTTACTCAAAGGGTATCAAAGCAGACCACAATGTTAAGCATGAAAGAATAAGTAAGCATCGGTCGCCATTGCCAGATTCAAAGGGGTTGAGAGGAAAACTTGCTGACTCATGAATTTGAGAGGCACACATCATGAGAAGAAGCTCCAAACAAACTGAAGTCCTTTAATAGTGTTTGAAGCTTAGGGCTACTGAGCAACTGATTGGCTAGAGTGTGCTGTCTGCTGTTTTGCATATAGCACAGGTAATAAAGAAGCTTTGTGTGATGATAAAGCAACCACTGACAACCAAAAGAGACCAAGCAGTGAATTTTTGGTTTCTCCACCCAGGGTCTTCTCTTTCCTCATTTCTGGTATTCTAACCTATTGCTTCATATATTTTCTGCTTCTTTCCATTTGAATCCAGGAAGTGCTTAGTGGTTCCTTGTCTAGCATACTTCTTCCTGTAGTCTGGGTCTAACTTTTTCCTAGCTCTTGATGACTTGGTTATGAACATGCATGATGATAACTGCATTTCCTAGAGAGCTGGTGCTCATGGTTGTCTTTTGTCTTGGTCCAAATTGCACTGCATACTTCTATGTAATGTGAAAGGATTTTGCTTGGCTATGCTCATCCAGCCTAAGCTGAGCACAATCATAGTTCAATATATCTGCTTGTGTTAGTTACTTGCCCATTGCTGTGATAAGACACCATGACCAAGGCAACATACAGAAGAAAAAACGTATCTGGAGCTTGCAGCTTAAGATGCTGTGATCATCACTGGGGATCAAGGCAGCAGGAAGGCAGGCATAGTAAAGAGCAGTATTCAAGAACTTTCATCATGATGTACAAGCACAGGCAGAGAAAGACAGACTGAGGGTGGCTACAGTTTTTTGAAACCTCAAAGACTCCCTCCAGTGACACACCTCCTCCAACAAGGCCACACGTCTTTATCCTTCCCAAGCAGTTCCACCAACTGGGGATCAAGTATTCAAGGATATGAGCCTACAGGAGCCATTCTCATTCAAACCACCACACTGGTAATATTAATTTGTCGATTTTGAAAAACTATTTTATCTCTGGTAATTTCCCTGAAGAGTCTTGAGGGAACAGCTTGCAAACATCTTCAGTCTCCCACTCTCACATTCACTCCTGTAACTTTCCCTTGCTGGCAGTAAACACTCAGTACCTGCTTGTGGGCTTTTGAACTCTGCTGATTCGGTAGGCTCATGCGAATCATGTGCAGGAACCCTTGAAAGATGGAGCCACATGTTCTGAAGAGAATCAGAGCTGAAGTCACTTCTCCCCCTGAAAATAAACATGCAGATGTGGTAGTGCTGGTGAGGGTTAATGACTTGGTATGAATGAGTGTGAAATGGCAGAGGGTGTCTGTACATTATGGCTTTTTCCATGATCCTCAGATATTCACAGCAGATGACTCTTCTCTCCAGAAACAACATCTTGGGATTCTTTCTTCTAGGACAGTCCTTTCCAATCTCCCCCAAATTCAAAGATCTTACTCATTTCATGATGGTTGTGCCCTTAGGTGTGAAGTGGAAACTGGCTTTGGTTCTTGAACAAAACCAGACAGCTGCTAGCCTGGGTAGGACACTAAATAGAAGTGAGTGTTCCAGAATAAAGACCACGACAAAACAAGGAAATGGAAGTACTGTGGAAACATGGCCGAGGAGATTAATGCTGACTTGGTTTACCTAGAACATGCTCAGTCGGGTTTCTCTGGAAAGCTTGAATGTCCTGCCTATGAGTCCTCAAACGTATCCTGACCTAGAGACAGGATGAGTAATAAAAATAATACAGGGGAAGGAGAAGAGAATTCATGAAAAAAGGGAGTTAAATAATAGTAAAACTTCAAGTGGAATTAACAGAAATAATAAGTATTCATCAGCAGCCTTTCTATTAAAGTGGCCGGAAGAGTAGTTATCTAACTGTATCCACCCATGCATCCAACTATCCATCCATCCTGTCTTACCTTTTTATAAGTGGTTTAAATCAGCTCCCAAGAATAAATTATATGTAGTGATATGACATAAACTATACTGGGAGAAAAACATGGACATATAAGGATGAGAGGCTGCATGGAACCAAGAGTGAGGCTGGCCACATACAGTTTCTACAACTGGACCATGTGACAGAGAAGGCAGGAGCATAAACAGAGTGAGCGCCCTGGTAAGCCTCCAGCCACCTTGTCTGCCTGTCTGGGTGTGTCTAGCTTGAGCTCAGCCACACCATGAGGGACTCAGTGGAGTAGCCTCTACATAAATGCAAAGGAGTGAATGTCCATGTTTGTAAGTATTGTGGACATAAAAATCCAAGTAGCAAGTTTGCTTCAGTTGCATAAGGCACAATAGCAGAAAGAATTGGCGTAGGTACGGGGAATAAAAATCTTGTCAGGGGTTATGAAACAGCAACATTAAGTTTTTCATGTTGAGAAAACAGCAAAATCTTTTAAAAATGGAATTAAAAAATAGGCATAAAAGTATGTTGACACTGGTGCCTATAGGCTTCTTCTCTTATCTGACATCTCCCTCTACTGACAGCGCTTGCTTTCTTTCTTTTTTCCTCCCCTTTGAAACTCAGCAGGGGAGTCCTTTGAAAGTGACAGGCCTGTGAAAGTGTTGTAAATCCTGGCTCATACTGAGGAGAAGGGCCAGGTTTGGGGAGGAAAGTGATAGGTCCTTTTGGGAACCGGGAGATTGGAGCCATCTAAGTTCAATCACCAAGAGATAACAGTGTATGGACATCAGATGAGAGACCTGAGGCAAAGCAGTGGTGGAAAAGTGCTCAATGGAGTGGATGAAAGGAAAGAGAAGACAGAACAGGCTCTGACTTTGAATGTCTCACAGCAAGGTCAGGCAGGTGGGCAGGAGGAAAACAATACAAATTCGGTCGTTCTCTGAATGCTTTTTTATAGCATTTCCTACTGAGGACAATCCACCTTTGACTACCATGCCTCCAGTGTCTGAAAACCCCCTCCTCATTGTGTGGCTATTTATCATATTATTGTATTATCATTATCACTACATTATATTATCATTTTCACTACTATTATCGACATCTGTTCGTCACTGTTATCATTATTTGAGACAGAGTCTCTTGCAGCAGCCCAGGCTGGCCTTGAGATCACCCTCCTCCTGCTTCAGCCTCCCAAGGGCTGCAGGCACCACCGTGCCCAGGTGACAGTTCTTTTTATTAGAGAGTTACTCCTTTTGATGCATTAGGATCTGCTTCTCTGCCGTTCCCATCCCTTTTCCTCATTCTGCCATTGGGCATGATAAGGATAGACTGTCTCCTTGTGTATTTGCTGAGCAAATACTTTCCTTGAGGGAGTCCCATGAGAGAAACATAGCCAAACAATTCATCCCCAAGCCCAGTTTCAAGCCTCTTCCCTACCCCTCCTAGAAGACCTTGAGGACAAAATCATTGTCGGTTCCCTTTCTCCACAGCCTCCAGCCTGCGAAGACTTCTTTGTTACGAGCACCTCTCCCACAGCAATTCAGGCACTGCAAATGACTAAGTGAGCCACATTATTTTCCCATCTACAGATGGGGAGGCCAAGGCTCATGGAGATGTGTGATTTGTACCAGGGAGGCCACATAGCCAGTGGAGGATAGAACCTGGATGGGAGAAAAGAGCCCGCTGATGCTGAAGACTGGACATATGTATTGCTGCGATTCTGCATCTTCTGCTCATAACAGCCTCAGACACAGACGCCCATAGTGGTACATACTGTCTGGACCAAATGGTAGTAATACCTATTGGGAAATTGATAATTGACACTAGGATCTTATAGGAATAAAAGAAGTTAAGATTCTGTAGGTCCAAGCTCCTCTCCTTGGTCTCCACACAGCCCCTGTAGAGAACCCCCCAATCCCAACGCCCTTGCTACTAGAGAGTAGCTTTTTCTTTCTTTGCCATTTTTTAATAAATTTATTTGTTGCTTCAGATTGCATCTCCATCATATTGTCCTCTTTCCCCCCTTCCCAGCCCCGCCCTCCCACCCTCTACCCCCTAACTCTTCCATCCCACTTTTTTTCTTTCTTTCTTTCTTTCTTTCTTTCTTTCTTTCTTTCTTTCTTTCTTTCTTTTATTTTTTTGAGACAGGGTTTCTCTATGTATCCCTGGCTGTCCTGGAACTTGCTCTGTAGACCAGGCTGGCCTTCATCTCACAGATCTGCCCCTGCCTCTGCCTCCCGAGTGGTGGGATTAAAGACAAATGGCTACCTTTTTTTTTTTTTTACTCTCACAAGCAGCTCTGCCTGTGACACAGGTTCTCTACAGTCCTTGTCGGCAAACAATCCAACCATCCAGAGGTCTTGTGGACCTAAAGTTTTTGTCGGTACTTCTCGGTCCCTGGAGTGTGACATATTTTTATATATTACAGTTTGGGTATAATTGGCCCTCCAGAAATCAGTTCTATAACCTTAGATGGATTGCCCAAGTGCTTTGTACAGTGAATATGCAGAGTATAGTGACTTTAACGGAGATTATGAGCTAATCCCAGCACAATGCCTGCCCCACACCATATCAACTCTAAAAATTAGTCAGTCTGTCAATGGAAACTGAAAAACATGTTCTCGTTCCTTCCAACTGGGGATAAACAGAGACAATGGGGACAAACAACTAAAGGAAAAAGGGAGTTAAAGGACAAGAGAGTAAAGAGGCTCAGGACCATGGAAACCATAAAATATATGTTATCTCCTGTTTCTCTTTTCTACTGAATGGTTCTGATTCTCTGCCTTGTAATTGGCAAAGAGATTCGAGGGTCTTTTAAACTTCTTTTTCTGTAGCAAAGTGGGGACAGAAAATCAGAGCAGTCTTAAGGAAATGAAAACAATTACTGATAGGACCATGTGTAACAGAGAAGGAAAGCAGGGGAGAGGGCAGCAATTGGGGGCAGGTGACTGATGTCGAGTAGATGATAATCGGTGCTCAGAGAACCATTGGCTGAGGGAGCAGCTGAAGGAGCCAAGTGCCTGGGGTTAAGTGATTTTGATAATGTTCACATTGTTGAGTCTGTACTTCTCTAAGGATTTCTGATAATAGTGGGGAGAAAAGCTGGAGGATTGTGCTGTCTGCAGCCAATAACAAAGTAGAGCTGAGGGCCAGGGAGCATGAGGTAAAATTCCTTTCACCCACCCACTGCCATCTGTGGCTTCTAAACTGATGGATTTTCTCTACGTGCCCTCAAATTGCGTGAGATCTGGAGTAAGAGGAATATCATAGTAGATTCAGGAATGCTGGTTGGGGTTGAAGTTGATCATTGAGGACTTAGATATGTGTATGACTGAGACTGTGTATTTAAATGCATTTGGGAGTCTCTCCTGAGAGCCTTATTTTCAGCTTGTCTGCAGGTAGGAGGACAATCAGCCTGCTTCCCTCAGTTCACTTCAGGATCTAGACTTCTGCCCCATCGGTACCATTGGCTAGGTAGAAATAGCCTAAACTGCTCAGGGATAAGAGGACAGGTGAGCCACTGGTCGTTTATTATGGATCAGAACTTCTTAGTTTTTAATGAACATAAGAATCATCTCGTAGTATTGTCAAAAATAGACTCACCTCACTAATTTCATGTGGGGGTGGAGCCTAGCTATCTGTTTCCCCCAGTGAGGCTGCTGATTGTGTGATGAATGGAAAGTCTGTGGAAGAGTAAGCTATGAGATATCTGACCTTCTTTTGTCCACACCCACTATAGTGACACGTGGTGTGTCCACAAGAGATAATTTGTTGTTGTTGTTGTTGTTTAAAGACAGAGTTTCTCTGTGTAACAGAGCACTGGCTGTCCTGGACTCATTTTGTAGACCAGGCTGGCCTCTAACTCACAGAGATCCACCTGCTTCTGCCTCCTGAGTGCTGGGATTAAAGGAGTGCACCACCAGGCCCGGCTCCACAAGAGATTCTTAGAGTCAGTTCAGCTTTAACAGTGTTTTGTTCATGTTCCTAACCTAGAAATATGCAAAGGAAATATGTAATAGCAGATGCTTAGAATCATGCAAAATGGTTCAGTGGTTAAGAGTACATTTGGCTCCTCCAAAGGACCCAAGTTCAGATCCCAGTACCCACACTGGGTAGTTCACAACTCTGTTATCTCAGCTCTTGGGAATCCAATGCCCTCTTCTGGTCTCCATGGGCAGTTGTACATACATGTAGCTTACTCCACACAACCATGCATACATACAAAGAAAGAAAGAAAAAAGTTAAAGAATCATGCATTTACAGCTTAAAAATACTTTTCCCCACATTCACTTGGAAGCTAGAAGCCTTGGATTCTTTTTTATTTTGTTTATTTTTATTTTTTGACCTTCACAGTTTGATACAACCCCACTTTTGTTGATTTGGCATTCCCTCTGTGGATCAACTTTCTTCTGGATTTGGAAAAAGGTTCCATCTTTTACCAGGCACTTTTAACCTGCAGGATCTCCATTTAGCTTAATTGGCATATTTATGTATTGAGATGGGTGCCTAGAGGGCTTGGGCCACAGCATCTTTTGTATAAATCGAAAAAAATGAAATGAGCTGTTCTCACAGTGGTGTGCCCTTCAGTCATGGAGTGTGCTAAAAGGCTCATCATTTACAGGCTGCGAAAGCTCGGGGAGATCAATAGGTATAATACAACTCAGGGCCATTTAGCAAAGCAAAACTCGGGCATTTTCAAGCCCAATTACTTTAGGAGCTTGGCCATTACTAATTCCCCATTAAATCCTTCCTTGGTCTCCATATCAGTGTTAAGGAATGGTCTCACACAGAAGAATCTGCCTCCAAAGGCTAAACCAAGAGTCTGCTCCTGAGAGCTGTACAATATGGGCTCTGGGAAGCTGACACTCCTGGCCAATCCCCTCTGATCACAAGCCAAGCTGCGAACTGTCATTTTTCAGGTCACTTCTGAGGCCCAGCATGCTTTGAAAGCAAGTGTGGGAATTGATTATTAGTTTAATATAGCTATAGTTAATGGCTTATAGATTTTTATATACTCTGACCCAGCTCAGCATGTCTATTAAGGCTCTGTTAAGGTTGACAGAGGACAGAGCAGGTCATTGACCTGGGACAAACACGTGGCTTCCCTGAAAGCCAGACTGATAAATGGCTCCTTAACAAGAGTTCTTAGAACCTTCTAAAAACTTAGAGAGAGATAAAAGGTACCTATGCCTGAATACCAGGGGAATTGAGCTTGTGAGCTCAAGAAAGCCTGTCTTAATAGGGGCAAAGATAGTATCAGGCTAGCACAATGACTTGATAGAATGAATTGCAAGCAGATAGAGACCATCTGCCCTTAGGAGTTTCTGCTCCTGCCAAGATGGTGGTGGGTGGCCGAAGATATCTACCTAAAAACTGTCAAGAACCTACTTGGAAAAGGGGTTTTTGAAGATGCAATTAAGTTAAGGATGTCCAAATGAAATCATCTTCAATTATCTCCATGGGCTATCAATACAGCAACCGATAGCTTTAGGAAAGAAAAGACGCTGACACAGAGATGGAGCGATATGAGAACAGAGCAAGGACTAGGGATGGGGCAGCACACTTGTAAGCAAAGAAGCTCTGACCATTACCAGCAAAGACCAGAAATTGGGAGCAAGGCATGGGATGAGTTCTTCCTCTAGGCTATACTTCCAACATTTTTTTTGGACCCCTGGCCTCTAAGAATTGTAGGAGAATACATTTCTGTTTTGTTCTGTTACCCAGTTTTAAACAGTTTTGACAACAGCCCTAAGAATCTAGTATGATTCGGGCTACTGCTCAACCCTGGATAAACTCATGAATCAAGAAGAGATAATGTGCTCTAGACAGCAGATAAAATATTCAGGTGGGTGGCTGCCACGATGGGAATGACAGGTAGCCTTGGGAATAGTGAGTAGTTGGAGGGAAGCTGGTTAAGTCTGCAAACACCTCACCTTTAGGCTATCCAGGGCAATCACTAACTGAATCTTTACAAGGCGATAAAGGGCACAGACTCCAGTGTCTTGCAGGGTGATGGTGTGTGAAGAGAGGCATGGACTCGGTGGAATCCACTCCTATCCACCTCCCTTCCCACCTACCCACCCCAAACCATTGCTAAAAACCCAAGGGAATGGTTCCCTCCACAGCAACAATTTTAAAGGATGACAATGCTTGAGAGAGAGAGAGAGTTACCTAGCAAGATGCCAACAAATGACAAAGAGCAGCTGTGGTTCTGTGGCTATCAAGCACTCCTTCCTGAACTCACCCCTCCCCTTTCTCTAACTCATCTGAGCTCACACACATGAACTTATCTAAACCAGGACTCTGAGAGCCAGAACTTAAAGTGAATAATATTTAAAAATGCTTGTGATAAGAGATGGTATTATGTATCTGAACCAAGAACTAAAGCAAAGCATAACTGAATAACTATATTTACTTCTGTCCTAGTTTGTCTTCTGTTGCTGTGATAAACACTATGTAAAAGCCACTTGAGGATAAAAGGAGTTAATTTAACTTACAGGGTATAGACTGTTATCAGGAGAATCTGGAGCAGGCTTTCAAGGAAAGAAATGAAACAAGAGATCATGGAGGAGGGCTACTTACTGGTGTGAGCCTCATGCCTTGCTCAGCTGCCTTTCTTACACAGCCCTGGCTTACCTACCATGATACAGTGTTAGCCATAGTTGGCCTACATCAGCCAGCAGTCAAGAAAATGTCCCACAGACTTTTCTACAGGCCAATCGGATGGATGTGATTGCTCAATTGAGATTCCCTCTTCCCAGGTATATCTAGGTTTGTGTCAAGTTGACAATAGCTAACTACAATAGACGAAAAAAATATTAGAATCAATATAGATGAATAATGAACCACTCAGTTGGAAGATCAGTTTGTAATAAATATGACAGACACTAAGCTGATCTCTTTAATGCACCATGAGATTAGACAAAATTGGAAAGAAAGCAAACTGAAATTTCAATATTTGTTTATTTGATTTTTTTTTTGTTTCTTTGCTTGCTTATTTGTTTTTGAGGCAAGACCAGGCGAGACTAGGCATGCCTCAAACTTGAAATTCCCCTCCCATAATCTCCCAAGTGCTGGGATTACCATTGTACATCACCATACCCAGCTCCAATTATTAAATGTTTCAAAGATATGAAAAAAAATTCCCAGAAGTTAAAAACAATATGAAAAAAACAATTTGCTGATAATAAAATGAGTATATGAACTATAATAATAAAATAATATTTTAATCCCTGAGTGGAAAAAGTACAAAGCTCTTCAGAATAAAGTGATCAACTTTCAATAACCTTGACAATCGTTCAAATATATACCACTTCAGAACGTTATAGGTCTTATTGGCTATCATAGAAAAAAAGACCAAAAGACATGAAGACACTGAGTATATGGAGGTGAGGCCAAACATTGCCAAATAAGGTTAGTGAGTCAGGGATGCTCACACACTGCTGTTTTGCAGCCTCTCTGGAGACTAAAGATACCAATTAGTCCAGAAATCTGTGGATGTGTGTGTATGGAAACTTCCAACCTCTGCTCTTTATGGGAAATTCCTATGCCTCTTCTCACTTGATGCCCACAGAGCTGGTCTCTCCATCTTCTCCCACATTCACTGTAATCTCTTCACTTAGTCCAGGCTTTACCAAACCTCAAAAAGAACAGTTGCATTCCATTATGAAGTAGAATGAAGAACGGTGCCTGATGGCCATGGTGGTCATTGTAGCAGTCTTGTCCTGCTTGCTTCTGGAATATTTTTAGTATCAAAAGATATCCTTCATTGTTCAAGCTACCCAGATCAACTCTCAGGTTACCAGCTACTAAATGGTATTCCAAGCTGAAAGACTTAATAAAGGTGGAACACATTTACCCTAAATTGCTCAGGTACCCAGTCATCATTTGGATGAGCCTGAAATACTTCAAAACTTCCCTCAATCACCAAGTATTGATTTTCTGGTTACATTTTTTCCAAATTTGTTTGTTCTGTGGCAGTTCTAGAAGGTGTGTGAGGATGTGTAGACGGGTCATATCCAACTAGAGTGAAGGAACATGAGCTTAAGGAGTAGAAATGGAAAGGGCATCTGTAAAATACATGTCCGGGTTTTAAATGTAGCCTCCAGACCTATGTGAAGGAATTCGTGAAAGATGGGCCAGGACAGCTTCAGTGGCTAAGCATGTAGTTTATCTGCACTGAATCCATCAGGCAAGGCAACTCTCAACCAAGGTCAGTGGCGTCAAGACAAGAAAGAATCCTGCTTCTTCCCTGTCATCTTGAGCTGTCTGTCGCCTGGGTTTTCTCCCAGAAATTTTGGGCACTTTATTTAGAACTTTCTTGAGAAGAAGCTACAAGAAAAAAAAAATCCTGAGAAAGAACAAATTAATTGTGACAACTCACAATGTAGGTCCAAGGGATTTAGAAAAGCCTGAAGTTCCAACCTGAAAGAAGCAACTCCACAATTCACAGTCACTCACCTTGGCTGTCATTCAGACACTGTCAATGTATCATTAGCCTAATACTCTCTCTGTTTACCATCCTCACTCATACATTCTTCTTGCCTGGACCTTTTGAAGAAAAATTACTAATTCTTTGAGATGTCATACAATATATTTTGATCATATTGAACCACTCCCCCAACTCCTTCCAGATCTACCATCTCCCTTTCTTACCCACCCAAATTTGAGATATCTTATCCCACCACACCCCTGGTTAATTCTAGTTTGTGTTGCCCAACTAGTCTTGGGAATGGAGCCTGCCCTGGAGAGTAGTCAACTTACTGGGGATCACATCATTAAAGGAAACTGGCCCTTCCTCTCATAGCAGCTAACAATCGCTAATAGTGGTGGATTTCATGCCTGCCTTCCCCACTCCATGCTGGGATTTTGTCTTGCCTGAGCTTCAGCCAGTCTGTGTGTGCTGTGGCAGTCATTGTGAATTCATGTGTGTAAACGCCATTGTGTCTGAAAAATACTGTTTCTTCGGCATTATCTGTCTCCTGGAGCTCTTAACATCCTTCTGACCCCTTCTGTGAAGATCCTTAAGCCTTTGTGGGCAGGGGAGAGGAGAGAAGTGTGATATGTGTATCTCATTTAAGGCTAAGAACTCCACAGTTTCTTATTCTCTGCACATAACCAGTTGAAGGTTATGTTAATTTTCACCTATTACAAGAAGAATCTTTCCTGATGAGAACTGAGAGATGTACTGATTTATACATCTATAAGTCACTAGTATTCCTTTTGGAATTACATCCATTTAACAGAGTAATTGGGTTCTCCCCAGGACCTAGAACCTATCTAGCCACAGGTTCTTGGCCACTTTAACAGTGTAAGGAGCTATGGGATCTGGTCAAAAAGTGGTTGGTTACTTTCATAACATCCACACCACTATTGTACCAGTGGGTATATCTAGTCAAGGAAATCATTGTTGTAACCTGAGAGTCTACAGCTGGGTTAGACTGATGATTACTTTTCTAGCAGTATGCATAGCACCCTCCATTGCCATGAAAGCTAGCCAATAGAAATGAAGCTTCCAGGTGAGTACCAGCTTGGTTTTTTTTTTTTTCATACTCTGTGTGTGGTTTCTTCAGCAATAGAGTCTTATAGTCAAGTTCAGAAAGTAGCTGAGTATTGGTAATAGCCTATAATATTTGGAACTCCATTTTTCATAGAATTATTTTTATAGGAGTTCATTAATATAATTTATAATTAAAGCTGTATCACTTGGTCTGGTGGGACTTCTTATGTTTAAGAGATTCCATTCTTGACTTTTAAGATATTGTTTGAGAAGATAGCATCCTTAATCTCCAAACTCATTTTTCCACCAAAATTTCCCTGGGGATTGTCAAACTGCTATTGAAGTGTAGCATTCTTACAGGTTGTCCCAGGGTAGTGCAGAATCCTGCAAAATCTACCCCATTTTTCCTAATGCTGGGTTTTGTCAATACTCTTAAGTAAAATCAGCACCCATATACTATTTAGGACTTATAAAAGGCTGCTGGTTGTCTTTGGTTCATGTTTAAATACACTGGGAGAGATGTGGACTTTATTGGTGATTTTAATGTCGTGCCTAATAGAGGGACTTGATAGAAAACTAAGAAGAAAGAGCATGAGCCTGAGATCACTCATATGTAAGGAAAGGTAGATAAACATTACAGAAGTGTTAGAAAGAGCAAGCAAGTACCCGAGGGATATCAACAAAGAGACTGGCATGGTGTCACAGGGACAAAGGCACAAGGGCACTCTACCAGTTTGCATCCTCTTGTTTAAATTAACACGAATGTAAAGTTTGTTAGAACAACTCATTGAGCTTATTTCTAAATGAGATACTAAGACATTAGGATAGTTATTCTCTATTCTCCTTTCCACCCTATTAAATATGTATATTGTAAAAAAGCTTTATTCCTGAAGAAAATTCAGGCTTTTTTAAAATTCAAATCTTCTGAGACTGAAAGAAAGGAGTAAGAATTACATAAGCAACTTGTTTCTATAAAGTACATTTTTTATGAAAAGACTCCCAACAAACAATTAGTCAGAGGGGGAGGGAAGGACATTATGTAGCTCCATGTTTTCATTTCTGCAGAAGCTAAGAGCAAAGAACATCCAGGACTCTTCTGAAGAGTGAGCTAGGACAACGTGCTCTACATCAGCATATCAAAGTTCATGCTGCAGTGGTGGATTTGGAGACAGGGAGGTATTTGAGTAAGAGATGTAGATCCATGCTTCAAATAGTACACCCCAGCATAAGTTTCCACATAAGTGACCACTTAGTACACAATTGAAGAAGAGGTACAAAGGCATAGGGGAAGGACAGTCTTTTAAATAAGCAATGTTAACAACTGATTCTGAAGTAAAAGGGGGGGGGCAAGGGGAGAAGGAGAAAGGAGAGGAAAGAAAGGAATGAGACGTAAGAGGAAGAAGGGAGGGTAGATTTTGATTTCTGCTTTGCACAATGAACAAAAATCAATTCTAGAGGTTTAAATATTTAAATATAAAAAGAAAAAACAAATCTTTTGGAAGACAACACAAATAAAACACAGAGAGCACAAGTGAAGGATTTGTTAACTTATTCTTTTATTTGAAACATTCATATACATAAATTATTCAACTTGCAGTTGAATGGAAAACATGAACAAAAACCTGTACAAGAGCCTTAGATGGGACTGAGGTGACAGGTCAGTTGGTAAAGTCCTTGCCACACAAGCATGAGGATCTGAATCAACTCCCATAGCACACAGAAAGAGCTGAGCATAGAGGCACATGCTTGTAATCCTAGTGTGAGGAAGAAGGAAACAGGAGGTTCTGTGCCAGCCTAACCTGTGAGTTCCAGACCAAGTAAGAGACAGTGCCTTACAAAGTAAGACAGACTCCATCTGAAGAAAGTTATCAAGGTCCCTGCAGGTACACATGAGCACACACACACACACAGAGGGGACAGAAAGAGAGAGGGATAGGAGAAAAGACAGAAGAAGAGAGAAAGGGAGCTGTAGAGAAAGGGAGAAAGAGGGAGGGAGGAAGAAGGGAGGGAGGGAATTACCAAAGCCACTGTGAGCATGCACAGCCACTGTTCATTCTGTACATTGGCCAAACTTTAAAAGCTGGACAAAATCAAACGTTGAAAACATGGTACAATTAAAAAGTCAGTGAATTGTTGGTGAGGCTTAAGTGTGTGTATATAATTGGAAAATAGCGTGTCTTTATCTAGCACAATGTCATCTATATATTCCTGAATCTAGCAATCTTGCCTCTAGATATATTCTCCTTAGAAAATGTCAGCATAGACACATCAGAAGACAAGCAAAAAAATCAACTGAACAGCACACTCATTATACCAAAAAAAGGAAAATTAAGGTCTGAAATAAAATTGATAACCAAATTGTGGAAATGTTACTTAATAACATTCCATGCAGGAAAAAAATCAGTGAATAATATCTCCAAAGAACAATGCAGATGGTTTTAATGTTTGACAAAAGGTAGACCCAAAAATTACTCCTCATGATTTCATATTCATTAAGATGGAAGTTGTAAAACAAATAAAAAAAACAACTGGGCTGGAGCTATAGCTCAGCAGTAAAGCATTTGTTTACTGCTCACACTTCAATTTCACACTCAGCAAAACCTTAGGTTTACTGCTGAGAATGATACACATTTATGTGTAGAGGAGGAGAAAAGGGGACACACTGTGAGCACAAAAGGGGGTGGGGCAGAATGTGAGCTGTAGGGCTCATGGAGACATTTGAGGGTCTGAGAACACCGTCTTTCTTGGCATGGATGCCAGTTTCCCAGGTCATGTCACACCGTCTCTCTTTTTTTTTAATTTATTTATTTATTGATTCAGGTTACATCTCCATCATAGTGTCCTTTTCCACCCTTCCCAGTCCCGCCCTCCCACCCTCTACCCCCTAACCCTTCCATCCCACTCCTCTGGAGTGGAGTGTCCCTACATAACAGTCCCCCGCCCCAGTTCAGCAGCCATATGAGGGCCAAGAGCCTCCTCATACACTGGGGGCCTACAAGGCAGTACCACTAGGGAAAAGTGTCTCATTGACAGGGAGGAAAAAAAAAAAGTCTATGTCCATGTTCTCTTTGGTGCATTGGTTGTAGTATAGATATCCTGTACTATATGGCTAAAATACGACTATAAGTGAATACATGCCATGTGCATCCTTCTGAGTCTGGGTTAGCTCACTCAGGATGAGCTTCTCTAGTTCCATCCATTTGGCTGTAAATTGCATGATTTCATTGTTTCTGATAGCTGAGTAGTATTCCATTGTGTAGATGTACCACAGTTTTTTAATCCATTCTTTGTTTGAGGGACATCTGGGTTGTTTCCAGTTTCTAGCTATTACATATAAGGCTGCTATGAACATAGATGAGGAAACTTCCTTGTGATTTGGTGAGGAATCATTTGGATGTATTCCCAGAAGTGGTGTGGCTGGGTCTTGAGGTAGAGCTATTCCAAGTTTTCTAAGATATCACCAGACTGACCTCCATAGTGGTTGCACAAGCCTGCACTCCCACCAGCAATGGAGTAGGGTACCCCTTTCTCCACACCCTCGCCAGCATGTGCTGTCATTTGAGCTTTTGATCTTAGCCATTCTGACAGGTGTGAGATGGAATCTTAGAGTCATCTTGAGTTGCAATTCTCTGATGATTAAGGATGCTGAGCATTTCTTCAAGTGTCTCTCAGCCATTAGGGATTCCTTCTTTGTGAATTCTCTGTTTAGCTCTTTCTCCCATTTTTTAATTGGATTATTTGGTTTCTTGGCATTTAATTTCTTGAGTTCTTTGTAAATTTTGGATATTAGCCCTCTGTCAGATGTGGGGTTGGTGAAGATTTTTTTCCCAATCTGTAGGCAGCATTTTGTTTTAATGACAGTGTCTTTTGCCTTACAGAAGCTTTTCAGTTTCATGAGGTCCCATTTATTGATTGTTGATCTTAGATCCTGAGCTGTTGCTGTTCTGTTTAGGACATTGTCACCTGTGCCAATGAGTTCTAGGGTTTTTCCCACTTTCTCTTCTAGTAGATTTAGTGTGGCCGGCCTTATGTTAAGGTCTTTGATCCACTTGGACTTAAGTTTTGTACAAGATGATAAGTATGGGTCTAATTTCATTCTTTTACATGTGGACATCAAGTTGGACCAGCACCATTTTTTGAAGATACTGCCCTTTTTCCATTGTGTGGTTTTGGCTTCTTTGTCAAAGATTAGTTGGCCATAGGTGTGTGGATCCATGTTTGGGTCTTCAATTCGATTCCATTGATCCACTGGTCTGTTTCTATACCAGTACCATGCTGTTTTTATTACAATTGCTCTGTAGTACAGCTTGAAATCTGGGATGGTGATACCTCCAGATGTTTTTTTTTTTTTTTATTGTACAGGATTGATTTAGCTATTCTGGGTTTTTTGTTGTTGTTGTTGTTGTTGTTATTCCATATGAAGTTGAGAATAGCTTTTTCTAGGTCTATAAAGAATTGTGATGGTATTTTGATAAGGATTGCATTGAATCTATATATTGCTTTTGGCAGGATGGCCATTTTTATTATGTTGATCCTACCTATCCATGAGAATGGGAGATTTTTCCATCTGGCCTCTTCAATTTCTTTCTTTCTTTCTTGAAGTTCTTGTCGTACAGGTCTTTCCCTTGCTTGGTTAGAGTTACCCCCACGTATTTTATATTGTTTGTGGGTATTGTGAAGGGTGTTGTTTCCCTAATTTCTTTCTCAGCCCATTTATTTGTTGAATGAAGAATGGCTTCTGATTTTTTTGAATTAATTTTGTATCCATCCATCCATCCATCCACCTTGCTGAAGGTGTTTATCAGCTGTAGAGAATTTCTTTTCTTTTTGGTTTTTTTAGACAGGGTTTCTCCGTGTATCCATGGCTGTCCTGGAATTCGATTTGTAGATCAGGCTGGCCTCAAACTCACAGAGATCTGCCTGTCTCTGCTTCCAGAGTGTTGGGATTAAAGGTGTGTGTGACCATGCCTGGCAATTATAGACAGCTGTAAAGTGCCATGTAGGTGCTGGGATTTGAATCTGAGTCCTTTGGAAGAGCAACCAGTGCTCTTAACCATTGAGCCATCACTCCAGCCTGAGAATTTCCTAATAATCGATGTATTAGTTTCTGGAGTCATAGCCTCTCAAAACTGAAGGAACTGTATGATCACTTAGTAGCCCTTTGCTTTTATCTTTTCATTTTTATATATGTCATGTCAGTCTTACAACAAAGTAAATAACATCTGAATAAATAATAGCTCATTGAACTGAATAATTTTAGAGTTATGGCCATACCTCTTATATACCTGTGTGATTCCATATCAAGATTTAGTACAAATTTCACAATACATTGTCACCAGTCACTGGTGGATTGTATAGTAAATTTTGACTTCATCTATCATTCATTCATTCATTCAGAGATTGAGCTCTCTTCCTAAATCTGTAAAAAAAAAAAAAATGGGGCTAAAGATGCTCTGTGATGACATGATCCTGAAGAATAAGAGCACATTGCCTCCTAATGGCATCTCTTCATCTTTGAACATTAATCAGCAACAGGGCATCTCTTCATCTTAGTATCAGTGACTGAATCTTTCTTTAATCAGAGGGCTAAAGTTAATTCCAGTCATTTATTTTTTTTCCTCTTTGGCCTTTTTGTGATTGTACTTGCTGTCCAGCATAGCACACAACCTCTACTTGTCAAGTTCAAGCTTTGAGAGACATAATGCACCCCACACTCCATGACCCCTTCTGCATCTCATGTTTACATATCCCAGGGCTCTGTGCCCACTTCTCATATAAATCCCTCATCTTCATAGTTTCCACATTTCTCACAGTGGTGCAGTTTGTATCTGCTTTAAAGGTGTGTCATTTGAACCAGGGCACAGCTTTACTTCTCTGGTCTACCTATCCCAGAGGGAAGTAAGCCCATTATCTTTTACATTCTACACGCTAAACCTTTCTGCTGAGTTTATTCTTAAGATGCCCACACTGGTGTCCCTGTTCTCATTAACCCATTTGGTGCAAACAAATTCAAATGCCAGTGTGAGTCTAAAGAGTGCCTGGCTGTAGGAAGTGTAGGTATGTATCTTATAAACTCATATGACATGAATGACCAGGGCCAATTAATTTTTCAGATCATCACAATTCACCTAGCTTAAGCTGGAGCTGCACCTCTCCATGTTTGGTGGAGCATGCCTCCTGTGAGGTCCTGAGATAGCTTTTCAATCAATGGTAAATAGTGTTGATATATGAGGTCAATCCAGTAAGCTGTAAATAAAAGAAAATGCAGTTACTCGACTAGATTTGTCTCTGTGGTTGCTTGGTGGTGCCTTCTTTCTAATGGCATCAGTGTCCTGGCTAACACATTTCGAGTCCTGCCAGCAACTGTTCAGTGATCCTGGATGCATGTATCCCAAGGAAGCTGTGCCTTAACTGTACAGACTATAGGACATGAAAATAAAATGATTAGCATACATATCCTGTTCATGATAAATAAATGCTTTAGGGAAAAAAGTCTTTAAAGGGCTAACTTTTATTTGTGCCAAGGAAAATGAATTATTTTATCAATCTTGTTCCATTAAAATAACCCCATGTAACTGACCCATGATGCTTTTATACTCATTGTATCAATGAAAGGCAATAGTGAACCAAAGACTGAAAACTTGAAATTCAAGAACTGCCAGCACTCCTATCCCAGTCCAGTCTGCTAATTCATTTAATCAGTATTAGCTGACCATTTATTACATACCCAAGTCTATGATATGATAGGCATTGAAGAGACGGGCCCTATGAAACATGCATGATACCAGGAATACACACAATAATAAGGTAAATACTCAATTTAAGATTGAAGTTAAGAACCATGGGGAAAATAAAGCAGGGTAGGAGATAATGAGTTGTGAAGGCATGGAAGTTAAGGAGATTCTTTTAATAGAATGATGTAGAGATTCAAAGGCCTTTTTTGTTTCTCTAACTACTGGAATTAACTGCCTTTCAGCAACTATGGCATCCTTCCTGGGACTGAGAGAGATTAGCCTTGACTTTGGGTGAAGCAATGAATGGAGGAGCAAAGAGGACCTAGGAAGCAGCTTAGCTAGTATATTGTATTCTCAAATAACTTGAGGAAGGAAGGGAGAGAGGGAAGAAGGGAAGGAGTGAGGGAGGGAGGAAGAAGCAAGTAAGTAAGTGTTGGCTCATGGTTTGAAGGTGCAGTGTATCATGGCAGGAAGTTTGAGGCAGCTGGTCACATTGAATCCACAGCCAAGAGGGATGTGATGTCGGTACTTGGCTCATTTTCTCAGTTTTATTACATCTAGGACTCCAAACCATCGAATGATGCCATCCACATACCAAGTAGGTCTTCCCATATCAGTTAACCTATTCTAGAAATGGCCCCACACACATTCCCAGAGGCTGGTCTCCAAGGTGATTATAGATCCTGTCAGTCATTGTTAACCATTGCAGCTAGAAAAGAAGACAGGGCAGACTCTGATGTGAGATAGAAATCCTAGTGCCCAAGAGACATATCAGGAAGGGGAGGGGGAGATGGGACTGAGAGGATGGTCAAGGGGAGGACATAGCAGGAGAAAGGGTGTGCCAGAGCACTGAAACCCGTTCATCCCCTCCCTCAAGTTGGGTGAAGCCACTGTTACCTGTTTGAAGGAGGTCCTGCCCTCAGTGGGCAAAATCTATAATAGGCAGTTGAAATCATCACAGAGGCAGCTCCGGTAGCTCCACTGCAGTTCATCCATGAGTCAGGCAACCCTCAGAACCAGCACAGGTTCTGAGGACTCCAGCCTGACACGTAGTCATGTGGCATTCATAGACAGAAAATGGAATAGAGGAGGGCGGCAGAAGTGATGGGTTGAGACAGGACACCCTTTTGCCTTCTCAGAAGAGAGTTCAAATAGTTTGTTGCCTGCCCTGGCTGAAGCATAGCCCCAGCTGCCAGAGAGAAACTCCCCAGGCTGTCAGCTTTTGTGCTGTGGTTGTTAGGTGAGGATTCATTGCCAGGCATCCTCAGTCATAAGCACTTCAACTCGTTTTGAAAGTGTTGCTTGCTAAGGATTGCTAAGCTAGTGTCTCCCAATATTCATGGGCTCCATGAACAAACTGAAGAGATCCATGAACTGAACAAGGGAATCTAGAATGTGTGTGAAGGGACAAAACGATGACTCTTTATTTTCACTAACCTCTTACTAAAATGAAGCAGCTCATCTAATGTGATAGTAGGTAACAAACATCCCAGCGTGGTTGTAAGTATCTTGAAATATCATTTTGTCTACATATGTTCCACAGTCGCAATGAGTAAGAGGTCTGCCTGTGGGTTTTATTATTCTTGCACAAATACAGGAGCAATACATGATCTCATCACACATTTTCTTAAATACTCACCACATTTCAGCAGGATTGGCTGTGTTTTGTAATCCAGTGTATACCAGTCCATATATTTAAAGGCAACATGCTGAGCAGCCTAACAGATTGCCAGGGGTCTAAGAATCCCTGTTTTAAACTCTGTTATGACCTTGTTTGGGGAGTACCTTTCAAGACATCCTGTGTGGGGGCAGCCTGAAGATTTAAGAACAAACAGAACATCTCAGTCCCCACCTCCAGGCTCTAGGCACCTGGCTGTAGCTGTGACTGTTCCCGATAATCCGGGAAGAGTGTACCATACTGGTTTGCTGTACTCAGACATTTCTAGGCTCATACTGCCATCTGGTGGCCAGTTCCCTCCCTCATGCATCTGCCCCAAATCAGTCACACTGTGAACGCTCAGTACTCCCGTCAGCCTGTCCTTTGTGTCAGTCCCATTAATTCTCAAACCTCACAGACTCAGTGTGACACAATGCTCACTGAGCACTCTGCAGAAACACACTCCAAACCTGGAATGAATGTTCAGTATGATGCAGTGACTGCCAGTATTCAAATCCCACTTTCCCTAAGGCTTCTCTACTAATGCAAGTCCCACAAAAGACAGGTTCTATGTAGCCCAGAGTGACCTTATGCTCCTTCTGCCCACCTGCCTCCCCTTCCTAAGAGTCAGGCTTGTATGTGTGTGCAAAGAAGGCCAACTCTCAAAAAATCACTTTTATCTGTGCTCATGTCTGGATAAATTTAAATACACAGCATACAGAAGAACAGTGGGGCTCCAGGGAGCACACACTTTTGACAGCTGGAGGCTTCAAGTACAGTAAATGGACCAGGAGTCTCAGGCTCCTGAAATCCTGACCAACTCTCCTACCCTTTGTCAACTTACCCTCTGCTCAGACACTGTGGTGCTAACTCCTTGGGCACCACCATGTCCCGCCCCTCTTACGCACTCTTCGGACTTCCACCATTCCCTGCCCAGTTTCAAGCCACCACTTTCCTTTCTCCTTCGAGTTTTGAAAGGACCTCCTATCTCCCTTCTTCCATCTTTGACCCCATCACTTCCTTCTCTGAGTGGCATCCAGAAAGGTCCAGTTTAAAACACAAGCCTGGCTGGCCATAGATCTCCTGAATTCACCACTTCACAGAGTGAAAGAAATCTTCATCCTACAAGACACCATCATCTGCCCTGCGAGTGAGTCTAAGCTTGTCACCTCCTATATAGGAGTACCAACAGGGGACCATCTTGTTGTCCTTCTAGCAAGTTGTGTGTGCTTGTGTCTCAGGGAATTTGCAACCACTGACCTCCTTTGCCCCACACAGCAAATACCAAGAAGCCTCATTCCTTAGGTCATTTCCAGCCTTAGGGTTTGTACTCTGCCCCTTCCTGGTTTGATTTTCTCTGTATTATTATCTTCACCTAACCTTTTATGAATTTCACTAATTTTTTATTGTCTCCCCCCCACTTCTAAAGCAACCTCCATGAGAATGTAGACAGTTGTCTCCTGTTTAGTGTCAAACCCTCAGTATCTAAAGCAGTGCTGATCACGGGGCAGAAAATAGAATGTCTTAAGTTTGAAGACTTCCATGACTTTCTATCAGGATACTACCTTGTACCTGTCAGTGGGCCTGCAGCAACACTGGCCCCTCCCTAGCTCCTCCAGGATCTAGAAGAAACATCATCCTGAGTCGCTGAAGAAGAAACAATATGCAAAATGACAATATTTGGTTTTGTTAAGTTTGGCTAGAGGTTTTTTAAAGATAAGGTCTTGCCGTATAGCTTTGGCTGGCATGAAATTCTATATGTAGATCAAGATGGCATGGGATTCCATACATAGAAAAGGCTGAACTGGGATTTCATATTTAGACAAGATATACTGGGATTTCATATGTAGACCAGGCTGGCCTGGAACTTGTTGCAATCTTCCTGTCTTTTAGTCTCTCAAATGCTGACATTATAGGAAGGCACTGTCACACCCAGTCTTTAGTGTTTGTACTTTAGTCTCTCCTTGGGGACTTTTAAATAATTTTTTGTTTTTAAAGGTTTTATAAATGTTAATTGACATATGATAATGGTAGATATTAATGGAGTTCAAGGCAATATCAATATATGGTATAGTGCAAAATTTTCTTTATAACACTACTTATCGAACACCTATAAAAGATTTATATCCTATAACCTTATACCTAATACCTAAAACCTATATACACTTAATATCTAATAACACCTAACCAAACTATTTTATCTTTCTTAAAAGGATATTAATATTCTTAGCATAGGTCTGTGTAGGATAATTAGACTTTTGATAGTCTCGGTACAGCAGTCATTGTAGACAGTCCTTTCAAAGTTTAGTGTATATTGGGCCTAACTTTGCCAATTCGTATACCCAGTTTATTTCAACCACTAAATTGTGGCTGGTTTATGAGACTGGCTATTTTAACCACAAAATGTGAATTCATCTTCCTCCATCAGCTGAAGTCTCGTTTCTATAGTCTCCTCAATCCATGTTTCATGGCCTAGTTCCTCACTGCAACCTCCAAACTCTGCCCTCCTTTTTTGCTTGTCGTATTGCGCTGACTTTCAGCAGAGCCTCCATCGTGGACTCCACCTCTTAGTTTATGATGATTGTGGCCTCAGTGCTGACAAAACTCTTGGCGGTCTTGAGGGCCCACAAGATTTTTCTCAATGTCCAGTGGTCCTGTGGCTTCTCATGACAGGCCATCTGCAGCTTGTGTGGTTTCTTACCCACACCCCTTTAACAAGGCATTTCGTGTTTCTCACAGAACTAAGGCCTTAACTAATGAACTCTACCCATCTTGGCCCAAGTTCAAGGGACGCCACGCTCTCCTTATATGCTGGCAGATGTTAGGCAGAACTGCATATTAAATTTCACTAAAAGATCTAACTTCTACCACAATATGGTACAGTTCATAATGATCAGACAAAGGTGGCCACCATACCCATCACCACAAACACGTATTTTCTCTCTCTGTGGGAACTATTTAAAATCATCTCTGCTAGGTATTTCAAATATGTGATTGTCAGCCAAACTCATCCTGCTGGCTTAGAACATAACAAGTCACTCCAATGATTGTAGCCTTGTATTGTTAATCATCCTTCCTCCAATCCCTCCCCTCCACCCTTCTCAGCTTCTGAGAACCACTAGTCTGCCTCTGTGAGACCAACTTTTTAACTTCCATCTATCTATAAGTGATGGCATATGGTTTTTGTCCTTCTGAGTCTAGCTTATTTTACTTAACACGATATCCTCCAGGTCTATCTGTGCTGCTACAAGAGATAGAATTTCATTCTTTATGGTTGAATAATATTCCATTGTGTATCTGTATCACATTTCCATCAAACAACATTGATCAGTGAAGAGCAGTTTATCCCATATCTTGACTTTGTTAATAGTAACAAACATAGGAGTGCAAGTACCTCTCCAACACACTGGTTTTATGCCTTTTAGATGTATACCTAGTGTCAGATTAGCTGGATCAAATGGTTATTCTATTTTCTTAAGGAACATCCAATATTGTTTTCCATGATGGTTTTACAAACTTACATTCTTATCAATAGTGTATGAGAGCTACCTTTTTTCTATGTGGATGCCATCATTTGTTTTTGGTTTTTTTGTTTGTTTGTTTGTTTGTTTGCTTCTGTTTTAGTTTTATACATTTTAATTAAAGTACAATCATATCACCTCCCCCTCCCCTTTCCTCCCTCAAGCACCACCTAAGTCCCCTCCCTTCAACTCCCACCATGACCCCCATGCTAAAGTTGATAGTCTCTTTCTCCTTGACTATACAGCACTACTGCTGTATGTGCATGCACACACAAAGATACATCAATACAACCTGCGGAGCCCATTTTTGCTGTCTGTGTGTATATGGCTTCGGGCTGAATAGTCTGCACTGGACAAGCAATTTTGGACCTCAAAGGAAGCTCACTGTCCCATTCTCGGTAGACATCAGCTGTCTGTAGTTCCCTATCCAAGAGTGGGACCTGTGAGATTTTCCCCCTTCGGTGTTACCATGTCTATGGACATTGTAACTTTCTGGTCTTGTTTATCCAACCATTTCTATGAAGAACTGTTTCACAGCAGGTGGTGTCATAGTCCATTGTGGGTCCAATGGGCATTTCTTTGAGGATTAGTACTGTCGAGGATTTTCCACACACTTGTTGGTTATTTAAATATCTTCTCTTGAGAAATAGCTACTTAACTCATTTCCTACTGTTCAGTTGGATAGTTACTATTATTATTTACTATTCATCTATTGAATTACTCATTTATGCTTGGTAACAATACATCCTTGGAATCTAAACCGGAAATATTTTCTCCCATTCTATAGTCTTTCTTTCACCCTGATGACTGTTCCCTTTCTTTCACCAAAGCTTCTTAAATGGATGGAACCCCATTCATCCATTTTTGTTTTACCATGGGTGCTTTGGAGTCATTAAAAAAAAATACTTGGCCAAGAACAGTGTTCTGGTATTTCCTCTGTAGTAGTAGTTTTGTAGTTTGGGGTCTTTAAGTTTTTTTGTCAATTTTGAGTTAGTTTTTGTTACTTAGGAAAAGAGCTTTGTAAAAACACATAGACACTGGTGACATACGCTTTTAATCCCAGCACTCAGGAAACAGAGACAGACAGATCGCTGTAAGTGGCCAGTCTGGTCTACATAGTGAGACCCAATCTCAAAGCAACAACAACAGATATGAAGAACAGTTCCCCCTCCCTCAATGTGAACTTCTGACACAGCCTGGGGTGGTGGGGTGAGGGTGGGAAGTGGGAGTGGGCAAGCACCTGACAGTTTTAAGTTACTAAGTGGTTATGAGGCACAGCTAAGACTGAGAGACACTAGTTCAGAAATGGATAGCTACCAAAGCACCTCAGTGCTGAGTTGTCTCTCATAGTTCCCCAATGAGAAAGGACAACAGGTTTCTGTCCCCATTCTATGGGAGCCCTGAGAAGACTTGGCCATGCACTAAGTCTCAGAGCTGGCACTTAAATCTGTCTTCTGACTGAAATCCCAGGCTCGCTCTCACCCAAATATAACAGTAGCCATCTGTAAATAACGTCGTCTGTCCATGAATAACCATCTCCACTTCTTCATATTCAGATTGCATTTCTTTCTCTGTCTTGCCTCAGTAGATCACTAAATGACAAAACTTGGGAACAGACCCCAGGCTGCATTATTCACTCAGGGCCTAGCATATTCTGGGTTCTGCACAAGTTATTTTTTGAATGAATGAATAAATGAATGGAGCCGCTGCTCCCACTGTTCTCCGGAAATTCATGTCATGCTCTACTGGCTGTACTGCCTGGTGATGGCTACACTCAGAGGTTGGTAATTAGGGCTGGTGAAATGGCTTAGTGGATTAAAGGTACTGGCTGCCATGGTGTGTGTGCATTCACACACACATGCACACACACGCACACACACACGGAGCATAATTTTTCAAAACAGAGGGTGCTTTTAACACCAAGAACAACTGAGCTCATACCTGGGCCTAAGAAATTTCCCTCCTCTTCACCCCCATCCCAGAACACTTATATAGCTGGAAATATAAGTGAGGGTTGGGATTTTTAAAAAATTAAAGTTCTCTCTGCTTAGAAGTCTCCAAACTGCAGGTGTCATAAATAGGTCTTGATGGAACAACTTGCTCTCCCAGCAAGCCTACAAATCTAAGTAGACAAAGGAGAGAATAATAATCTTGCATTAGGTTAGTCACAGTTATTTTCTCTCCAGATCAACCTAATGACTTCCCACAAACTAGAAATGCCAGGTTCACACCAGGCAATAAGGCATTCTTTGGTCTCGTTCTCTAGTTTAAGGTTGGAGGCTGGGCACCAGGTTTTTTTTCAACCTTGGAATGATCTATGCTTAGGTTTCTAACCTTTTTTTGGATGGAGATTTGTCCTATGCATTGCAGGAATCCAGAGGTGCCCCTGCTCTCCACCAAGGCCCACCAACAGTTTAGTCAAAGCTTTCCCAAAGCTGTTCCCCAGAAGTCTACACAATCCTACCAGAGGCTTTCGCTTAGCCTATTTTTTTCCTTTGTCTTCCACAGGTTATTCCCTTTATAACCTCTTGGCCTTTACTTCAGCTTTACTGCAGTATACGAGGCTAACAAAATTGGTACCAAAAGTGGTTCCAGAAAGTTCGCAGAAACAAGAAGTTCTGAGAGTGGCCCCTTCACTGCCACTTGGCAAGAAGAACTACAATCTAGATTGAATATGGGTCACACATGGTCCCAAGTGCATGACTATTGAGTTGTTAAGCAAGTCACTATCAGTGGGCTTAGTGAAGATGCTCTTGCCAGCACAGTCAATGGTTTGGGCATTTGAAAGTTTCTATTATGTTTTGTTTGTCCACCTACTGTAATGCCTGACAGAAACAACCTAAGAGAAGAGAGGTTTGTATTGGCTCCTGGTTTAAGGTGATGCAGCCCATGTGGTGGCTAATTTAGTTCTCAGTTGGGCTACATCTGGAAGCAACTAAAACTTGAGCTGCTGAGTGCTCTTCCTGTGAGGGATATTCTCAGCCTGATTAGTTGAGACAGAAAGACTCCCCTAAATCTGGGACACACCTTCTGGTGGCAGCCCACAGGAAAGGACACCAAAGAAGGAAGATTTGCCTTTTGCCTGCTTGCCCTCACTCTCACAGGCAAGGTCATCTACTCTGCTGCTGAGGCACCCATCCCTTCCCTGGGATTAGAACCTACATCCTTGTGGTTTCAACTTAGACTGAAGATTGGCAGTCAGGAATCAGCGAGAGCCAAGCTGGAAGTGTGGTGATCTATAACCCAAGGCCAGTCTCTTAGCAATCTACTTCCCAACTCCTAAAGGTTCTACAACCTCCTTAAACACTAGCTGGGACCAACTGTTCAAACACACAACCCTGTGGGGACATTTCATATTCAAACCCTGACAATGTGTTGTGTGCCTTTGAGGACAATGGAGTTGGATGATTTCCTGAAGAATGGCAATGAGGAGTTTGGTGCCTTTTAGCAATGAAGACCTAGTAGGGGAGCTAACAGGACTTTGAGTAGTTTTCAAATAGGCACCTACCTCCTGTCAGCCAAAGGAAAAGCTGAGGAGAGAACATATTTAAAAGTCATGAATCACAGACTCTCACAAGTGTTCAGCCACTGTGATCTGTTAGAGTGAGTTCAGTGTTCTGGTTGAAAAAGTCTTGAGATTGCAAAATGTGAGATAGGACCATGAGAAGATACCCCAGTGGAAGTGCTCAGCACCCCTGCCAAAATCTAGATTCTCCCCATGCTGGAAGACATGCAAATGTCTCTCCCTGTAAGATAACCCCTGTCTTCCCTCCGCAACCAACAGCTGCCTTGTAGCCTCTCTTGGCCATCAGACCAAGAGCTGAGATTAAATCCCAGTAGCATGCTGGGTCTGATAATCAAGGTTGTCCTAGAGCAGACTTTCAAGAATTTCCCTGCACAGACTGTCTAGGGTAGAAGAATACTAAGAGACTGAATTACAAGGATACTGGACCAAGGGACTAAATGGGAAATATGAACATGCAAAGATATGCTTAGGGTCACTTTCTCAAGGCATGGTTCTTAACACCTTGGCATGATCTACAAAGGTCAGGGCAAAGCCATTGTTAGATGGCTTTCCAAATGCCTGCTTTACCATAGCAGATGGTAAAAGATAATGAAAACAGTTGGAAAATGTGATGAGAAACAGTTCAAATTACTTGGAGTGAACACATTCATTTCTAGTTTTGTACCAGGGCTATGTTAGCTCGCCCACCCTCTGTCTTAATATAGTCCGAAGAGATCTGGGCCATCTGGACACCACACAGAATGTCAGTTCAAACCACTACATCAATAAAACAAAGGCATGGCTAGAATGCTAAAGACCTTGATTAGAAACAGGTGTCCCATAGGAAAGCAATAAATCCTACTATGATTCCAGGGCCACTGCAGGAAAGCTTTTAGAAATCATATGAGAATGGATGTGAAGCAGTAACATTTCTGCACACTAACACACATCCACAAAGGAAGAGTCACTGGACAGTAAATGACTTTATCCAGTTGAGTCAGTCTTCAGCAGTGGATATGAGGGGTATGTGGATGGAGTGACTACAGTGGCAGAGATGGAATCCAGATATAGGCCCACAGCACAAATATTCACTTCACCAAAAGCCAGTGCAGGACCCATAATATGGCACTGTTTTCCAAAGAAATCAGCAGGCAACTTGATAGCAAGTTTATGACATTAGGTTCTATTCATTCTGAGGGGACCACCAGTTCCTTCATGTATGAGCAAAGCCCTATTTCAATTATGAGTTGTCCTTTGCCATTCACAGAGCCTCCACTAACATCTGAATCTATGAGTCTATCTGCCTATGAAATGCCTGGTCACTAGGTGCAAAATTCTACATAACGTAACCTGCACACAGGAGATGTGCATCGGAACAAAGAGATCCATGGGCCACCCAGAGATAGAAAATCTGACAGAGCATTACAGTGGCCTGTTGAAGACATAGCTGAATGACCGGGTGGGAGGTAAAAGTCTGCAAAACTGAAGCACCATCCTCCAGAATACAGAACAAGTGGTATACTTCTAAAGATAATACATACATGTGTCTAGGAACCATGGGTTAGCACTGTGAATGGAGCCAATTGCCATCATTCTCAGTGACTTTCTGGAAAAAAATTCTGCTTCCTGTCCCAAACTATGGGCTCTTCAAGGTGAAAATCCATTTCCTCAATAGGGACACACTTGCCAAGGGAGAAAGGAAGAGGTCCATTGAATTATAGACGTCACCTAGATATTTTGGACTGGTTGTATTCAGGACCATCAGGTAAGAACAGGAATCACTATCATGGCCAGAACAATTAACTCTGATTAGTAAAGTTAGGACTGCTTCTATTCAGTAGAGACAGGAAGAAGATAAAGACCTCAGGTGACCCAAGTAGATGCCTTGCAGGGCTCTTTAGCTGCCACTGTAGCTGTAAACATGTAGCAGAGCTTTAGAAAACACCCTGTTGTCTGTTAGTGGAACACCTTACCCTAGCTGGGTGTATCAGGCCCCAGTACAAGAAGCTCTTAGCCCTCATGACTGATGAACTGAGGGTGGTTGATATGTGGGGGCTCCCCTCTGTTGAGGAGAAGGAGGGGACAAGAGATGGGAAGAGGGAGTGAGGGTGGGGCTGGGAGGGAAGGAAGGAGATGGCTCTGGTGGAGATGTAACTTCAAAAACTAAATTAGCAAAAAGAAACAGAAAAGTGTGATTACAAGCAGTGCAGATGACTATGTAAGCCCACCATCAGAACCGTGTCCTTAGAGAAAAGTGAGATGAGTTCCAATGGGGAGTGGTAGAGGAAGCTCGGCCCCCAGGGTGTGACATTTGTTCCACATATCTCTTTCTTTTAACTTTTCTTTGGGTGGAGAAAATTATGGGGTCTTTGGAGGAGCTGCTTTCCCTGGCATAGCTGAGAGATAGATTGCATGAGGGCTGGACTCTGGTAGCCATGGGAGTGAACTGTTCCAAGTGCTTCTCAAGGAAGAGCCTGCAATGTGAGGTGCCATGATTTCAGGAGCCACTGCATCATGAATGCTATATCTATGTTCTTCCTAGCTCCTCCTAGCCAGTGGTTGAGAGCAGCAGCCACACTAGAGCCTGGACGTTGTTCCTACCCTATGGACCTTCTTTCGCAGTAAATCTCTACTCTGTACTTCCCTGTTGCCTAGCCAAGACTTTCTTAAAGCTTAGTGTTTGAAGGCTTCTTCTCACAGCCACCCTCTTCTGTCTCTGCCTTTATAGCTATCAGGTCTAAATCTCTTCCCCACTGATGTCTGATTTCATTCACCTACTCTTTTCTCTTTCACAAGTTTTTCTCAGGATAAATCTTTTGGCCCTTGAAATCTAACTTGGCATCTGCGTCTTGGTGGCAGAATGACTTAATTTTTTCCTTTGTTATAAAAAGAAGTAACTCGTGGACTAAGTAGGGTTAGGTCATTATTCTGAGGTTCATGATAATTAGAAAATTATTGTTGGGGCTGGAGAGATGTGTCCTTTGTTAAGAGCATTTGTTTTTCTTCCAGAGGACCTAAGTTTAGTACCAGCACCTAAGTTAGGCAGCTCACTCACAACTGTCTGTAACTCCAGGACCTAGGGATCCAGTACCCGGTTCTGGACTCCTAGGCCTCCACACATAGGTGGTGGCATCCACACATAGAAACACACACACACACACACAGATAAAAATAAATCTTTAAAAGGGAAAAAATATGGAATTCTTTGTTATTCTTTGAAACCACAAGTTTTTTATTTGTTCACATAATGACTAAATATGTGCTTTGTCATTGTCTTTATTGCTTATAGGCTAAAGAAACCATAAAGTAAAACAAATTGGTGCTTTGTAAAGGCAATAGCTTTCATCAAGTGCAAAAGCAAAAGCTACAAGTGTATACTAGAAACCTCTCCATTGTCCTCATTCTGGTTAAGAAGGCAGAACTGCCGTGTGCTGCTTAATTGTTAGTTACAAAATCAGAGCACAGTACACATGTGCTGTGTGTCCAGTGACTGAATGCAGGTTTTAAAGAGTGCTAATTTTTATTGTATTTTGCTATCACATGCTGATGTGGCAATTCATTAAAGGTGGCACTTAGTACAATGATTAGATCAACTCTACCCTAAGTACATAGTTTCTCTCTTGCTCCAAAGCATGTCACCCCCCAAAAAAGCAAGTTAGGACAAGGAACAAGATTAATTTCATGTTTACTGGACAGCAAGAAGACATAATGAATAATTAGTGTTCAGACTGTAGTTGCTCACATTTTAAGAAACTTATGGTATGAAAACCCAAAATATCTTACTCTGAAGCAGTTCTTTATTTACAAAAGAAAAATACATTGATGATGGCTCTGTTTCCATGGCTTTATCATTCTAATAGAGTCTTAAAATAAAACCTTCTTCACTAAATTTTTATTTATACTTTTCATCAACATGCCCTTTATCCCTGTTTATATGGATGGGAAACAGAAACTCAAAAACACACTAATTAGAATCCTAAAGAACTTAGGGGAGGGAATATGTGTGGGAGATGACACCTGACTCACCTTACTGTTAACGGAGGGAGGGAGGGAGGAAGGGAGGGAGGGAGGGAGGGGGGAGAGAGAGAGAGAGAGAGAGAGAGAGAGAGAGAGAGAGAATTGTACATAATCATGCTGAATTAAAAAGAAAAAAAGAAGTAAGCATTTCCCAAACAAGTTTTGAAGCATACAGTTCAAATTTAGATTTTTCAGCCTCTTGTGGGTTTTAGCATTACAGGAGACCCCCGCCAATAAAAAAGACACAAGTGAGTCCAAGACAATATACTTAGAGAAACAAGCCTATTATACATTTAATTCTTATTTTTGTTGACTGAAATAAAAGTGAAGACCAGAACATTACAAGGTTTAATTAGAAAATCAAATCGACAATTTGAAGCTCATTCTTTAAACAAGTGGCTCTTGATTTAGCTGCATGTTAGGGCGACCTGGGGAGCTGCCACAGTCTCTCCAGCTAGGTCCACTCAAGATCAATTAAATGAGAATTGCTGACATTTTAAACTCTACAGGTGATTCTGGTGTGCTTCCAAGATTGATGTAGATTTCCTAGGGTAATAAAGTAATTTTAAGCTTTAAACTATATTCACATAAGCTACAAATTAAGTATCTCCAGCTCCACAGGAGGATACTTACCAAATCGCCTTTAATTTTGTCATAAAAGTTCAAAAGGTGACATTTCAAGAATGAGAACTGGTTAACATTACATCTGATGGTCAGCCTTTCAGTCCTAGAAGTGACCATACAGCCCAGTTTTAAGAGTTATAGAAGAGTATCCTTGCTGAGTCTTTTCCTTCTGGGATGAGAACTGAGCCCTATTAGAGTGGGAAAAGTGAGCTTCACCCCTTCACCTATTCCCCTGGCCCAGGACTCTGCTAATCATCTTGAATAGAAGAGGACACCTGCTCATCAGAAAGCATTACGCATAAGAATAAATAAAGGCCTACTATGTTGTCCATCAGCACACAGAAGTTGACTCAAATATCAGTGCTCTGAACTGTGTTGCTACAGTAGTGACTTTTTAGGTAGATCCTCATCTAGCTGCAGATTAAACTTTATGTTGTATCAGACAGCATCAAAAGCTTCTAGAAATACAGAGATCTACATTGAGATCCTTAGATAGTTGAAGAACGGATAAAGTTACTGGGCTATAAACAAAATCATAGGATATAACTCTTTTGTATTTTCCTATACAAATTAAAAGTACTTTCTTACTTCAAATAAATAAAACTCCTAGATCAATCCATGTTGACAGCTTAGAGAGACTTGATTTTAGAATGTATTACTACTAATAATTAGGACTTTTGATATATAACAAGTTCTTCCTTGGTGAAGAGGCAAATGAGTAGTAGAGGGTTAGTGTGTATGTTCAAGCAGTTGCTTGGATGCGTCTTCCAGAAGATGTGGTGCTGTTGTCTCTGGAATTAATGACACAAATATTCCAATTGTGTGGTTTGAATATGAATGGCCCCCACAAACTCATGTGCTTAAATACTTTGGGACTTTGGATTAGAAAAGCAGTTGAATGTTTTAAGTCGGGCTTTGTGGGACGTACTAGTAGGAGCACAGAAAAGTGTGGTACTGAGGGAGCCTAGCTCAAGAGGTTTCAGAGGAAAAGGATATATGTGGCCTAGAAACTGTACTTGTGATATTTTGGCTAAGAATGTGGTTGCTTTTTGTCCTTGTCTGGAAATATATGCCTGTGACTAAGATGAAGAGTTCTGGATCTAATTGAACTGGCAGAGGAAATCCTAAAACAGCTTAGTATTGACTTTGTCCTGTAGTTATTAGTGTTCACTCGTATGAAAATCTATAGTGAAAAAGAAGAGCAAGGGAAATAAAAAAGGTACAACTTGAGGAGAAAAGGGGCACCAGGCAGTAGAATGAAGCTAAGTCCTGTGTTCAAGGAGATAAATAGATTTTTTTAAAGCCTAATGTTAAATGAAATAAAGGGAGTGGTGACCTCAGGGCACGTTCCCATCCAACTAAGCTTCCAACTTGTGAAAAGGAATTAAAGAAATGTTTTGGTTCAGGCCTGGTGGTACATGCCTTCAATCGAAGCACTTCAGAGGCAGAGGCTGTTGGATCTCTGAGTTCAAGGTCAGCCTGATCTACAGAGCAAGTTCCAGTACAGCCAACCTTAGGCAATGAAGGAAACCATCAAAACCAGAAAGCTGGTGAAGATGTAATCAAATGAGGAGGCCATGTTCCAGCCCCAGCAACCAGCATGACTCAGCAGCTTCCACCTTCTGGCTTTAGAGTCAAGGATACAAGAAAGGGGTTATGGAATCTTCCTCTGTGAAACCTGCTGAGGCCAGGTGTGTGGCATTGGTGTCCTTCCAGAGAGGCCACTGTGTGAAACTGTGAAGGTGACGCCTGGATTGCCTTGAAGACATAAAGATGTTGGAGATGCCACTGTTGTGGGATACCTGCCAAGGAGAACTGCTACCAGGGAGTGGAAACAGCCCCAAAGAAAGAAGTATGTGGCATTCAACAAAGCTGAAAGAAGTTGGAGATATGGAGAGCGCTTTGACATCAGACATGGAGATGCAGAGTTTAGAGTTTGCCCAGCTGCTTTTTGGTCTTGCTTTAGTCCAGTATTTCTTCCCTATCACCCCTTTTCTCACTTTTGGAACAGCAATGTAAATCCTGTGCCATTCTATGTGGGAAATACAAGATCTGCTTTTTCACTTTGATTTTTACAGAAGATTACAGTTAAGATATTGCATGGGTCTCTGAAGAGACTTTGAACTTTGGACTTTTAAAGAAGTTTGAGATTGTTATAGATTGTGCAGACTTTTAAAGTTGGACTAAATGTATTTTGTATTAAATCTACAGGCCTATGGGGATCAGAGAATGGAATGTGGTGGCTTGAATAAGAATGGCCCTCACAGACTCATGTGTTTGAATGCTTGACTCATGGGGAGCAACACTATTAGGGTATGAGGCCTTGTTGGAGTAGGTGTGGCTTTGTTGGAGAAAGTGTATCACTGGGGGTGAGGTTTGAGGTCTCATATGCTCAAATCAGCTAGTGTGGCATTGCCTTTTCCTGCTGCCTGCCAATCCAGATGCAAAACTCTCTTGATTCCTCCTCCAGTATTGCGGGACCTGTATAGGGCGATCACCATATAAGGAGGTTCTCAGGGAAAAGTGAGTGTGTTGCCTGACTGAACCTCCAGCCTTCACTTGGAAGACAAATAGACGCGACAGGGGTGATGTCTAAGCATTTCCTTTTTTACTATTTCCTTCCTTGACTTATACACAGAACCAAATGTGTGTTTCCACATGAGGCTATGTGGGCCAGTCACATTAAAGGTCATCCTATTACATCACATAGCACAAGCCTGGTAACAAGGTAATCATGCACTGGTCACGAGCATGGAAGTCTTGCTCACTCAATCAGCTATACCCACGATCGGGCTTCAACTCTGCCCTGTGCCATCTTAGATATCTCCTACAAGTTACTTTCATTTTCCCAGCAACAAGGCATTTCTCATAAGCCTCCATTTCCTGGGTCTCCACACTCCAGCACCATTTCTGTCTGTGTGCTGCCATGTTTCCTGCCATGATAATGGACTAAACCTATGAACCTGTAAGCCAGTCCCAATTATATATAAGAGTTGTCATAGTCATGGTGTCTTCATGGCAATAGAAACTAAAACTAAGACAGGTGTATTCTGTAGCTCTGTTTCTTCTGAGGAGCATGTACTTGTCAGGGGTTTCTAAGTGCCTGATATTTTTTTCACTACAATATCTGCTCAATAGACAATGCAAACTAGGCTCTTGCAGGTCTTGAATTCTTGTTCCTTATTCTCCTTTCTTCAGCATTTATCAAAGAATTAGTGGAATCCAGTTAAGGAAAGCAGTGCAGAGGCAGCCACATTGAATTTGGAATCCAACTCTCGGAACAATAGCTAGCATATTACCTTCCTTTATTAAATGAGAAAAAGTCACCTTCAAAATTCCTTTTTAATCCATTTGTTTTTAAGTTATCATACAAAGTAACTGGTTTCATTGTGAAATTTTCACACACACACACACACACACACACACACACATATATACATATTTATATGTTGTTCTTATTTAACTCAATGTTCTTCCAACTCCACCCCCTCATCCTTTCTCATCTCCTTTCTCCCCTCAAATATTACTTTTTTCTGTTTTCATGTCACAAATATCCTATATATTTTTTGTTTCCCTCTCCCTTTTAAAGTTCTGCATCCCATCAGTCCCCTTTCTACTTTCATGCCCTACACATGTTTGGGGATAGAGGGAGTAAATATATTTGTCACAACAATGGCAGACAACTATTTATGAAATCTATGCTGAGCAGTGGGATGGGTATCTGAGAAGTAAGAATGGCTTTTAACCTAGAGAACTGTGCAGCCTTATGTATTACCCTTCTCAAGCTGAATGTCTCAAAGAGCAAGAGACTGAAGTGAATTGGAAGATAAGAAAATGTTAAGGTCAGGGTCTTAGTCACTGTTCTATTGCTGTGAAGACACACCACAACTAAGGCAACTATTTATAAAGGAAAGCAATTAACTGGAGGCTTGCTTACAGTTTCAGTTACAGTTTAGTGCATTATCATCATGTGGGGAGCATGGCAGAAGCATGGCAGGACTCATGGCACTAGAGAAGTAGCTGAGAGCTACATCCTGATCTTCAGACCAAGGAAAGAAGAGATTGGGCTTGGCTTGGGCTTTTGAAACCTCAAAGCCCACCCACTAATAACACACTTCCTCCAACAAGGCCACACCTCCTAGTTTTTCTCAAACAGTCCTTGGTGACTAAGCATTCATATATATGGTTTGAATGAGGACCATTCTCATTCAAAGCACCACAGTCAGTACACCAGGGACCAAGTCCTAAATTTTCATCTTTTGCAGATGTAGTGGGCTGCTCTCTGCCAAAGATATGTCTAGACATTAATCCACAAAATATGTATATATGGTTGTATTTGAATAAAGGGTCTTTGCAGATATAAATAGGAACTGGAAATATTATTCTGGTGGGTCCCTAAACAAGCTCTCAGAGTCCTTTTTTTTTTTTTTGTAGGCTCTTGTCTTAGAGATAAAAAAATTGAAAAATCAGACTCAGAAAAAAAGTAACTCAAGGATAATTTTATTGGAGTTTGCTTTTATTGGTTTAAGGGTGCTTTTTAAAAATCATATTTATTGAGTGTGTACTTGCAAATGTGTGGAGGTCAGAGGACAGTTTGGGTTCCAGGGATTAAAGTCACGTCTGCCCTCAGCCTTGGGTCAAGCACCTTTACCTGCTGAGCCATCTTAACAGCATTTTGTGTGTGTGTGTGTGTGTGTGTGTGTGTGTGTGTGTGTGTGTGTGTGT